>BQKN01065036.1:529859-591002 GCA_022839385.1 Asparagus kiusianus
CTCTCTCTCTCTCTCTCTCTCTCTCTCTCTCTCTCTCTCTCTCTCTCCTGCAGCCACACCAACAACTCTCTCTCTCTCTCTCTCTCTCTCTCTCTTGCTCGTCTCTCCCTCTCGTTCTCAGCTCAACCACACCCACCTTCTCCCTCCCACTACCTCTAGGCCACAGCTTGCAGCCCCTCTGCCTCCTCCCCTCTCGCCTCTTCCTTTCCCCAGCTGCCTTCCTCGTCAACTGCGACTAACCTCCTCTACCCGCAGTGTCTCCTCCATCAGCCTTTGCCGTCATCACTGCACTCCTCCTGCACCACCGCCCCCTCTCCCTCAGCTGCTCAACCGTCCCGCTGCCCTTCGCTGCTCCACCATAGCCACCTGCGCCCACCTCAACCACCTGCACCACACCACCGACCACCCCCTCTAGATCCTCGCCGCCCTCCTCACCCCAGCAAACCGCTAGCGCCCCGACAGCCTCCTCCAAGCCACCATCTCCTCCTCTCTCTCTCCTTTTGCTGCTACTCCAGCCAGCAAACAACACCGCCTACCCTCCCCCTTCGCTGTCGCCTCAGCGCCGACGACGCTACCTCCCCACCTCAGGCCCGTCGTTGTCTGTCGCTCCTCCGACAGCCCCTTCCCCGCTCCGCCTCCTCTTCCCTGAGCTCCCCACAGCCCGCAGTCCCCCTCTCCTCTCGACTACTATCGTTGCCCCCTGAACCACCTCCACCCCCGCCACTACAACCTCCACTGACACCTGAGATCAGATCCGCGCTACCGATGCAGCGCACAGCCACTTGTCATCACCCCCTCAACCTTCAGATCTGTCATTGTCATCTCCTCTCATCGATGCTCGCCTCCATCTCACGTTGCCACCTCAACCACGGACTTGTACGTCAACGTTGATACGATTGATAGAAACCCCGAGGCAAGATCCCTATTTCCCCGTTTATTATTTCGTACAATTTTTAGATTTGTTAATTGTTGTAGGGTCGAAAAATTGACGTTGGATTGATTCTCTTGTTTTAAGAAATTTAGGTTTGATCACTTGGTACGAAACCCTTACAATCACTCATGATCTCTCGATTACTGAGGAAGAGAAGATTAATTCAGCTTCTCTTTTGTTTAAGGTGGGTTCTTGGTAGCGAAAGGATGTTTCCCTCGATGCTTGAGTGGAGATTGCCTCCCGTTGATGATTAGATCAAGGTTACTGGAGCTTCTAACGTTTGTTGGCTGGCTGGAATTAAGATTCGAACTCCGGACCCATGCGTAGAAACTCTGATCTCTGATGCTTCTTGAAGTCCAAGTCTAAAATCTCCAATTAATCACCAACCAATCAACTATATCCCCCCTCTCCTCTGTAGCCGTCGATGGCTATTTATAGAGCTTTAGCACGTAATTGACGTGCTACAATCGTGGGGTCGTAGGCGTAACTGACTCCTGAGATTTAGCCTATGTTGACTAATGGATTGTAACGTACTCCTTAGATTTAGCCCACGTGGGCTGACTTGGTCCTCGTGGCCATTACAACCGAACTTCGTGTGGAAGATGAGCCTCGTTGTGTGGCGAGGTTCGTTAGACAAGCTTCATCTTTGCTGACGAGCTTCGTCCTCATTGACGTGCTTCAAATCTTGTTTCCAACGACAAACTTTGTTGTTTGAGACGATGGTCGTCATTGTAATGACCCTCGTTATGCTTGTTATGAGCTTCGATGCTCCAAGGGCAAATGATTAGCCGATGATCTATGAAGATCCATGACAGTGGAGGAGAGATAGGCTTTTTGACTAGCCTCTCAAAATCTCCTCCCTCCTTTCATGTTGATGATGCCTATTTATAGGCTTAGGACCATTATGGAGTGCGTTAAGGGCTTTAACTCCTCTTAAAATGAGGGAGTTATGATCATTAACTCCCATTTAAATGAAGTCATTAACTCTCCTTAAATGGGTGAGTTATTAGTCATTAATCCTCCTTAAATGTAACCTCTGAAAATTATGACATACGAGGTTCGGCTACGCACGAGGTTCGTTAACAATGGCAACGATGAACTTCGTCTTCAATGATGAGCTTTGTTTCTGGATGAACTTCGTTTCTGGACGAACTTCATCTTCAATAACGAACTTCATTTCTGGTGAATTTCATCTTCAATGATGAAGTTCGTATTTTGAGGGGTGAGGTGCCATTTGACGAGGTTCGTCTGTGGATGAACTTCGTCTCCTGAAAGGGCTTCATTTCCTAGAGGAGTTTTGTCCCAAGTGATGAACTTTGATGTCGAGCCTCACTACGTGGCGAACCTCATCTTTTTATGTCGAGCCTCGCTGCAAGGCGAACCTCGTTTTCTGATGTCGAGCCTCGCTGCGTGGTGAACCTCATCTTTTGATGTCGAGCCTCGCTGCAAGGCGAACCTCGTTTTCTGATGTCGAGCCTTACTGTGTGGTGAACCTCGTCTTCTAATGTTGAGCATCGCTGCATGGCGAACATCGTCTTTTGATGTCGAGCCTTTCTACGTAGCGAACCTCGTAGGCGAAGCTGTCAGGCGAGCTTCAATCAGTTCAGGTGAGCAAAGTTGTCAGGCAAACTTAGCATTGCAGGCAAACTTTAATGTTCAGGCGAAGTCCAGTCTTGCAGGTGGGCTTCAGAACATGTTGCAAAGAACGGTTCATAACTTTCAAATCGTAAGTCGGAATTAGATGAATTATATATGAAAATCGACTATCTCGACGAGACGGAGTCAACCAAACGAACCCCAAAGGGTTTGGTTTGCTCTTATCTGTTTCGCTAAATTCCTTATGGTTTGAGATATATTAGCTTTTTTTGTCAGTTTTGAACTTCTTTACTAGGAATTAAGGTAATTTTTATTACCTAAAAAACCCCCTCCAAAATTTTCAGACCCAAACCAAGTTGCATGGGGCTGACATACTTTAGATTTTAAGGCCTACGAAATGAGCACTATTCATATGAAATGAGGAGCCTTCCAGCAAACTTGGTCATTCTAGCGAAGTTGAACTCTTTAAACGCAGCTAATGATTGCCATCTAGGATTTTTAGGAAACCCTCAGCTATCAATGGAATTGATGTGTCTTTATCAACCGCTGTTTGAGTTAGACTAGCCATGCTTTTGCCCTTAGCATGGTAAGTTGTCGAGGAGTTTCTCTTAGGCTTAATGCTAATATTTCTCCTCTATCCTTAGCCATTCAAGGGATTAGATTAAATGTTAGAGTTTGGTTGTGTCGTTTAGTATAACAACTCAACCTGGTATTTTAAAATTGAGGCTCATCGCATGGTATACCTGCTGGGATAATGTGGTATTGTTGGTGAATAGTAACTCATCGCATGGTATGTTACTATTTGGAAACAAGGGGGAAAGATAGGGGCTCATCGCTTGGTAGGCCACTATCAACGAACAACGTCATGACGTTGTGGAGGTAATCAAGTCATTCGGTGACGTGGGAGTATAACGATTGTGATTAAAATAGCAGCACATCACATGGTAGGCCACTATTTGCGATCATTCTAAAGAGATAGAATGTTCAGCAAAGATCAGATAGCGAATCATCGAATGATTGATCACTATCCTGATCGAAAGACAAGTAGGTGTTCATTTCATGGTAGAACACTACTTGGCAAGGGAAATCAAGTCGTTCAGGGATGTGGGCGTACAACGACTATGATTAGAATAGTGACACATAACGTGGTAGGTCACTATTTTTGATCATTGTAAGGAGATAGAACGTTCGAAAAAGACCAAATAGTGAATCATCGCATGGTAGATCACTATCTTGATCGAGTGACAAGTAGGTGTTCATCGCATAGTAGAACACTACTTGATGAAGTATTTTTAACGGGGGTTAAGAATTAACTATCAGAGGTAATCATTAACGTGATAGTTTTATAGTCCCACTATCTTATTGAAGAGGATTGACGAGGGAATTTGGAGGGTGTGACTATCAGAGGTAATCATTAACAGACAGTTTTATGGTCCTGTCATCTTATTAAAGAGGATTACTGAGGGAATTTG
Organism: Asparagus kiusianus; assembly: GCA_022839385.1. Taxonomy (NCBI): domain Eukaryota; kingdom Viridiplantae; phylum Streptophyta; class Magnoliopsida; order Asparagales; family Asparagaceae; genus Asparagus; species Asparagus kiusianus. The sequence goes on from BQKN01065036.1 coordinate 533,859, forward strand.
AAGGAAGTGACTATCAGAGATAATCATTAACATGATAGTATTTTGGTAAGGGGCCAGATGCTCACGTCTGACTTCGGACTCACCTTGGAGTTGATTTATGACGAGCTTCGGGCCGTCATGGTTTCATCAGAGAGAAAGCTTAAGGTAGTACATGATTTTGCAGAGAAACCATAACTACCCCCACTCCAGTGATAGCTGTAAATCAAGGATTGAAGGGTAAAGACTCCTGCATCCAATAAGGCTTGGATCTTATCCTTCAGGGTGAAGCATTTAGAGGTAGGATGATGAACTATCCTGTGGTATGCACAATAGTTTGGATCATCTGTTCTCGACATCTCCTCAGGTCGCATCGATTCTGGGAGCTTGATCTTTTTCGCCTTGATCAAGGATTTGAGTATCGGGACGACTTGCTCATCTTGGAAGTCATACTTCTGCTGAAAGCAGTATCCGAAGATTTGCCCTTCTGCTTTGACGAAGATTTAGGGGAAGAAGTGGTTTTCACCGACAAAGCATCTTTCCCTTTTACATTAGTCTGAGGGATGAGGTTGTCTTGGTCATCACCTCCTTGAAAATCACATGGCTCTTCAACATCTAGCCTTTTGAGCATGCTTTTGACTTGTTCTCCTTGGCGAACAAGCTCTTTCCAAGTTCGAGTCTTCACCGCTCCAATCTTGGATAAAATATGGATCGGGAGATTATTACGACACATCTCGATCAACGTACTTTCAGAGACTCAATCACGGTAATGCAGCGATTGATTTCTAAATTTCTTAACAAAGTTACCGACAGACTATGTCTTCTTTTGCTTCTCAGTTAGCAGGGTGGCCATAGATACTTCTGTGTCATCGTCAAAGAATCTGGCCAGAAAGAGCCTTTCCATGTCCTTCCAGCAAGTGATGGATTCAGGCTCCAGTCTGCAAAACCATTCAAAAGCGACCCCCTTGAGGGTACTAATAAAGAGTCGAGTCATAATGGGATCATTCCCCACTATGTGTCCAGTCTGTGCTTGGAAATAGTAGATGTGCTGGGTCGGAGAACCCTTGCCATTGAACTACAGGAGGCTGAGTGGCTTAAACTTTGGAGGATAGGGAACGGCGTCCCATTCGGCAGGGTATGGCCTGACGACCCCCGATTCTCTGAAGTTTCTCTGAAGCTTCTCTGAAGCTTCAAAGCCTCAAGCTGCTTCTGGAAATCATCTAATTTCTGATCTTGGTCATTCTTACGCGGGTTAGACTCAACTTCGGATGATTCAGAGTGACTATCAAAATTATTTTCTTCCTCATCTTCTGCATTATCGCCATCTTGATTTTGACGGCTAGATTCCCGAACACTGGGTGAAGGTCACCGGTGCCTTGATCCTGAGGCTTCGGCGGTGGCTTTCTTCTTTTTCTTTTCTTTCTCCCCGAGGAGTTTCTCTATCATTGCTTCCATGCACCTGATAGACTCTTGTTGATGGAGGATAGTCGCTTGCTGTTCTTCCAGCTTTTTCGCCATATCTTCATCATTACCAGCCATGTGAACACTTGCTTGCTCGCTTTGATCTGTGCTGGAAGGTTGAGATGTTGGAATGACAGAGTTTTTAGGCTCTTCATCGACATTATAGGATATACCTGCTAGTTTTCAGTAATCTAACATGATCCTTGCTCCAGTACGGGTACGGGTGTGTTGGTAAACACCCTGTCTTTCAATGAGTGCTTCTCGTAATCCTGGGGAAAACTCAAGATCGGAGGACTCAGAAGAATCGGCTTGGGTTTTACCTTCGCCTTTACCAACCATATTGATGGTCACTTCGACGTGGCGATTTTTGGACGCTTGCTTTTTAGGACGAAAGCTTCTTCTTCTAGATGAAGGAATCGTCGAAGGCTCTAACAGTCATTCAAAGACTATAGACTTGTGTGCTGATACCCCACATGAGCATTGGGAGAGTACCACAGAGATAAGTTCCTCACAACTGCAATTGGATTTCATCTGGCTCATACTGCGCTTACGAACCAGGTAATCACGGAGATCAGTAACAGGACCACCCCCTGTTAACTCAGGTAGCTTGCTTATGCGTGTGCAAGAATCTCTAAGTGTTAGAGATTGGCGAGACTGGTTAGCTGGACGAACCTCATGCTGAAGACGGGGTTCGTTGTCTAGGCGCACTCGAACGCTTAGGCAAGGCTCATGTGTGATATGAGGTTCGTTGGTTGGGCGAGCCTCGTCATTCATGCGAGCCTGGTTTGGGGAACGAACCTCGTATTTCATGCGAGGTTCGTCAATCGGACAAACTTGGTTCCAAGGACGGATTTGTCGTCTGAGTCGAACCTCATCTTGGTCCCTTGAATGTTTCTCTATAACAGTGCTAGTCTGAGGTTGAAGGCGAGATTCATCTTTTCGACAAGGTTCGTCACTTCGTCGAGCCTGAGTCTTGCTATTTTGAATAGCAGAGCAAATTTGCACTGGTTGTTTTGGATGAGCCTCGTGTTGAAGACAAGGTTCGTCAGTCGAATGCATCTGAATACGTTGGTGAGGCTTGTTGTTTCGATGGGCCTGAATCTGACTAGCTCGACTAGCAGTGCGAGCTTGCAATAGTTGTTTCAAATGAGCCTCATGTTAAAGATGAGGTTCGTCATTCGAGCGAGGTTTGTCCTCTTGACGAGCTTGGATTTGGCTATATTTCCTAACAGAGCAAATCCGTTGAGTTGGATGAACCTCGTATTGAAGCTCGTCATTCGAACCTAATTGGGTACAAGGGTGAAGTTTGTTATTTTGACGTTCCTCAGTCTCTTGACCCTCGTCAGACTTGTTGACCTTAGCCTGATTAGCTCTCAGTTGATAGTGAGAATCATCTAGCGAGACCAAAGCTCGAGCCCTATGGCGAGCTTGGTTCTGACGTTGACGTTGTCGAGCACGTCTCGACAGTGGACCAATTGGACCTTTTGCCTCAGCCGAAGCTGGGCGAGGTTCGTTATCAAAAGCCATAATTTGGCTAGTAGAAGCCGAAGTTTAGCTAGGTTGCTTGACAACCCATTTCTTAGCTTGACGGCTAGTTTCTGGAGCCTCCTCTTTGAGGAGCTTGAACTTTTCCTCGAGACTGACTCGAGTTGAATCATTAGAAGCCACTTGGGCTGAGGTCTCATACAAGACTCAACGACACTTACGTGCTTTTGTGGGACTAGACTTACCAGAGGAGAGATACTCCTCGTATTTAGATTGGTCAAATTCAATGACCAAAGTCTCGACGTTTGTTCCCACAACATTCTTGTCTGATTACGCCACCACCATCTCATCGAAAAGAATAACTTCTCCCACTATGGTCGCCATCGTCTGTAGGGTCAAAAAATTAACGTTGGATTGATTCTCTTATTTTAAGAAATTTAGGTTCGATCACTTGGTACGAAACCCCTTACAATCACTCATGATCTCTCGATTACAGAGGAAGAGAAGATTAATCCAGCTTTTCTTTTGTTTAAGGTGGGTTCTTGGTAGCAAAAGGATGCTTCCCTCGATGCTTGAGTCGAGATTGCCTCCTGTTGACGATCAGATCAAGGTTACTAGAGCTTCTGACGTCCGTTGGCTGGCTAGAATTAAGATTTGAACTCCGGACCCGTGCGTAGAAACTCTGATCTCTGATGCTTCTTGAAGTCCATGTCTAAAATCTCCAATTAATCACCAACCAATCAACTATATCCCCCGTCTTCTCTATAGCCGTCGATGGCTATTTATAGAGCTTTAGCATGTAATTGACGTGCTATAATCGTGGGGTCGTGGGCATAACTGACTGCTGAGATTTAGCCTATGTTGACTAATTGAGCATAACGTACTCCTTAGATTTAGCCCATGTGGGCTGACCTGGTCCTCGTGGCCATTACGGCCGAACTTCGTGTGGAAGATGAGCCTCGTTGTGTGGAGAGGTTTGTTAGACAAGCTTCGTCTTCGCTGACGAGCTTCGTCTTTATTGACGTGCTTCAAATCTTGTTTCCAATGACAAACTTTGTTGTTTGAGACAAGGTCCGTTATTATAATGACCCTCGTTATGCTTGTTATGAGCTTCGATGCTCTAAGACCAAATGATTAGCCGATGATCTATGAAGATCCATGAGAGTGGAGGAGAGATAGGCTTTTTGATTAGCCTCTCAAAATCTCCTCCCTCCTTTCATGTTGATGATGCCTATTTATAGGCTTATGACAATTATAGAGTGAGTTAAGGGCTTTAACTCCTTTTAAAATAAGGGAGTTATGGTCATTAACTCACATTTAAATGAGGTCATTAACTCTCCTTAAATAGGTGAGTTAGTGGTCATTAATCCTCCTTAAATGTTGTAGGGTCGAAAAATTTAAGGATTGATTGATTCTCTTGTTTTAAGAAATGGGTTCGATCACTTGGTACAAAACCCTTACAATCACTCACACTCTCTCTCGATTACAGAGGAAGAGAAGATTAATTCAGCTTCTCTTTTGTTTAACGTGGGTTCTAGGTGGCGAAAGGATGCTTTCCTCGATGCTTGAGTCGAGCTTGCCTCCCGTTGACGATCAGGCCAAGATCACAAGAGCTTTTGACCTTCGTTAGCTGGCTAGAATCAAAATTCGAACTTCGGATTTACACGCAAAAGCTCAGATTTCTGATGATTAAAAGTCTTAATTAACCAACCCTTTTCTCTATAGCAATCCATGGCTATTTATAGGGTTTAAGTACGTAACTGACGTGCTACAATCACGGGTAGAGGGGCGTAACTATCTCCCCCAAATCAGCGTACGCCGTAACGTGCTCCTGAAGATTAGCCCACGTGGCTGACTAAGTCTTTGGAGCCGTTATAGGTAAATCCCACGTGGATGACGAATCTCGACCTTAATTGAAACGGAGTTCGTCAAGTAAGACGAGCCTCGAGGTTCGTCTTACCAAGCAAACCTTGCAGTAGACCAGTTTCTCGTGACGAATTTTGTCTTCACTGACTTCGTCTGACGAACCTCGTTTTCACTAATGAACTTCATCTTCGACAGCTGAGTCCAACTACATAGTAAGTCTTGTGAATTCGCTTTTAATGAATCTGATCTTCACTAATGAGTTTCATGTCTAGTAATGAGTTTTGAACCTCATGTCCAATGACGAGCTTCGAACCCCGTATTCACCAATGAACCTCGAACCTCGTATCCAATGATGAGCTCTAAGTCTCGTATCCACTGGTGAACCTCGAACCTCGTATCTAATGACGAGCTCCGAATCCCGTGGATCAGTTTCATGAACTTTTTCTTTTGATGTTGAGATCTGCTGCATGGCGACTCTCGTTCTCAAGGTTAACCTTTACTAATCAACGAACCTCATCTTCGATTGGGAAGGGGTTCGTTCTCTTGACCCTCCTTTTCACATTTCGAGTTTTGGCATTTTTGAATGCCTACAAAACCCCCTTCAAAGTTTTCAGACTTGAATCGGGTTGTATGTAGTCTGAAACACTTTGAACAGGCATTTCAAACTTGCGGAATTTGTCTCACGAACCTAGTTTCTTTATGAACTTCGTGTTTTCTATGAAATTCAACATGGACATTGCCTCGCGGTTCATTTTGGAGTTCGTTCCTTTGTACGAGCCTTGTTAGAATAACAGTCATCTGACAGGTGACACCTTGCGGCTTCGTCAGCAATGCTGCTATGCGCCTTTCTTAGACTTGAGTGGTTGCCAACTGGTGCCTAGAAATCTCTGTGAATCCCATCCGCAGATCTTGTTGGGGAGAGATTTCATCAAACGACCTCAAGCGAAGATCATAACCTTTGATTCGACTTTTTCCCGCCCGTATATATAGGGCATTATCATACGAGAAGTCTTTTCCTCTCTCTTCGTCGTTTGGATTATCTGAACTCCTCTTCTTCTCAAACTTCTGATCTTTCTTTCTTCGCAAACCCTTCACGCGAAATCAATGGCCCCTAAAACTACTGTAGACCAAAGCAAGAGCAAGGGCAAAAAGGTTAATGGCTCTTCACACGAACCCGCCGCTCTACCCACTTTCTCAGGTAATGGATTTTAAACGCATGATTTGCGTTCTGAGGGATGTCAACCCTGCCTATTTTAGACTTTGGTTTCTTGAGGAAGATGAACAGTTTCTTCCAGACTCATCATAAAGATGGCGTCTTTTTGGTTGGATGAGGTTCGTCATCGATGATTCTTGTCTCTATGACTTGTTTCATCTTTCGATGAGCCTTATCCGCAAGTTGCACTTCACATGTCCAACATCGTTGGCTATCCTGATGAGGGTCATCCTCTAGAATTATTAAACGAAATTCATTTATATGATGAGCTTCGTCTTTTCGTCGACCACGTTCGTTGGATTGGTGAACTTCGTTTTTAGATGATGAACTTCGTGTTCTCCAATGAACCTCGTTGAACGGATGAACCTCGTTATCCCTATCGAGGTTGAATGAGCTTGTTCGGCCAACGAAGTTTAACACTTTGTTGTAACACGAGGTTCATCATTCGAACAAATTTCAACGTTCATTGCCAGAATGACCTTCGTGTTATTTGGCCGTGACTGCTGCTCGAGACTAATCTTGTTTGTCTTTTTGTGTAGTCATATATCCTTCTACTCCACTTCCCCAACATAGTGATCTCGGAGTGGATGGTACTCTAACGATTACAATTCATCCTTGTTACTCTACCCTTGAGAGCATTCCTTTGTTCGGAGAACGGGGGCCAGAAGAAGTTGATCTCCTCTCTGAACCTTTAGTTTCCACGTTTAGGCGTATGATCACTGATTTTCCGTTGGAGTCTATTAATCGTGAACCTTTTGTGAAGCCTGTTCTCTTATTTGGAGACTCTTTAGAGGATCCTCACTTGTTGGCTATTAGGACTTACGAATGATTTAGAACTGTAAATGGGCGAAATTTGTTCTTGCCTCGGATGGAGCGTGACGTCTCTCTTACTACTTTGAAGATTGTCTCGGCTCCCAGAAGAATGGACTGGGATTTAACCCCAGTACAAGATGGGGTCATATGTGGCCACTTTTCTCGTAGCGGCGCAAAGATAGATAGTGGTGGACGTTACATCATTAGATTGCACCCTGGGCTTTTTTAAAAGAACTCTTAATTGGTGAGACTGCTGAGGAGGCTAACACTTTTGGTCGTGCGTTCTTTAGGAGAAACGGTCAATTCCCTGCTAAGGACTTTAGAACTCCAGGCTGGTCTCATTGGTGTCCTACACATTGGTGGCCTAGTATCACCAAATACATTTTGCAGGAGAACCAAGAAGACCTGCAAAAGTTTGGTCTTTATGTGCCCATCAGGGCGACACAATTCGGGTTGATCAATAACTCCTACCAGTTCTTTGGTATTTTGGAGTTGTATAACCCTACAACCCGTACTTTCTTTACTCCTGATGGAGAGATAGGGATTGCTCTTCACAAGATGAAAGAAGTCTCCGGGCTGCCAAACAGGAATTATCCGTATAAGGAGTATATCCCAGGTCAACGGGAATTAGTTGCTCTAGAGAAGGAACAACCCCAAGTAGTAAAGACCTTCTGGGAGTTAATGTGTCATTACCACATTTGTATGAATGTGGAAGGACGGCTCAATAAGAAGGGTGAGAAACTCCTCAGCCATAACATCTGGGCCCGATATCTCTTTAAGAATTTGGAGCATAAAAATGATTCTGTGGTGCCCTTGGGTCCTTATGACGCGAGTGAATTGTCGCGACGAGTACTCACTTATCCACCTGTGCATCGCATATCAGAATCGGATGAACAAGATTACCCAGTTGGTACCACCTTTGAGAGTTATTTCTTTCAAGGTGGAGAGCCTATTTCTTCTAAGGCTTTGCTGGCAGGGTATCTCATGCTATGGCTTCATCAAGTCGTCGTTGTTTCTGGAAGTTTCGACTTGCTGCCAATGGAAGTGGTGTTCCCGGCCGTATGTTTGGTGCACGGCCACTCTTTTGCCCTTCTTCCTGCCATGATTGCTCGCATCCACTATGGATTGCAGAGTTTATGTTGCCAATTCTGTCGCGGCAACGAGAATCCGAAGGTTGGCTTGCCATACACTTATTTCATGGTATGGGTTGTTCTGCATTGTCCAACCCTTATGGGCACGCCTTCCGCTCATACAGAGGGTGAAATCATTCCCTTCATTCAAAGGTTGGAGAATGTAGACTGGGAGCACCATTACTTGGCCTTGGTGAGGCGCATTCTTCGCGACCACAAGAGATGGGAATTCAATCGATGCTTTCCTCATTTCCTCAGAACCTGTTACGGACAGGCCCTTGTGGATGCATCAAATGGTCAGGGCTATTCTTCTCTATCACTTGGCTGCTTCATGTGGCTTATGACCATTCGCCCTGGGTATCATATTTATCATTTTGGCCCAGTGTGTATGTTGGAGCCTTACTTGCCTTGTCGCTTCGCTCACCAATTTGTGTACACTCAGTTGTACGTTGGTAATCCTAATACTCAACTGATATCTGAGGGTTGTAGTTTGATTATTAGGGCTAGAGCTTGGTATTGGACTATTTACCGGTAGCACAGGTGCTCGTTTCCTGCTTCCACCACAAAATCCACAGCTTCGGACCACACTTGCTTATTGCAAGTGGCACTGTATAGCAAACATAGTGATTCCCAACTTCAATGTCAACTCTTCGGGACTGTGATACATTAGGCGTCGATACAGATCTAGAAATGCTTCTAGACGAAGCCGCATACCAGGACTTAAAGAGTTCTTATATGCTGAAGAGAGTACCGAGGTAGAGGAAACCACTCCTCTCAGCCCTCATGAAACTCAGGAGGAGATAGACGTAGCTTTTAATGAGAATATATCTCGTAGATCTCCTCACGTTGATGAATATGGGAGCCACATGCTGACTGCTTTCGATATAGGAGATGCTCCTAAAGACGGAGCAAATCTTGGTGAATTTGAGGATTTTGCCCCTATGGGCGAACCTTGTGAGCCTCTTCCACATGGACGTACTGCTGAAGGCTCTTATCGACAATCCTCGGTTCTTGAGGAACCACATACTGACAAAGGGATCACTAGTATGTCAACTTTGACTTGTCTTAACTTTGACTTGTTTCCCTCTGATACTTCTTATTCGGAACAAACTACAAAAGAAGAGGCCCCGAGACAAGTGGGGGAAAAGTCTAAGGAAATTGGGCAAATGCGCAAGTCTAAACGCGTCGCCAAAAGACCAAGGCGTAATATTTCTCCACCCATGACTCCTTTGATAGAGTCACTCGGTGTTGAGATGGATTTGGAACTTGAGGATGAGATTCCTTTAGCTCGACTTCGCTCTGGACTGCGTTCAGCGCTGAGTACTCACATCCAAGACGCTCCCATTGATCCTGGTAAGATAGACGTATAGTTATTTACCTTTCTGGATTTCTAGGGTACTAACGACTTTGTTCACCGTGTTTAGTTGTTTCCACAGATTCCACTACCTTTACCGATGCAGGTATTGAGGTGAGACCAGCTTTTGATGACCCTACTAAAAGTAGGATGCCTCCAAGTTCAGCTATGGAAGCAAGCACAGCTGATAATCTGACTGTTGATCTTGAGGAAGCTGAGGGAAATAAATCCGTACCAACCACCATAGCTGAAGCTGAAGACACTATGGATATAGGTGTTGTATCTACCAGTTCCATTATGACGACCGAGACTTGCGTTGTACCAAGTACCGCAATGGTTGCTACAAGTATTGACACTCTCGTCGTGTGCTATGCGCCGCCAGTTTTCACAGCAGCTAGGGTTTCTTCTGCCGCTCCTCATGCAACAGTGTCCTCTAGCAGCGCACACACTTCTCCTCCACTTTCGGTGAGAAATTTTCCGTATCAAAAATATCAGAGAACTTCCTCAGCATTCTGAGAGAATCTTCCGCTCAGTTTTTAGACCATGGTGGGGATTTTGCAGAGGTTAAAGAGGTGCTGGTGCCTTTCTTGGACTTGATGAAAAGTTTGACCTCCGACCTTGTAGTATTGCCATATTGGTTGCACCTGACCAAGGTTGACGATCTTTTCAACCAATGGCAAGATTGTCGATCTCGATCTCTTTACCCTTTAGCTGAGGAACGGGCCATGCAAACTATGAGGCAAAGGGATGACTCTTTATTTGAACTTGATCGTCAATTGCTTGAGACCAAGCAACGAATTAAGGAGCTTAAAGAGATTGAAGAGAATTTATCCCGTGAGGGTAGAAAGGTTGCAAACGCTGAACTTCAAAAGCAATGTCAGGTCGACCATCTTCAAGCTCAACTCAAGGCTCTTCAGGCCCAACTGGCGGAGGCTAAAGCAGAGTTGGCGGGCATGAAAGATATGAAGCAGACATTGGCTTCAAAACAGATGCAGCATCAACCCTTGCTTCAAGCTGAAATTGATCGAATGGAGCAGCTAGAAAAAGCTGTAAATGACATGAGCATCTACTCCGATGAGGACCTACGTAGACATGATTTGGTTAATGTTGAGGTAGAAAACCAGGAATCCATAGCTAAGCTCGCTGAGGAAATTCGTCAGATTGCTGGGTCCATTTAGCTCTGTTTTCTTTATCGGACTTTTGTAGCCTCCTTCCTCACATTTTTTTATAAGTATAATTTCAGATGTCTTTGTTCACTAACTCTACTATGCACTTCAATGCATAATCTAATGCCAAAGTTCATGAACTTTTTTGCTTTGCGGTTTTAAGACTGGAAGTACGAATCTTGTTACTTTGATATGAGGTTGGATTCAAATTCCAATTCGTATTTGACATTTCTAGTCTTGTTCAATTAAACCTCGGCATTTGAACCCAATTAGCAGAATGACCTTCGTGGAAGATGAGGTTCAAATCCGATCTCCATCGAGTTTCAATACTTGAGTAAAATTCAAGGAACGACCTTCGTCGAAGACGAGGTTCGGATCTAATTTTGATCAAGTCTCAATACTTGAGTTCAATAAGAGGAATGACCTTTGTCGAAGATGAGGTTCGGGTTCCAAATTTGATCAAGTCTCAATACTTGAGTATAGCTAGAGGAACAACCTTTGTCAGAGATGAGGTTCATATCTAATACTTGAGTATAATTAAAGGAACGATCTTCGTCGAAGATGAGGTTCGGATCCTATTTCAATCAAGTCTTAACACTTGAGTTCGAATAGAGGGATGACCTTCGTCGAAGACGAGGTTCTAATCCACTTTCGATCGAGTTTCAATACATAAGTCTAGTTTGAAACAGCAACCCTCGTTATTTTTTTGACTTAGGAACGAGAATAAATCTCGTTGAACGACGTGGCAACTTTCAACAGTTCCAAGACTGTTAATCCACAAGAATCCGTCGTTTTATCTCATCAGCATTAAGTCTTGAGCACTTAATGCGTCGCTTCGAGCCACGTTTTCTTTGGCATTAATTACAAATGCAAGTGATGGCATCGCTTCGTTCTTGACACCCTTTGGCGATTCGGTGCTTGGGGATTCGTGTAATGAATCTCAGCCACTTGGTTGGCTCCTTCGCCTATAAATAGGCCATAACTTTTCGAGAGGATTCATCTTCCTCTTCTGTGCCTTGTTTCCAAAATGATTCTGAGGAAACAAACCACTTTAAGACTTCCATCTTTGCTTCCTATTAGATTCCAAGCTCTGATAATCGTCGCCGGTGAGGTAGGCAAAGTTGATGACGCTGTCACTTCAGGTAACTTTTCTGACCCGATCCCTGATCTCTTGGTCTTTGTAGTAGCTCGTTCATTTGAGGATTTCTCAGTTTTCCAGAGTCAAAATCAGGATATATTTTGACAACTTGTTGGACTTTTGAATGTAATCTCGAAGAGATATCTTAAATTCAAATATGCTTGCTTTTTTGACATGCCATGCTCCCCCAAACATATAGTCTTTTCTCTAGACTTCGGCCTATTCCGCAGCTTCACAGACTCAGTGAAGTGCCTCTTTTCGGAGGAGTCATCAACAATGTTTGAGTTTCCTTCACGTTCTGCGGAGATGGGAGAAGTGCTGATCCTATGCTCAGAGCTTGTGGTGTTTTAATTAGTAGTCAGTTTACCCAAGTAGGTAAACATGTGCTACAAGCGCCAAAGCTAAAAGTGGGTATAGGGAAGACTTCATGCCCAGGAACGGAAGATGAAACTTCAACAACAAGACAGCGAGTTAGTTGCGGACGAGGCTCGTAGTGCAATCTCGAAGGTCGTCAAAAACTTGTAACTGAACTTCGTATTATAGTCTGAATATCGTCAAAAGAACTTGTAACCGAACCTCGTATTGTAACTAAAAGAACTTGTAACCGAACCTCGTATTGTAACTAAAAGAACTTGTAATTGAACCTCGTATTGTAGTTCGAGTCTTCTAAGTTCGATCTATGTACTTCGAGTTTTTTTGTACTTTCAACTGTATATGAATAAAATTTATATTTTATCCACATATTGTTCTCTTGCATAACTGAAGCATTCTAACTTAGGATTTTTAATAAACCCTCAGCTGATAATGGACTTGGGTTGTCTTTACCAACTGTCGTTTGAGTTGGACTAGCCATACTTTTCCCCTCAGTATGATGAGTTGTCAAAGAGTTTCTCTTAGATTTTAATGCTAAGATTTCTCTTTTATCTTCAGTCTCTTTTAGACTTCAGATCAAATGTGTGATAACGAGGTTCAAAATATAACTAAGTATTAAGAACGCAATTCAACACATGGCAGACTCGTAAGGAAAACGAACGTCATTCGTGAAAATGACGACGTTAGGATGATCAGGTCATTCAATGACAGAATGACAACGGCAAAGAAAACAAAGACACATCACTTGGTAGGCCTAAGTTGGAAAACGAACGTTCTATGGGGAAATGACGACGTTAGGAAAATCACATCGTTTGGTGACTTTACAAGTATGACGATGTTGATGGAAACAAAGGCACATCACTTGGTAGGCCTAAGTTAAGAAAACAAACGTCATTTGGGAAAATAACGACGTTAGGAAGATCACATCGTTCAGTGACTTTAGAAGTATGACGATATTGATGGAAACGAAGGCACATCACTTGGTAGGCCTAAGTTAAGAAAACGAACGTCATTAGGAAAATGATGACGTTAGGAAAATTACATCGTTCAGTGACTTTAGAAGTATGACGATGGTGATAGAAACAAAGGCACATCACTTGGTAGTCCTAAGTTGGAAAATGAACGTCATTTGGGGAAATGATGACATTAGGAAGATCACAGCGTTCAGTGACTTTAGAAGTATGACAATGTTGATGGAAACGAAGGCACATCACTTGGTAGGCCTAAGTTAAGAAAACGAACGTCATTTGGGAAAATAACAACGTTAGGAAAATTACATCGTTCAGTGACTTTAAAAGTATGACGATGGTGATAGAAACAAAGGTACATCACTTGGTAGGCCTAATTTAAGAAAACGAACGTCATTTGGGGAAATGATGACTTTAGGAAGATCCCATCATTCAGTGACTTTAGAAGTATGATGATGTTGATGGAAACGAAGGTACATCACTTGATAGGCCTACGTTGGAAAACGAATGTCATTTGGGAAATGACGACGTTACGAAAATGACATCATGAAGCAACACATCACTTAGTAGGTTACTACTATTGGAAAACCATCAGCCATCAGAGGTAGAATTTACATAATAATAGCCCCGCTATCCTATTGAAGAGGATTAGTGAGGGAAATTTGGAGGAGATGAAATAAAGAAATTATTACTTTTATTTGCTTCTTCTCGTACGATTAGGTACATCTGACGGTAAAGTTTACGGGTAATATTTCTTTAGAAATTTACCGTTGATAGGCATCATAAGTTTGTCACCATCTTGGCTGATAAGACGATAGGCTCCATTTGAGTAGACAGTTTTTACTACAAATGGCCATTCCTATTTTGGCTCAAACTTCCTTTCATTTGAGCATGACATCGTTTACCATAAACGACAGCATCTTGTACCATGCTAGGCCAGTAGTAACCTAATCTGCGTAGTCGGTCCCACAACTTAGGACCAGGCTGATGAGCTCTACAGATGCCATCATGAGCTTCTTTAAGAGCTTCTTTTGCTTCTCTATTCGACAAACAGTGAAGCAAAATCCCATCATATGATTTTCGATACAGAGTTTAGGATTGAGAATCATAGTAGAATCTAGGTGCTCGTCTACGAATAGATTCTCTTTCTTTGATGTCTTCAGGTAATAAGCCATATAAGACATAATCGATGATACAAAATCGCCAATATTTAGGTTCGAGCATTGCAGGTTCCTCTTCAACTGCGTTGACCTGTAGTGTATACTTTGATTTGAATAATTGTCTGCTTGTCACCATAACCTGCTGGGTAGTACTTTTAGGTAGGGCTAGGGTAGCCGCCAGTGACAGCAATGCATCAGCATAGGTATTCTTGAGACGGGGTATATGGTCGATGTAAATGCCCTCAAAGGAATCGGCCAATGCGATTGCTGCTATATGGTAAGGAATGAGGTCTTCATTCCTAACCTCATATTCTCCCTTCATTTGATTAACAATGAGTTGAGAATCGCTGTACGCTTCTAGGTGTTTCACCCCCAGCTATTTGGCTATATCTAGGTCAACCAACAAAGCATTGTATTCAGCTGCATTATTAGAACACGACTCTATTAAAGAAACGGCGCGTGGGAGTATGTGATTTTGGGGAGAGATAAAGACAACCCCTACTCCAGCTATAACCCGACCAGTAGAACTTTTCCTTGCTGCACCATCAAAGTACAATTACCATACTTGCTTTCTAGAGACGATGTTTGCTTAATACGTCTCATCAGGTATGTCCTGGTATAATTCGGCCTTTTCTTTCAGTGGATGATTAGCCATAAGGTCACAAATAGCCTGACCTCTCACTGCTTTTTGAGGTTTGAAGTGAATGTCATATTGGGAAAGCAGCAAAGCCCATCTGGCGAGTCACCAATTCAATGCACTAGGCTGTGTCATGAACACCCGAATAGGATTGTTCTGGGAAATGACATGTATGGTTTGCCCAACCAAATAATGTCGCATTTTCTAAACTGTGAAGACCAGCGCCAAACATTCCTTCTCAATAAGAGGATAACGAGGTTCAGCACTCGATAGAGTCCTACTGAGATAGTAGACAGCTTGTTCATGGCCGTTTTCACCATCTTGTGCCAAGAGTCCTGCTAATGCATGATCTGTAGCCCGGATGTATATCAAGAAAGGTTTACCTAACTTCGGTGCGACCAATATCGGCGGATTGGAGAGATATTGCTTAATCTCTTCGAACGCTTTCTGGTAAGCCTCATCCTACATAAAGGATACTCCTTTCTTCATTAGTTTTGAGAACGGTTGGCATTTCCCAGATAGGTTAGAAATAAACCTGTGAATATACGCCAATCGTCCTTGTAAGCCTCGAAGCTCCTTAAGATTCCTGGGAAGTGGTAGCTCTTGGATGGCCTTGACTTTATCTGGATCCAAACGAATTCCGTTAGCCGTGACCACGAATTCGAGAAATTTACCGCTAGCCATCCCTAAAAATGACTTAGTCGGATTCATCTTGAGTTCGTGCGCTCGCATAAGATCAAACATTGTTTTTAAGTCGTGCAAATGGTTTCCTTTGTCATGAATTTTAACAACCAAGTCATCAACGTAACATTCTACAGTCTTTCGTAGATGTTTTTGTAAGATAGAGGTCATAGCGCGTTAATAGGTAGCGTCCGCATTTTTTAATCCAAAGGGCATTACTGTATAACAGTATATCCCTGAAGGTGTTCGAAAGGATGTATGTTTTTCATCATCGGGATACATTTTGATTTGGTTGTACCATGAGAATCCATCCATAAAGGACATGCTTTCAAACCCGGACACCCTTTCAAACCCGCATGTATTGTCAATAATGACGTCCGTGATTGGTAAAGGAAAATCATATTTAGGACAAGCTGAATTCAAGTCACGAAAGTCGATGCATACTCGAATCTTCCCGTTCTTTTTCAGAACAGGGACAATATTGGCCACCCAATCAGGATGTTGCTCTTCGTAGATAAATCCTGATTCGATGAGCTTTTTTACTTCCGCTTCAATTGCTTCCATAATTTGGGGCCGAAATAGCCTTTGCTGTTGTTTAACAGGCTTGATGTCTGGTTTGATATTTAATCGATGCATAGCCACTTGGGGATCAAGCCCAGACATATCCTCGTAGTTCCAAGTGAATACATCAATATACTCTCGTATTAGGGTAATAAGGTCTTCTTTCTCTTCTGGCAACAAACTGTCGCTTATGAATATGAGTTTCGGATTAATCTCATCTCCCATGTTCACTTGAATAACCTTTTCATTAGTAGGGGGTTCGCATTGTTCAAAATGATGTTCCTACTGTATAACCAACTATCGACTT
Organism: Asparagus kiusianus; assembly: GCA_022839385.1. NCBI lineage: Eukaryota > Viridiplantae > Streptophyta > Magnoliopsida > Asparagales > Asparagaceae > Asparagus > Asparagus kiusianus. Next base: position 550,147 of record BQKN01065036.1, read on the forward strand.
AATGGATCGTCAAACAGAAGTAATTGATCATCTTCCTGATTCTCTATCAAAGATATCGAGGTCATGTTGGCCATGAGTACCTTGAATACAACTCCTGTACTGGTATCAGATTCCCAGCAATTAGATTCAGAAGATGAGGTGAAAGAGTCATCATCTGACTCTCCTTTGGTTCCGAAATGCAACATAAATAGTGGAGATTCATAACCCAATCCACTACGAGTTTTGTGATAATAATCCTCCGACTTTCCTTCTGGGACATACGCGGATCGTATTGGTGCTCGAATCCCTCTGCCGAAATTTAAGCCTTGTTTATGGATGAAATCGTATCCCATATTCTTCATAAGCTTTCGAGTTGTTGGAGTAAAGTATGAGAATTGTGGATCCCCTTCCTCTTTCTCGGATTCCTCTAGAATGGTTTGCACCGGGCCGTCACTCTTTCCGAAGATGATGTTTTTTTTATCGTTAACCTTAACCGTTACTATGAAGACTGCTTGCGAAGATTCGGTTTGTCGTTGATTTTTCACAAAAGATGACTAAATCGACATGTATAAGTTTGATTCAGCATATAACTTGGATAGCGGATCTGCTATCACATCAGCGTTTGTACCTGGCATGTTAGGATTTAATTCCACACGCGAGAAGTAAGCTAAATCATTATTATTAAAGATAACTCCGCTGTCTTTATAGACAGGATCATTTACATCCAAATCTTCAAGACCGATTACGATGGGTTCTATGTCATTAAAAACAAGACCCTGTTCGTACTCAGACTCGATATCGGCTTCATTACCGCTATCTGGTTCTTTGATTAGTGGTACTTCAAATGGCTCACCATTAAGGTAATGGATAGAATCAGTGAAATAATTCTCTACCCCCTTGAATGACTACTTTTCTACGACCACTGTTTTGACTTCACCACTCTCACCTACATATTTCATGCATTGGTGTAGAGTTGATGGAACAATTAAATTATTATGGATCCATGGTCATCCCAGTAACAAATTGTAAGATGTCTCTGCATCAATGACATAGCAAGTGACATCCGTCCTCAAGTCACCCATCTGGCATTTAAGTTTGATGTTGCCAAGGGAACGAGTATTAGATGCATTGAAGCCATATATGGTCGTTCTCGTCGTTGATAAGCGATGCAGAGGAACTCCAAGGTGATGGACGAGCCGCAATGGAATGATGCTCAAAACAGAACCAGGATCAACCTAAATTCTGTCTACCCGAATAGAGCCGATGTACCCTATGAAGTACAATGGTCTATCATGTTTCGGGTTTCTCACATGGATGTCTTCTTGAGAAAAGGTGATGCATGACATTCTTCTTCGAAAAACTTTACAACATTGAGGACAAGCTTCATCCAGCATTGTTCCGATTGGATTTGGTAGAAAATGAGTGAGGAAAGTCTCGTTATCCGCCAATGGTTCACGAAGAGCTTCTCTCGTTGATCGAGATAAACGTAGAAGCTCAAACAAGATGATCCTTGTTGGGATATTGGCTAACTGAGCCAGCACATCAAACCGAAAAGAATCTTTCGAACTCTCCGGTGTATCTTTCCTGAGTGCTTTGCTGTAACGAAGTTCCTTAGCTTAAGCTTGCTCTGCTACCTCTTTCCCTGGTCTGGGTGGTGCAGCTGCTATTTCAGAATATTTCTTAAAATACTTCTTTCCCCCACGTGTTCCAGATATTTGTGCAGGTTGTGCAGTGAAGGCCGGCTGCTCATTTTCAGAACTGCTAAGTGACGTAGTTTCAACCCCCTCATCTGGGATGGCCGACACAGCGTTGCAGGATCTTCGCGTGGCTCTAGGCTTCCATGAGTTTACCGATGTCCACTGCTCGTCCATTAGTAAGTCAGGATGAACCCACATCAGTTCACCTTTAGTAGTAGTGTAAGGGACCATCCCCTTCTCTTTCTTCTGATGTGGGTCGAAGTTCACCACTCTCGCCTCTGCTTGAGGAATTGGTTTCACGCCGTCTTGTACTTGCACCTCAGCGAAGTCTCCAAATTAAAGTGAGACCATATTCGCAGATATCTTCTTTTGCTCAGCTTGAAGGGTCATCACACCTACGTCTAACAAAGCTTGAATCTTGTTTTTCAGGATGTAACAAGCTTTAGTTGGATGATACACCATCCTGTGGTACATGCAAAAGTTAGGATCATCAGTCCTTGATACTTCTACGTTCCGCTTTACCTCTGGCAGCTTGATCTTATTCATCTTGATTACAGATGTAAGAATAGAGACCACATGTTCATCTTTGAAATCGTATTTCTTCTAAAAACGATTGTCGGATGTATTCCCCTTATGTTTGGTAGAGGATTTCGTAGATGGAGCTGTCTCAACAGCTAAGGTGTCTTTCCCTTTCGATTGTTTCTGGGAATTATAGTTGCCTTTACCACCTCCCTTTTTAGGCTGGGATTCTTGAGGTTCTTTAGCACTTATCCTCTTGAGCATGTTTTTCACTTGCTCTCCTTGCCAAACTAAATCTTTCCATGAACAGGCTTCAACAGCGCCCATCTTAGACAATATATTGATAGAAAGATTGTTGCGGCATATCTCCATAAGATTATTTTCAGAAACTTGATCACGTGAATGCAACGATCGATTTCTGAATCTCTTGACGAAGTCACTGATTGACTCCGTCTTCTTCTGCTTCTCAGATAATAATATAGCCATGGACACTTTAGTGTCATCGTCGAAGAATCGGGCTAAGAAAAGCCTCTCCAAATCTATCCAACTCTGGATTGATCCTGGCTCGAGTCTGCGAAACCACTCAAAAGCCACCCCCTTCAGAGTGCTAATGGATAATCGAGTCATAACAGGGTCATTACCCACTATATGACCTGTCTGTGCTTGGAAATAATAAATGTGTTGGGTAGGAGAACCCTTACCATCAAATTGCACCAAGTTGAGTGGTTTGAATTTTGGAGATATGGGATCGCATCCCATTCACTTGGATAGGGTCTTAACACCCCCAACTCTTTAAAATTTCCTTGAAGCTTCAGTGAATCAAGCTGCTTCTGGAAATCCTCCTATTTTTGATCTTGTTCTTTCGTACGAGGATTAGATTCAGCTTCGGACAATTCAGAATGAATCTTCACAACCCTTTCTTCATCGTCTTCATCATAGCGATCTTCATCAATAGGTGAAGGTCTTCTAGGCCTAGATCCTGAGGCTTGGGAATGAGTCTTCTTCTTCTTCTCTTCCTTCTCCTCATGGAGTCTCTGCACTATTGCTTCCAGGCGTCTGATGGACTTTTGCTGTTTAAGAATGGTTGATTGTTGTTCTTCCAGCTGCCGTGAGAGCTCTTCCTCTTTTCCTATCACGTGAGCACTTGCTTGCTCACTTTGGTCGGTATTGGAAGGCTAAAAAGTAGCAATGGCTGAATTTTTAGGTTCTAGATCGACACCATAGGATAAACCCGCTTGTTTGCGGTAATCTGGCAGGATCATTGCTCCAGTACAAGAACGAGTATGTTGGTAAACACGTTGACTTTCAATGACTGTCTCTCATAATCCGGGAGATCTTTCAAAATCAGAAGACTCAGAATCATCAGCTGAGATTTTGCTTTTACCCTTGCTGGCCATGTTGATCGTCACTTCAATATGGCGATTCTTGGATGCTTGTTTCTTAGGGTGAAAGTGTCTTCTTCTTAATGATGAGACCATCAGCAGTTCAGTCAACCGTTCGAAGACTGAAGATTTATGCGTTGACTCTCCATATAGGCATTGGGAAAGCACTACAGAGATAAGCTTCTCATAGCAGCAATGAGATTGTATCTGACTCATGCTGCGTTTGCGCGTGAGATAATCTCAAAGGTCACCAGCAGGGCAACCCCTAGTCGACTCTGTCAACTTGGCTTTACCCAAGTGAGACCCTCTGAATGATAGAGGTTGATGAACTTAGATAGACTGACAAACTCCATCATTCATGTGATGACATTCGTTGGTAGAATGAGCTCGACGCTTGTGCCTCCTCAGTTAGCTCTTATCCTGAGGTTCGTCTTCTTTATGAACGTCGGTATGAACCACTTGTTGAAACTGCTAAACCTCTTTTCGAGCATGAGATTCATTGTCGGAACCTACTCGGGTACAAGGGTGAGGTCCGTCATTCGGACGTTTCTCATTCACCTGACCCTCTTTAGACTTGTTGACCTTAGGTTGATTAATCTTCGGTCAATAATAAAAACCGTCTAGCGAGACCAAAGCTTGAGCCCTGTGGGAAGCTTGGTTCTGATGTTGATGTTGTCGAGCGTGTCTTGATAATGAACTAGTAGAAACCTTTGCCTCAGCGGAAGCTGGACGAGGTTCGTTCTCAAAAGCCATAATTTGGCTAGTAGAAGCCAAAGTTCGGCTAGGTTGCTTAACAACCCATTTCTTAGCCTGACGGCTAGTTACTGTAGCCTCCTCTTTAAGGAGCTTGGACTTTTTCTCAAGATTAACTCGAGTTGAATCATCATAAGCCACTTGGGCTGAAGTCTCATACGAGACTCGACGACACTTACGTGCCTTCGTAGGACTAGACTTACCCGAGGAAAGAAAATCCTCATTTTGGACTGGTCAAATTCGATGACCAGAGTTTCGACGTCCGTTCCCACTGTAATCTTGTCTGATTACGCCACCACCATCTCATCGGAGAGAATAGCTGCTCCTACTGTGGTCATCATCGTCTGTAGGGTCAAAAAATTTAAGGATTGTTTGATTCTCTTGTTTTAAGAAACGGGTTCGATCACTTGGTATGAAACCCTTACAATCACTCACACACTCTCTCTCTCTCGATTACAGAGGAAGAGAAGATTAATTCAGCTTCTCTTTTGTTTAACGTGGGTTCTTGGTAGCGAAAGGATACTTCCCTCGATGCTTGAGTCGAGATTGCTTCCCGTTGACGATCAGAACAAGATCACAAGAGCTTCTGATGTGGGTTAGAACATGAGAATACGAACGTCGATTTCTCTTCTTGTGATAGCCAAAGATCTCCAAGTCCGAGTATCAAAATCCAAAGTCCAGTCCCCCTCTTAATAGTTGCTCGAGGCTATTTATAGGAGTTTGAGCATGTAACCGACGTGCTACAATCGTGGAGTCATGGACGTAACTGATGCGCTAAAATTGTGGAGTTGTGGCGTAACTAACTCCTTGAATCTAGCCCACGTGGCTGACTAGGTCTTCGTGGCCGTTACAGCCTGATTTAATGTGGGTGACGAACTTCACTGTGTTAACCTCGTCCTTGATGTCGAGCCTCACTGCGTGGCGAGCCTCATCTTTGATGTCGAGCCTTGTTACGTGGCGAGCCTCGTGAGCTTCTTTCATAATGAGCTTCGTCTTCATTGACGAGCTTTAAATCTGATGACAAGCTTTGTTTTCATTGACGAACTTCACCTCTAATGATGAACTCCGAACCTCATTTCCATTGACGAGCTTCGAACCTTATTTTCAATGACGAGCTTCATCTTTGATGTCAAGTCTCATTTACAATGATGAGATTCGAACCTCGTTTCCAATGACGAGCTTCATATATTGTTTCCAATGATAAGTTTTGTTATTTGAGACGAGGTTCATCATTGTAATGACCCTCGTCATGCTCATTATGAGCTTCAACGTTCTAAGACCAAATGATTAGCCAATGATCTATGAAGATCCATGAGAGTGGAGGAGAGATAGACTTTTTTCACTAGCCTCTCAATCTCCCCCTCGCCCTCATGTTGATCTTGCCTATTTATAGGCTTTGGAGTATTATGAAGTGAGTTACTAGGCTTTAACTCCCTTTAAATGAGGGGGTTAATGGTCATTAACTCCTATTTAAATGGATGAGTTAGTGGTCATTAACTCTCCTTAAAGGGGTGAGTTATTAGTCATTAACCCTTATTTAATGTAGCCATTTGAAACGGTGTCTGACGAAGTTCGTTTGCCAGACAAGGTTTGTCTGCCCGACGAGGTTCATTTGCCAGACGAGGTTCGTCCGCCTTACGAGGTTCGTTCACTTTGCTATATCTTTGGTGAGCTTAACTGCGGCTTCGTCTTCGACGAACGAACTTCATTTCTAGGCGAACTTCGTCTTTTGATGGGTAAGGTGTTGTTTATCCTATTGAACTGAGACAAACTTCATGAATTGAGGCTCAGGTTCGTCATTGTGACGACCCTCGTCGTGCTTGTAGTGAGGTTCGACTCTCCTTTGTTTCTTATCACTTTTTAGTGTCTACAAATGTAGCCTCTGAAAATTGTGACAGATGAGGTTCGGCTACACACGAGGTTCATTAACAATGGCAACGACGAACTGCGTCTTCAATGACGAGTTTTGTTTCTGGATGAACTTCATTTCTAGATGAACTTCATCTTCAATGACGAACTTTATTTCTGGGCGAACTTCATCTTCAATGGAGAAGTTCGTATTTTGAGGGGTGAGGTGCTGTTTGACGAGGTTCATCTGTGGATGAACTTCGTCTCCTGAAAGGGCTTCATTTCCTAGAGGAGTTTTGTCCCCAGTGATGAATTTGATTTCGAGCCTCGCTGCATGGCAAACCTCGTCTTTTGATGTCGAGCCTCGCTACAAGGCGAACCTCGTTTTCTGATGTCGAGCCTCGTTGTGTGGCGAACCTCATCTTCTGATGTTGAGCATCACTGCATGGCGAACATCATCTTCTGATGTCGAGCCTCGCTGCATGGTGAACCTCATAGGTGAAGCTGTCAGGCGAGCTTCAATCAGTTCAGGTGAGTGAAGTTGTCAGGCAAACTTAGCATTGCAGGCGAACTTCAATGTTCAGGCAAAGTCCAGTCTTGTAGGTGGGCTTTAGAACATGCTGCAAAGAACGGTTCATAACTTTCAAATCGTAAGTCAGAATTGGACGAATTATATATGAAAATCGACTATCTCGATGAGATAGAGCCAACCAAACTAACTGTAAAGGGTTCGGTTTGCTCCTATCTGTTACGCCAAATTCCTTACGGTTTGAGAGATATTAGTGTTTTTTTCAGTTTTGAACTTCTTTGCTAGGAATTAAGGCAAATTTTATTGCCTACAATTGTGTGCAAGTTTCCAATTCTAGATTAGTTTATGGCAATTCTTATATTTGTCATGCGAATTTACATTTTTAATCGTTATTTATTAGAATTTTAAATCTGTTAATAATTACTTGCATGGGCTTGTTGATGAAATTGTGAATTATCTGCTTATGTTAATTTGTGATTAATTATTTGTATGGATTTGATGAATAATATTAAATAAATCATAATTATATGATAAATAGTATTTTTAGAATAATTATAATAAATTAAAGAGTTTATTTTGACAACAGGATTATTTTAGAATAATTATAATATTTTTTAGGAATTTATTTTGTGGAATTAATTTGGGATGATAAATATTTTTTTAAAAGAATTTATTTTAGGAAAATAAACTATTTTGAATTAATGAGAATTTATCTTGTAAAAAGATTATTTTGAATTTTTGAATTTATTATTTTAAGAGATTATTTTTAGAATAATTATGGTGAGAGATAATTTGAAAGGAAATTATTTTGCAAAAGAATTATTTATTTTGAATTAATTTAGTTTATGAACGTGTTATGGATGGTTGTTGATCGCGACATTTTATGTGCAATACATCCGCCAATTTCATGATTCTTATTTTAATTACATGACATACCATGTTTTATTTGCATAGAATTAGCTGCATTTATTGTTCTTGTTGTGTTTGAGAACCATTAGTAGTTCATGACTTAGTGGCCTTGTGCGTCATGAACAAGACTTAGTGACATGTGTGTGCCTTGACTGAATTTAGGAGATGGGCCAGAGATCTAGTTCAGGTTATGATTGTTGACTTAGAAAAGCAAAAAGAGTTAGGATAGGGAAGTCTTGGCTTATGTGATCGCATGTGGTTATTGATGTATCTTCCAGACTCACACCAGTGACCTGTTTTGTCATGGGGTTGGTTTGTTGGACCAAGTGGTCTATTTCATCACTTTGGTCAGTGGCCTGTTTCGTCACCTGAGCTTTGCCTGAGTTCGAACCAGGCCGAGATCGGATTGCGTGTAGTCCTTTAGCCGCCTGTTTCGCGGGATTGGATGCGCGTAGAGGATTTGTGAACAATCAGTTATCCGATGATATGAACGTTGACTCTATGTAAGATGTGGACCAGTGAGCTATTATAGGATGACTAGTTGTATGAACTTAATACTCGTATGTTTATGGATTTCTTCTTATTATTATACTAGTGGTGGATTGTATTTTGATTTGTTAGATTTCCAGTTGCACGTCTCTTTTGTCATTTTTGTCGTTGCATCTGTTATTGCATTAGTCTTTTGATCGTTCTATCCTTCCTTGTGGGATCTTGTCGCGTTTCATGCACGTTAACATACACCTGTTTTCTCTGGTGTACGTTAGACTTAGAGGAAGGACATGTCTAGCTTGGAGATACGCCAAAGCCCGAGTATTCTCAGCAGGAGTGCTTCGCAGACAGAATAGAAGAAGAAGCCGAAGCCTAGTTTTTTCTTTTATTAGTTGATGGTCCCAGTTTACTTTTGTAGTTCTTTTTATTTTTATTGGTCGATGTATTTTTGTATCTCTTCAGCATTCAGTTGGACTGTTTTGTAATAAGGGCATGTTTGATCCAAACTTTGTGTCTTGGATGTTATTCTATTTATGATATGTATTATTTTATTCTGAGTAGTTTATTATATTCTTGCTAATTGTGACCGGGGACCTGTGACTTCGTATTATATATTGCTTGACACTTAGCGTATTAGGTTAAGAAGAAATGGTTTTTTATTTATTCTCCTCAATCTAATACGTCTCGAGCTTGTTCACGTTCCAATTCCCTGGTATTTTGGGAAGCGGAGCATGACAAGGTTGGCCACCTCTTCTAGTAAAGAATTCCCGAGCGAGATGGTTGTCTGACTTATCTGGAGGGGGAGGTCGAGTCCTAGAGGTGCCTCAAGGTGATGACGGGCCAAGGAGGATGCTCGATCGAGTAATCTCTCAGCCGAACAACTGAAGCGGGACCTTGAGGAGGAGCGATTGGCTCACCAGATGTCCGCCACAATTTTCAAGGACATGGAGGATTTGCTTACTCACTTGGACTCGGAGCAGTACAAGGAGAAAGTGGTCGATGACTAGCGCTAGGGCCCTTTAGGAAAAACTGAGGTGGCCTTGGCTTGCAAGGCTGGTGTCGACTACTTGGCCTCGTTACTCCCTCCTACCCCTGCGCCTGACCGCCTTTATCCTCCCCAAGTCTCTTGCTGTCTTGACCTCCTAAAGGAGATCGGGGTGAGTGGAAGAGGGCTGGAATTGGCGTTGGGCAACGACAACAATGAATTAGGGGATGACCCTAGGGAAGTTCCTCCCGCTTCCTCTTCTGCCACTCCTACCCATGCAGCCTTTCCAGAGGACCTCCCAAGACCTACTCCCGGATCTGGCCGAGATGCCTGAAGGCTTGTATCTTCCCTTTTTTTTTGGTAAATATCGACATGGATAATATAATGAATTTTATAATAATATTTGCTCAAAGTTTGGAATAAAGATTTGGACTTTGTCATTATTCTAGAATTTGCCTTCAATTATTCATGGTTTTTTGCTTTTTTTTGCTTGTAGCTTTGTTCCAATTGAGAGAACAAGTGCTGATTATTATGAGTCGGTCGTGTTGGGATGATCCGAGTGTTGAGGGGTTAGGACGATCGGCTCGTTTTACAGCTTTTGTTGGCGAGATGTCTGGGTCTTTTTGTCAAGAATGACCGGTAGGTTGAGATGTCTAGGACGCCTGTCTTTCGGCAAAATAACAACTTCGAAGTTGGGTGCCTAGGTCTTAATGAGGACACCTAGGTCTTTTCGGCAAAATAACAACTCGGAGGTTGGGTGCCTAGGTCTTAATGAGGATGCCTAGGTCTTTTCAACCTAGTGGTTGGGTGCCTAGGTCTTAATGAGGACACCTAGGTCTTTTTGCCCCGCTATGGTGGTCGAGTTGTAAATACAGGAGCCGACCGAATGGCAAGTGTGCCTTGGGTTTACCTTGAGAAGGCACCAAGGGCTTAGGATTCCTGCATAGATTTGACACCACGAGAGTGCAACACAAGAGTTAGATTCCAAAGGATTTCATTTATAATGAATGAGATTTTGTACAGAATTATTAGAAGTATTTCTTGAGGTGCTCAATATTCAAGGGGTGTTGCAGGATTCTTCCACCCGAGGCCCTTAGTCGATAGGTGCCTGCTCGTAACTCCTCAAGGACTGTGTACGAGCCTTCCTAGTTGAGAGCTAGCTTGTTGCGGCTATGGAAGCTGGTTGGGGAGTTTGTTAGTGAAGGTAGCAAGTTGTTGTTGGAGGGACTGAGAGATCTGCTGAGCCGTTTCTTCAAGTTGAGCTTGAGTAACGTAGCTTGTGTGGTCCTCCAGGTGAGACTTATCAGCCCTATACTCGGAACCATACATGCTTGCTCGAAAAAGAAAGAAGGCCCTACGGTGGGTGCCAAACTGTTGATGTTAATAATCAAACAGATAATATAGATGGGGTGAGGTTGATTAGGGGTCGCTAACTTCTCCGAATATCTGGTTTTGAGTTGAGTAGCTGATGCCTACACAAATAGCAACTTGTGAGAGAACGGGGACTGGTTCCCCCGTTGTTCCTCCGACGATCAAGTCAGTTGATAGACTTGAGTGAAAAAGTGATGAACTATGTGAGTTCTAAAGTGCAGTAGAATTCTGAGAGATTGCTTAGAAATTGCTTGCTTACCCTTGTATTTGGAATAGTACCTCTATTTATAGTAGTGGGAAAAGGTAGAATGGTAATCTCGGCCGAATACAGGATGGCGGCAAATGAGTATGAGATGGCAGCTACGTCAGCACCTACTTTACAAGTGTCGGTCGACGAGTGGAGGAGATGTCACCTCGGTATTTAATACGAAGTGATGGGAGGTATGGTGGTGCCGACATGGTCCGATGTGTCATAAGACTATCGGGACTAGAGGAATGATGGCGCTTGCCAAGCATTTAATGTGACGTCGACGCGTTATCAGTGGGGGAGGGTTGATGTTGAAGTCGTCCTTTGGTTTGGCCGAGAAGTAACACCTTTCGAGTTGACCCTGCAAGGTGTCAAATAACTGATCAAGTAGGTTTGTAGAGAGTCGTCTTCGACAAGAGGGTCGATAAGTACCACCCTTCAAGTCGACATAATGGGGTGTTAACTCGGCGAGTTATCTAAGTCGGGATTCTTGATCCTGACCGTCAATTTGATTTGAGCGGTGCATGTAGAAGGACACCTATTTGTTGCTGGCAAAGGGCTATATTTTGGCGACTGAAAACACCATAACAATTATTATCTCAAAAAATTAATAAATCCCTTATTTATTAACAAATTACCAACTAGATCATAAATGTTGAGTTTTTATTGTAGATCTGACATCACTGTTCTCAAAAATTAAGTTTTTTTACATCAAAATTTTAATTTTAATGAAAAACAAATTTTTTATAATAAAACCCTACTTTTCTGTTCTAGGGCCAATATCACCATCAAGAAACTTTAGATCTAATTTAAATAACTACAAGGTGTAATCGTAATTAGATCTAACCCTAAAAAAGCGAGCAACCATAAACTAGCTCTGATACCAATGTAAACTACGCATACACATGAAATTAAATGTCTTATCTAGAGAAAATACTTGTCCGGATCTTATGTAGGGATTGCCACACCTTCTTCAAGCAACATTCAAGAAGCAATCACACGGAGATGGCAAAAAGCTCACACGAATCACCCTGTGACTAAATCTGAAAATACAGAGTTGAGAGAGAAAGGAACAGATGACAATATTCCCTTTTTTTATTTTGTTCTTCTGTCGCTTTTCTTTTCACACTACGTTCTTACTTAAAGGATGAAAATGATCTTATTCTAATCCAATTAGAATTAGTCAGACATCTCATCTCTAAGATAAGATAAGTCTTGCTTATTTGTGTGCATCCTTATCCATTTATAATTAACACTAATAAACATGTTAGTCAATAAAATTGCTAATTAAAGGCTTAAAGAGCTTGATATACTCCTAGCTACTAAAAACATTTGTAGTTTATTCTCGTTCATTTGACTACTTTGGAAGTAAATGTTTGAAGAGAAACAGATCATCCAATTTTCCCTAGGATAAACCACAATAGAATGGTTGAAGTCCGACTTTTAAAGCGTAAGGGCTCGTATCCGAATTCCCTAAATCATGATATTTGATTTTGAGTAAGCAGATGTGAACCCGCAGATTTTCGGTCAATTTATAAATTCATCCACGCATGACCTGTGGCATAATCAAAATTTGCACTCATGAGATTCGAAAATGGTGTTCTGGGTTTTTATATGAATCTACATTTTACATGCACCTGGGTAGCATAATGGATTTGGGTCGAAAGCGGGTCAACTTGGGACCCAATGCTCACAACACAACGCCAGAGCCGACTATTTAAACCTCTCTACAGTGCTCATGACACTTCGATTCAAAAGTTTGGAGAGCATTTGGAGGCTAGAGATCAAGACAAAAATCCTAGAAAAAGGAAGTGATTTCAACTTGCTCTCTTGAAACTATTTTTCAGTACTTTAGTGGGTTTTCTTTTATCTAGTCAAGGCTTTCGTCTTTTCCTTGTAAATATTTTACAAAACTATTTTCAAATGGCACTAGTAGAAAATCACGTATTCTAGACGGAATATTCTAGACGGAATTTTTTCCGTCTAGAATGTATTAAACTAGACGGAAATTTTCCGTCTAGAATATTCCGTCTAGAATAAAACATTCTAGACGGAAAAATCCGTCTAGAATAGTATCCTAGACGGTTCCTTTATTTTTTATTTTTTTAAAAAATAAGCAAGTATTCTAGACGGAAATTTCCGTCTAGAATACATCCTAGACGGAAATTTTTGTCTAGAATAACTGACCATTTAAAAAAAAAATCCCGTCAAAACCCCACCGCCCTCCTTTCCCCCCAAAATTGGAATTTTCGTCCCTAAAATCTAAATTTTCAGGAACACCCCGCCTCATCCCCTAAATCTTCAACTCCAAGCTCCTACTCCTCCCTCCACCGCCTCCCCCTCCTCTCCCTCTCCATCCTCAACCTCACCCCAGACCCCTCCCTCCACCGCCTCCCCTTCCTCTCCCTCTCCCTCCTTATAACCGCTCCAAAGCCAAAGATGGAGCCAAGACAATGGAACCAGAACCCAACAGCGACGGCGGGGTCGCCGGGACCACCACCTCGGACTCCGACGAGCCACGTGACGCGGGTGTGTTCAGAGAGCTCCTCCGACGAGCCACGTGTCGAGTACGAGCCACATGTCGTCCACCAGTTCCTCGAGCTCTGCTACCGCTACGTGTCGAGTACGAGCCACGTGTCGAGTACGAGAGGAAGAGCTAATATCCCACTTTGATGAGATATTAGGCTTCAGATTCTTGTTCCCTTTGAGAAACCAGAATTCTTATTGTGACTTGACTCTCTTGTTGTGCTGCCAAAGTACTGCCGAAATTTCCGTTGCGTGCAACAAATGGTATCAGAGCCCAGATTTCAGATCTAGGGTTTTGGAGTTTGGTGGAGGAAGATTTTTTGTGTGAAGCTTGGTTCTTGGAGTTCTAGGCTTCAGTGGAGATAGCATTAGGAGTTGCCGTTGGAGATTTCGCTTTCCTCGTGTGGATAGGAGATCTATTTGGAATCCGATCTAGGGTTCAGTTGGGCGGTTCCTAATTTCTATCAAATTTGTTCTTTCTCTATAATTTGGAGTTAGTTCGCAATGGGAGAAGAAGGTGAAAGCAGCAAATCGATGGCGAGTACGGTTCAAGTTGGTTTTCAAAACACCAAAATTAGTATGGTAAAATATGACGGAAAAATTAACTTTGGTTTGTAGATGAGCGACGTACAGGATGCGCTCAATGCTCAGAATTTGGAAGAGGCCATTATGGTCCACGAGAGGCCACCTAAATATGATGAGGTGATATGGGATAAGATGAATAGGAACGCGTGTGGGGTGATCAGGTCCTGTTTGGAACAGGAACTGAAATATGATGTGATTGGGGTGGCGTCTGCAATGAAGATGTGGGAAATTCTCAACAATAAGTATCTCACAAAGAGTGTTGAGAATAGGTTGCACTTGTTGCGAAGACTCTTCAGATTTCAGATGTCCAGAGGCACCTCGCTAGCGGCTCATGTGAACAACTACACTAAGTTGTTGTCGGACTTGGCGAATGTTGATGAGAAGATATCGGATGAGTACAAGGCGATTACTTTGTTGGGCTCCTTACCGGATGAGGAGTATGATACCTTCGTGCTCACTTTGTTGAACGGAAGATCTTCTATCAGCTATAGTGAAGTGACTAACGCTTTGACAAATTACGATTTGAGGAGGAAGGATAATGAGACTTCCCGAGCTAGTACTTTAGGAGAGGCCTTGTCGACGAGAGGTAGAAGCCCATATCCGAAAGGTGGTAATAGAGGAAGGTCAAAGTCTAGAGGCCGCCACCAATTAGCAAAGAACCAATGCGTATTCTGTAAGGAGCAGGGACATTGGAAGAGAGACTGCCCGAAGCTCAAGGAGAAAGAGAATGGCAAGAAAAAGGGCCCGAAGGCCAATGAGATAAATATTGTGAAAGGCGATGATTCCGATGATTCGTGCTTTTCTCTACTGATTACTCCGGAGGTGAACCATGTGGATGAATCAGATTGGATGCTTGATTCCGGTGCTACTTTTCATATGACCCCTAGGCGAGACTGGTTTGCATCTTTTGAGAAAGTCGACGGGGGCGTTGTTGTCATGGGAAATGATCAATCCTGTGGCGTTTGTGGGATAGGTACCGTGCGGATTAGGATGCACGATGGAGTAGTCCTTGAGTTGAAGGAGGTGAGATTTGTTCCTCAACTGAAGAAAAATCTTATCTCGGTTGGAGCTTTGGAGGCGAAGGGATTCAATGTGACTTTCGAAAACGCTGTAGCGAAGGTTACTAAGGGATCATTGGTGTTGATAAAGGGAGTCCGCAATCGGAATTTGTATTATCTAAAGGGAAGCACCGAGATTGGCCAGGTTGCTTCGGCTATTTCAGAAGCGGACATGAACAGACTTTGGCACTATAGGTTGGGGCATACAGGTGAAAAGTCACTGCAGGCATTGTGCAAGTAAGGGCTATTGAAGGGAGCCAAGAGTGGGAAGATTGAGTTCTATGAGCATTGTGTTCTTGGCAAGAAGACAAAGGTGAAGTTCGGGACTGCCATTCATCAGACGAGGGGCATCCTGGACTACGTGCACACAGACGTTTGGGGTCCCACCAAGACTGCATCACTTGGTGGTCGACATTGGTTCGTCACTTTTATAGATGACTATTCTAGGAGTTGTTGGGTGTACACCATGACGAAGAAGAGTGAAGTCCTAGATTTGTTTGTGGAGTGGAAGAAGAGATTGGAACTGCAGACTGGGAGAAAGATCAAAACGTTGCGATCCGACAACGGTGGTGAGTATACTTCTGACCCCTTTCAGCAGCTATGTCGAGACGAGGTCATAGAGAGACACTTCACGGTTAGTCATACACCATAGCAAAATGGGGTGGCAGAGAGATTGAATCGGTCTTTACTAGAGAAGATCCGATGCTTATTGTCGCAGAGTGGTTTGGAGAAGATCTTTTGGGTTGAGGCACTTACATATGCGAGCCACCTCATTAATAGGCTGTCTTCATCTGCGATTGAGGGGAAGACTCCTATGGAGAAGTGGTCGGGAAAGCCAGCACACGATTATGACCAGCTCAAGGTATTTGGGTGCCCTGCATATTATCATGTTAGAACTGATAAATTGGAACCTCGAGCTAGGAAGGCCATATTTGTAGGATTCAAGCGTGGTGTCAAGGGATACAAGCTTTGGGATCCAGTGGATAAGAAGATTGTACTGAGTAGGGACGTCACATTCGATGAGGCTTCTATCTTGAAGCTTCCCAGCTCTCATCAGGTGGAGAGAGACCCGACGGAGGAGATAACGCAGGTGGTAGAGATCGATGCAACTCCACATTATCCAGATAGTACAGTATCCATGCAGGTGCCGACTGAGGTGACGCCAGGCGAGCACAACGGTGACACAGAGGATACGAGTACAAATGTGCAGGATCAGGAACCGACGGCTTAGGTTCAAGATTCTATTGCGGTTCGGAGATAGAGGAGAAACGTACAGATGCCAGCACGGTATACCGATACAGTTGCGTATGCACTTCCAGTAGAGAGTATCGATGAGTTGGTGCCTACTACATTCAGAGAGGCCGAGCAGAGTTCGGAGGCTGATTCATGGCAGGTGGCTATGTAGGAGGAGATGGAATCTCTTCATAAGAACGATACATGGGAGCTCGTTGAGCTTCCAAAGGGGCGGAAGGCAATTGGTTGCAAGTGGGTATACACGAAGAAGGAGGGCATTGAAGGCACTCCATTGAGGTTCAAAGCTAGGTTGGTTGCGAAGGGCTATACACAAGAGGAAGGTATTGACTATAATAAGGTATTCTCTCCGGTGGTGAAGCACTCTTCGATTCGGATTCTGCTAGCTTTGGTGGCACAGTATGGTTTGGAGTTAGATCAGTTGGATGTAAAGACAGAATTTCTTCATGGTGATCTTGATGAAGAAATATATATGACTCAGCCATTGGGATTCCGAGCTGCAGGGAAAGATAAGTTGGTTTGCAGATTGAAGAAATCACTATACGGTTTGAAACAGTCTCCTCGACAGTGGTATAGGCGATTCGATGGTTTTATGATTGGTCATTCGTACACTCGGAGCCAGTTTGATCCTTGTGTATATTTTCGCAAGTTAAAAGGAGGTGCATACATCTATTTGTTACTTTATGTCGATGACATGTTAGTTGCCTCTACTTCCAGGTCGGCTATAGATGAGTTGAAAGTTTAGCTTTCAAATGAGTTTGAGATGAAGGACTTGGGCGAGGCGAAGCGCATTCTAGGGATGGAGATCGGCAGAGACAAGAAGAAGGGTAGAATTTGTTTGACACAAGTGGCTTATTTGAAGAAGGTTCTACAGCGATTCCATGTTAGCATGGATACGAAGCCAGTTAGTGTACCATTGGGAGCCCATTTGAAGCTTTCAGGTGGTCTTTCACCAAAGTCAGTTGAAGATCGTGAGTTAATGTCGAAGACTCCATATGTGAGCGTGGTTGGGAGCTTGATGTACGCAATGGTATGTACGAGACCAGGTTTATCACAGGCAGTAAGCATGGTATCGAGATACATGCACGATCCAGGAGTGGGTCATTGGGATACTGTGAAATGGGTTTTGAGGTACATTCGAGGTATGCTCAATGTTGGTTTGGTTTATGAGCGGGACACTACAGGTGGGCAACTATGCATTGGCGATGTTGATTCGGATTATGCTGGGGATTTGGATAAGCGTCGGTCTACGACGGGGTATGTGTTCACTTTGACCCGTGCGCCGGTGTATTGGAGATGCACCTTATAGTCGACGGTGGCTTTGTCTACGACGGAGGCAGAGTATATGGTAGTTACGGAGACTGTGAAGGAGGCTATTTGGCTTCGAGGACTTTTGGAGGAACTTGGTATATCGCAGAGGTCCATCACTATACATTGTGATAGCATGAGTGCTATCTATTTGGCGAAGAATCAGGTTTTTTATGCGAGGACGAAGCACATTGACGTTCGTTATCACTTCATTCGGGATGTTCTTGAAGATGACGATATGGAGATTGTGAAAGTCCACACGAAGGATAATCCGGCGGATATGCTCACTAAGGTGGTTCCGAGCAACAAGTTTGATCATTGTCGAAACTTGTTGCACATTCGTGATTGTTGAGGCCGTTGGCGGCCATTTGGGTGAACTACGTTCGGCTTGATTCCTTGGGCAAGAGGATACGTAGGCAGTCTTTCAGATGCAGCCGGTTTTGGATTAGTTGATGGGGGTGAGATTGTTTGGACTCTCGTTCGAGTTCTTGACTTGTTGTGGATTGAGTTCGTACTGGACACAACAAGTGAGATATTTGGATGCTTTGGTGTCGGCTCAGTTTTGGAAAAACTTCACCGAGGTGGAGAATTGTGAACGTAGGGGGCAGGACCACGCGTTTTCTTCTTTCCGCATGAGACAGCAACCCGAAGACTCATTTCCGTTGTGAGATGGCCCATCCGATTAAACCCTTATTCCGTCGATATAAATACCCAACTAAGGTTTATTTCGGTGGAGTGCTGGAGGGTAACAAAAACGCAGCCGTCTTTTCTTTGTTTTTGATTTTGAGCAGCCCCTTATTGAGGGTTTTGTGCATCCTTTTGTAGAGAGATATTGTGAGGGATTTGAGAGTTTGTTTGAGGGTTTAGGTTGTGAGTGATTGTAAACCCTAGTTGTATTCTCTCCCTCTAATAGTAGATCTTCCCCCTCCTTGCCCCGTGGATGTAGGCAATTTATCGAACCACGTAAAAATTGGTTGTATCGCTTTTGTGTGATTTGTAATAGCTTTTAGGTTCCCTCGACACGTAGTCCTAGAGCTGACGAGAGGAAGAGCCAATATCCCACTTTGATGAGATATTAGGCTTCAGATTCTTGTTCCCTTTGAGAAACAAGAATTCTTATTGTGACTTGACTCTCTTGTTGTGCTGCCGAAGTGCTGCCGAAATTTCCGTTGCGCGCAACAGTTTTTACTTTTAGAGATAAAGAGAATTACAAATAGGGTTTCAAACCCCACCAAAAACTCTGAAACAAAGCTCTCCAGATCTCTCACAAATCCTCCCACAAAAGATGCAACAATCCTCTTTCAAAGACTGCTCAAATCGTCCTTACTTAACCCTAATTAATCAGGTTTAGGGTTATATACCAATAGTAAACGAAACAAGTTAGAAAACCAAGCCCAACTCAAAGCTCGACTGGTGGTCGACCGCCAAAACCAATGCGGTCGACCGCTCAGCAATCGACAGAACACTAAATTCCTACAGGGTATTGCCGGTCAACCACCACGGTCGACCAAACCCATCTCCAGAGAAGAAGTCTATTACAGGGTCCGTGCGATCGACCGTGACAGTCGACCGCCTTACCACCAGAAATCATCCTGGACCTTGTGCATGTTTTCGGTCGACCGCAGCTGACTTGCGGTCGACCGAACAACCTGAAAAACTATTCTGCCATTTTTCTAAACTTTAACAAATCTCTACCTCGGTGAAGTTTCGCCCAAAAAATGAGCCGACACAAAAACATCTAAATATCCTACTTGTTATGTCCAATAAGAAGTGGAATAAATTCACGATAACGGGCTCAATCCATAATAAGTCGGGAACCCAAACGAGAGCTCAAATAACCTCCCCTCTGAATCAACAAATCCACATGGTTGTATCAAAAGACTGCCTATGTATCCTCTTGCCTAAGGAATCAAGCCAAACGTAGTTTACCCAAATGGCCTCCAAAGGCCCTCAACATTGAAGAATGTTTAATAGCTTCAAACAATGACCAAATTTCACACCTAAAATAACTTTGGTCAATATATCCGTAGGGTTATCCTTCGTGTGGATCTTTCCCAATATGACGTCTCCATCATCCAAAATATCATGAACAAAGTAGAATCTGATATCAATATGCTTCATGAGTACATGATAAACCTGGTTCTTTGTCAAATAGATAGCCGACATACTATCACAATATACCCAAATGGTCTCATATGTAATCCCCAAGTCCTCCAACAATCCATGCAACCACAAAGCCTCCTTAACAGCTTCAGTCACCACCACATACTCTGCCTCTTTAGTAGAGAGAGCCATTGTAGATTGAAGTGCATATATCCAACATACCGATGCTCCTGCCTATGTAAACACATATCCTCAAGTAGATCAGCGCTTGTCAAGATCCCCCGCATAATCTTTTTTTTTTTTTTGGTAAATGAATGTAAATATTATTCATCACCAAGTATGGGAAGTTTTGTACATATCAAAGATACAAATCAATAGACCGATTTAAAAAAAATCCGAGTCTTCTCTATGATAGGTTTTCTATGAACTGTGACATATATTGTGGAATTCTATCATTCAAAACTTTTGTATATACACTGAGTTTGATTGCACAGAAGAGGATGTCAGGGCTTCTTGGTGCTTTCTGCTACTGAAAGATCCTAAAATTCCTCTCTTGCCATAACATATACACTGATACAGACAGTGCAATTCTCTTCAATTTCTTCTTATAGCTTCTTGCTCTCAGGTTCCTGTTGTACCAGTTAATAATCAGGTCCTATGAGCATGATCTCCAATTGAATTTCATCCATTCCATCACTCTATTCCAAAACATTAGCAGAATATTGACACTCAAAAAAGATGTGCTGGCATGTCTCTGCTTGAATTGAACATAAAATACATTGGCTTGAACTTAGCATCCTCATATTACATAACCTGTCTTGTGTGAGTAGTCTAGAGAGGGACGCAAACCACAATATGAAAGAATGCTTGGGATAATGCCATCCCCCTTGCTAGTTTCAGATCCTTCAAACAAACCTTGCTGCTAGAAAATAATTCTGTAAACAGAAGAGATACTGACTTTGCCATTAATGCAACAGCTATTAATAGCATTCATCAAATTAGCCACACTTCCAGTTTTATTCTTCAATATATCTCTTACTTTTAAAAGTTGCTTCCATATCCAAGAATCATTTGCTTTTGCCTGAACCTGCCATATATTAATTTTCCTCAAGTAATGACCATGAACCCATCTGATCCAAAGGATGTCTTTTTTGAGGTGTATCATCCAAAGTATTTTTGTAACTGCTGAATAATTCCAGTGTTTAGCAGAAAACATACCCAGACCACCTTGTTTGAAATCTTGACAAACTGAATTCCAAGAGACCAAATGAATTTTATGTCCCCATAAAAAATCAGAGCACATACTGTCAATCAGAGCACATACTATCAATCCTCTCCAGAACTTTAATTGGAAGGATATAGTTTCTAGTCCAAAAAATTTGTATGCCTATGATAACAGACTTAATTAACTGCAACCTCCCAGCATATGACAAGAAGTTTTTTGCTTTGCCAACTTTGGGTTTGGTCAGCTATTTTATTAATAAGATGACTACAATCAAGCCAAGAGAGCCTTCTTGAAACCAGCGGCATGCCCAAGTACCTTATAGGTAATATACCTTCAGAGAAGTTAAGAAGAGTACAAATCTGATGCTACAAATTATCATCAACCCCACTCATGAAGACAGTGCATTTAGAGGGATTAGGTTCAAGCGCTGAAACTTGACTGAATTCCTTAAGACACTCCCATAATTTTGATATAGAGTACATTTCTACTTTACAGAACAAAAGGAGGTCATCCGTAAAAAGAGATGAGTCAAATTCAGATTTGAACATTTTGGATGAAACTTGAAGAGCCTATCCTCCTTGAGAGTGTTTAACTTTCTAGACAAATATTCCATACCAATAACAAATAAGTATGGTAAAATTGGATCTCCTTGTCTAAGTCCTCTAGCACCTTGAAAGTAACCATGAAGAGAACCATTAATAGAAATAGAGAATTTAGGTGTTGTAATGCACTCTATGATCCAGGAAATCATGTTTTCTGGGAATCCCAAGCCTTCCAACATTTCTCTGATAAAATCCTAATTAATTGTATCAAATGCTTTTCTCAAATCAATATTCAATATTGCTCTAGGGGATGTGTGCTTCCTGCCATAGTGCTTAACCATTTCATGTGCCAATAGGATATTGCTAGATATAAGCCTACCCTTTATGAAGGCACTTTGGGCATCACTAATCAAAGAACCCATAACTTTTTGGATCCTAGAAGCAATGACTTTTGAGATGATTTTATATATGCAATTATAGCATGATATAGGTCTGTAGTCAGAAGCAAATTGAGGATTAAGAATCTTAGAAATTAGAGTAATAGAAGTGGCATTGAATGTACCAAGTAATCTTCCTGAGTTGAAGAACTCCTCAACAGCTTCAAATAAATCATCACTAATAACTTCCCATGTGGCTTTGAAGAAGAAAACATTATATCCATCAGGTCCTGGGCTTTTGTCATTTGACATAATCCCCCGCGTAATCTGAATCCACGTAGCTAATACAATCCTGTCCTGTCTTCTCATTCTTCTAAAAAATCAAACCAACATCCACGGAGCCTTTAATATATCGTATAATCCACTTTATGGCCTCCCGATGACCCTTCCCGGGGTCGTGCATGTACCTTGATACCATGCTTTCTGCATGTGATAAATCTGACCTCGTACACACCATCGCATACATCAAGCTACCCACTACACTAACATATGAAACCTTTGACATATAATCTCTGTACTCAACCAAAACATGTGACATCAAAGCTGAAAGCTTGAAGTGGGGAGCCAATAGAGTACTCACAGCCTTTGCATTACCATCAAAGCTAAATTTCTTCAACATCTTCTGCAAATAACTTCTCTGTATAACCTTTAATCTCTCATTCACCCTATCTCTCTCAATCTCCATACCTATCTTCTTAGCTTCTCTAAGATCCTTCATCTCAAACTCAGATG
Source organism: Asparagus kiusianus (assembly GCA_022839385.1). Classification (NCBI taxonomy): domain Eukaryota; kingdom Viridiplantae; phylum Streptophyta; class Magnoliopsida; order Asparagales; family Asparagaceae; genus Asparagus; species Asparagus kiusianus. The sequence goes on from BQKN01065036.1 coordinate 572,622, forward strand.
ATAGCTCATTTTTCAACTTTCGAATAGCCGAAGAATTCCTGTAAGTAATAAGTATATCATCAACATATAACAATAAATAAATATACTCATAATTCTGTAGCTTGTGCATGTAAACACATGGGTCATATGGGCTCCTCATGTATCCATGGCCAATCATGAAGCTATCGAATCTCTTGTACCACTGTCGCGGTGATTGCTTCAAACCATAAAGAGACTTCTTCAGCTTGCATACCAAATCTTCCATTCCTGTAGCTTTGAATGCTAAGGGTTATGTCATGTAGATCTTCTTATCTAAATCTCCGTCTAGAAAGGTCGTCTTAACATCCATCTGGACAAAATCCAAATCCAGCTATGCCATAATGCCAATAAAATCTGAATCGATGAATGTTTTATAATGGGTGAAAATACCTTATTGTAGTCAACACCCTCAAGCTGTGTATATCCCTTAGCAACTAATCTGGCTTTGTACCTAATATCCCCAATAGAAGATCCCTCTTTCTTCGGATATACCCACTTGCAACCAATAGCTTTCTTTCCCTTAGGTAGCTTTGCAAATTCTCAAGTATCGTTTTTCTAAAGAGACCGCATCTCCACCCCCATAGCTTCTCTCCACCTAATTGAATCAGAGCTAGACTCTGCCTCTCTGAATGTAGAATAAATCATATCATCAACGACCTCTACTGATAAAGCATATGCAACCATGACATCATTGTATCTAGCTGGCTGACGTATCACCCTTCTAGGTCTATTTGCTACAGTGAACTCCTGAACATGACCCTCTTAAGTCTCACCAACCATTGTATCCTCTATATACTCGGCTGTCATCCCATCTCCTCTCAGTGTCACCTCTGTAGGAGCCTCAATGGATACAATGCTATCTGGAGTGGGTGGAGTCACATCATCCTCCACCTACTAGTTTATCTCACTACTCTGGTCTTCCTCCACCTACTGAGAAACTTGAGGCCTCATCATGTACGTATCATCAAATGTGACATTTCTGCTAATGACTATCTTCTTATCCTGTGGATCTTATAACTTGAAGCCTTTAACACCTTCTCTAAATCTCACAAAGACAGCTTTCCTTACCCTCAGATTTAATTTTTTATCATTGACATGATAATAAGCGGGACACCCAAATATTCAAGGCGACTCATAGTCACTAGCCACCGAACTAGATCATCGCCCTATAGGAGTCTTCCCCTGTATCACAGTACATGACAATATATTGACGAGATGGCTCAAATAAACTAACACCTCAATCCAAAAGGATCTAGGCAATCCACTCTATGTCATCATACATCGTACATTCTCCAATAAAGTATGGTTTAATCTCTCAGTCACCCAGTTCTATTGCGGGGTCTCTTGAACTGTGAAGTGTAGCCTAATGCCGTGATCCCGGTAAAACTGTAGAAATGGATCACTCTTATTCTCTTCACCATTATCTGAATGAAGAGTCTTCATCTTTCTACCTATCTGTAGCTCCACTTTCTTCTTTCACTTCACAAAAATATCCAGGACCTCATGTTTATACTTCATTGTATATACCTAATTTCTCTTGGAATAGTCATCAATGAAAGTGATAAAATAGTTGGCCCCACCAAGTGATGTGTGGTTGGAAGGCCTCCAAACATCTGTGTGAATATAATCTAATATACCTTGGGTGTTGTGAATAGCGATGCCGAACTTCACTCTAGTCTTCTTCCTAAGTACACAATGCTCACCCAGCTCCATCTTGTAGGTTTTTGCACCTTTCAATAGCCCCTATTTCGCCAATGTCTGGAGGGACTTATCACCAGTATGTTCTAAACGTATATGCCATAAGCTCGTAGTGTCCTCCTCTGTAGTGATAAAAACTGCCAGACCCCCTGTAACTGTCTTGCCCTTCAAGTAGTATAGGTTATTTTCCCTGATACCTCGCATCACCACCATAGAACCCTTCATGACCTTCACAGTAGCATCCTCTAAGATAACCCGATAACCTGCTGCCTCCAAAGTACCAAGAGAAATAATATTCTTCGTCAACTGCGGCACGAACCTCACTTCTTTCAACTCCCTAGTCACCCGTCATGCATCCTGATCTGAACTGTACCAATTCCACTAATAGGACATACATGATCATTACCCATAAGCACGACATCCCTTCTTTTCAGCTCCTCAAAGCTGGAGAACCAATCCCTCCTAGGGCAAATATAAAATATAGCTCCCGAATCTAACATCCACTCTGTAGAGTCGGCATAGCAAACTGATAGTAGTATAGGGCATGAATAGCCTAAAGAATCCAAATCTAAATGGTTGCTAACAGCTTTAGCAACATTCACCTCTGAAGCCTGTATAACTTTTTCCTTGTTCTTCACGGCTTTGTCCTTCAACTTTGGGCACTCGTTCTTCTAATATCCCTCTTCTTTACAAAAGGCATATTGCTTTCTACCAACACTCTTATGGCCACCTCTATTATTTGACTTTGAACGGTTGAACTGGCGGTGGTTTGGACTATGGCCTCGAACTGCTAATGCATCTCCCGATGCTTTTCTAAAAGGTTCACCATCACTCTTCCTCAACTCATAATTTACCAACGCTGAGGTCACCTCCTTGTAACTAACAATATTTCTTCCATTGATCATAGTGAAAACGATCGTACCATAATCATCCTCTGGCAACGAACACAAAAATAGCATCGCATTGTCTTCATCCTCAACCATAATGTCCATATTAGCCACATCTGAAAGTAACTTCCTAAAGTTATTTACATTCTCCCTAATGGAAACTCTCCTCTTCATCTTGGACTAGTAAAACCTCTTCTTTAAGTGAAGCCGATTCTCAATGCTCTTTGTAAGATACTTTTCATTGAGCGTTTCTCACAATCTCTTCACCAACATCTCGTTCATCACATCATAAATAAGATCCGGCATTAAGCATGACCGAATAACTCCATAAACCCTACTGTTCATCTTCTTCCAAATCTTGTCCTCCATGTCTTCAGGTTTCTCTTATAACTTAAGAATCTCCTCCAAATTCTGTGCATCCAATGCATCCATCACCTAACACCTCCACAAACCGAAATTGATCTTGCCATCGAACTTCAGAATATAATCTTTGTATTATTGATGCTCAGACTCTGTATCGCCTTTGTAAGGGACGACCCCGATGTGCTTGCTTCTCCTATATTGTAGATCTAACTCTCCAAGTAAGAATCCTTCTGCTAATCTTTCGAACAAGCTCCAAGCCAAACCCGAAGCTCCGATACCACTTGTTGTGCGCAGCGGAACTCGAAAGCCAAATAGCGCACGAACAAGAACGAGAAAGATCACAACCAAAAACACAAGTACAGATCACAACCAAAAACACAATTACAAATCACAATCACAGTAAGGCAAACCAATTTACATGGTTTGACAAGTTGCCTACGTCCATGGGGCAAGGAGGGGAAAGTTTTTACTTTTAGAGATAGAGAGAATTACAAATAGGGTTTCAAATCTCACCAAAAACCCTCAAACAAAGCTCTCTAGATCTCTTACAAATCCTCCCACAAATGATGCAACAATCCTCTCTCAAAGACTACTCCAATCATCCTTACTTAACCCTAATTAATCAGGTTTAGGGTTATATACCAACAGTAAACGAAACGGGTTAGAAAACCAAAGCCCAGCTCAAAGCCCGACTGGCGGTCGACTGCCTAAACCGACACGGTCGACCGGCCAGCAATCGACAAAACACTAAATTCCTGCAGGGTATTGTCAGTCGACCACCACGGTCGACTAAACCCAACTCCAGAGAAGAAATCGATTACAGGGTCCGTTCGATCGACCACGACGGTCTACCGCCTCACCTCCAGAAATCATCCTGGACCTCGTGCACATTTTTGGTCGACCGCAACTGACTCGTGGTCGACCGGACAACCTGAAAAACCATTTTCTACCATTTTTCTGAACTTCAACAGTCAATGTGATATAGGGTGCGGGGCATGACACATAGTCAAGGACACTAACGGACTGTTTTGATGGAGGGTAGAGAGGGGGAGGGGAAGAGAAATCCAATTTTAACATTGTTTGGAAATTTTCTTAGGAGGATAGAGAGGAGGAAGGAAGGGGGAAGAAAGGAAAAAAGAGGGATAAATGGTTCCCTCCGATTCGGCCGGTAGAGGAGGGGAGGGAAAATGGAGGAAGTTTCAGCGAATTTTAATGACCATTTTGCCCTCCATCAAAATAAATCAATGGCCTCTCTCTCCTAGTGGTATCTCTCCCTGCCTAGCCTATCTCCCCATGCGGTCCACCCTACCATCCAGTGCCTTCCCCTCGTGGTCCCCCCTCCAGTGCCTTTAAACTCCTTCATCCTCGTCGACGTCGACGTCGCCCCCTCTTCGCGCGGTCCCCCCTCCACGTGACCTCTTTCCCTGCTTCGCCTCTCTCCCTGATGGGCGATCTCTCACCCTGCTATTTCAAATAAGTTATTTTTCTCCGTCCTTGCTCGACATTGTTGACTATTTATTTTCCTAGAGTTGCATCTATTAGTAAGAGACAAGTTTGTATTGTTTTTTATATTCCATTCTTTTGCATTGACCCATTTAATTCAGAACTTGGAGTTGAAAGTATACAATTATATTTTGTCTTAATTCTCAATTGTGTAGTGCATTGTCATGGGATTCTATTCGTTGACTATGTATTTAGTTGTTCGATTGGATTAGTGGTTATGATGTTATGGAAAGGATTTTACAACAATTAGTTGACGGGACAATCACTAAATCATTCGCTTGTGGAAATTTTCGGGGTGTTGTTAAAAACCAATTACATGATAAGCTAATTTTGTGTATTGTAATAAGAGCTTCTAAAATTATCATTAGTTTGTGTATAATTAAGGATTCTTAATTTTCTATCCTAATTGTGCTATTAGTATAAGAACAAAGCACTATCCGTTTGGTGTTGATAAATTTCATGAGTTTATGTTATATGAAAAGTTTAAAAAGAACAAAGCCCTGTTTCTTTGGTGTTTATAAATTTCATGTGCTTTTATTTTATTTTTTATCATTTATTATTTGGTAAAATGTTTTAATACCATGCAAATGTCATTTGTGTAAATTTACATATATTTTCTTTCCTTCTCTTCCCTCCATTAGTACTCCCAAATAAGTTATATTAATTTCACCTCTATTCACTTTACTCAACTCCCAAACAACATATTATAATTCCCCTTCCTTTCCTTACCTTCCCTTTCCCTTGTTTATCTTTCCTTCTCTTCCCTCAGTCAACTCCCAAACATAGCATAAGGCGATAAGTTAATAAATTAAATTATTTCTATTCCACATGGTTAACCCTCAGAGCCAGATTGACTGAAAGCAGTAAATAAAGTAATAATCGTGAGGAAAGTAAATTGCATTAAGTGAAGAATTAATTTACAAGGTATCTACGAATCCGAATTACAACTTAAAGACAAAAATCACAAGGAACTAAATCGAAAAGTAAAAGACAACTAGAGAATAGAGTTAATAGAGTTTTGGTTGTTTGTGTGTGAGCCCGTTCTTCTAGTTGGACACTATTGCCCACAGGCATGGGAAAAAACACAATTTTAGTTAGCCACGTATCGTACTATATATTAAATAATTAGTCCAATGTCATGCTTGGCATCTTATCAGAGCTTTGACTTTTTATCTTACTATGATTAGTTATTATTTACTATTTTAATTAAATATTTGAACATTTGTTTTTCTCTTCATTTCTCTTTTCCTCTTAATCCAATCTTTTAACTTTTTAAATGGATACATATTTGTCATTTGTTCTCATTAAGTTTTTATATTTTACTAAGAGAAAATATTGATGGTGTTCACTTTGATTATCTAATTGTGAAGTTATAATCTATATCAATGTCTGTACTAATATATAATTGTTGTAAATTTATGAAATTGCACAATAAATATGCAATAATATTAGAACAAAACTAATACATAATATACATAGAAAGTCCGGTTCGTCCAGGGTCAAAAACCTGTATTATTTCCAGCAGTAAAATTACCTGAAGAGCTTTATTTTAATTTAGGATAAACGTGAAGGTGGACGGCACATGCGGGTAGTCAAAGATAAAGAAAAAGTGAGCCAACGCAAGGTACAGGCATCACTTAATAAATTCGTTTCATGATCAGAATTCAAATGACTTCGTAGAGTCTACACCAAACTCTTTGGCACTTTCCAAGTGATCCCAATTAATGATTCCTTCTTTAATTAACTAGGGCAGGAGACCCATTTGTCCGAGATTGTGGGCCTTATTGTCCAGACCTTTGTCCGTTAAAGCCACTTCTATACGGGCCCGAGTATCAGATTGATCTTGCTCATAATAACAAGTGGATTCTTGTCTGATTGAATTAGAAAAGACTGAAAAAAAATCCAAAGATCAACCAAAAGGTTGAAACCAATAAAACCTAAGTAACTTTGGTCCATTAGTCTTTGTGGTCCTGCTTTAAGTACAAATTTAGCAGACTAGAAGGGATGGCAGCTTCTAAACTTTAATTCTTTATGGATCTAATCACCATGGTCCCTTTTCTTCCCATCCTTTTGTGATCCTTCGACAGGAAACTGGATGGAAAATCGAGGATGAATCCAAAATTTCAAATTAAAACAAAAAAGTCAAAAAAACCCGCCAAGTTGTAGACACCGCCAATGTTGTTCTTTTAATCGAGGTGATATTTAGTTCTCACAGTTTTTTCATTGGAAAGGTCATAGTTTTAATCTAATACTATCCAATATCTAATCAAATATCTAATATCTTATACTATTATAAAAGTGTGTAGGATGTTAAAAATATTTCTTCCCACACATATATGCACGTATAAAACACACACATGCATACATAAAACACATGCTTACATACATACATACATGTTATAACCCTTAAAAATACTAAATATTAATCTCCACAGAGAAGTCGACACGTGTCTTATACTATATCTAACCCTACTAATTCAAGACCAAGATAACCTCCGCCTTAGTACGTCCGACCTGATTGGCCGACATCTCGCGTAACCGAGTCAAAAGGCGGTACTACTCGGCCAACCCCTCAATTGATTCCATAAGCGACCCAACTCGTCCCACTGTTCAGTCGACATCTTGTGTAACCGAGTCAAAAGACGATGCTTCTCGGCCCTGGACCTGACGAGTCGAAAAACGACAGCTACTTCGAACCCCTCGCCAGTCGACTATTCTTGCATTGACTGCCCTGAAAACATCATTATTGCTCTAGCCTCTATAGATTTTATAACTCATCGGCCCCAGTCAGCACCAAGCACCTGCTGTCATTCCCACAATAATTGTTCAGGTGACTCACTTCCTTCATCAACTGACATGTAGTACATGTCTGTCGACTCGGCTGCCTAGCTGGACTCGGCCCAAGTTACTTTCTTACCCCTCATATACACTATAAAAGGAGTAGCACTGCATGAGGTAACTCTCTCTTACCTTTTTACGTAACTAAGGGCAAACTCTTTACCTTTTCACTCAAGATCACCTACTGACTTGATCGTTGCAGGAACAACCGGAGAACCCAACTCCGCCCTCTTACGAGTTCCTTCATGTGCAGGGAAGAACAATGAGCCTAAGAACCTTAATCACTCCACAAACTCTCAGATAACCCCCTGTTTGATAACTGACATCAACAATACATAAATAATATTCTTTCGAATTCTTCTCATAACTTCAAATAAATTAAACGTAATAAGTATACCCAAATTTAATTAGAAAACATATTGAATTAATAAATTACTAATAATAAAGTTAATATACTAACTTTATTTTAAACCATACTAATTATTCAGTTAATGTACTAATTATATAATTCTTATAGTAAAGTTGACATTGATATAATTAGTATAGATAATTTCATTATTATAATTATTATAGAATGAGGAACAATTGGGTTGAGCGCATATAATCATTAATCATCATAGTATAGCACAATTATCAAAGACATATAGCATTGGCACTATACTATCAAAATTATACTATATTATGGGTCAACTGGCTAGGCAATTCATTAAGTTTCATTCATGACTATTAACGCATAATCGTTACGTACATTGAATACATTCTCATGGCTGCATGATTGAAATTAATAAAGTAACAATTAACTTCTCCATCGCTTCTTCGGGATACCAAAAAAAAAAAAAAAAAAAAATCTCTTCTTCTTCCTCCTAATGTTTGTGCTCTCAGTTCTTCATCAATAGTATCATGAGAGGTTGCACATCTTGCTATGTCGATGACGCTTTCATCCCTGGTTCAAGGCGCTGTAACAAATATTTACTTTTTGAATGCAATTATTCCAGGGATGTGTGGCTTGGCATCATTAACTGGCTTAGAATTGATTGGCAAACTTGTTTTTGGAACTTACTAATGAATTGGTACATCACAAGACAGAGAGGGAAGGGGTTCAAGACAAGAGTTAAGAGATTGGTGCTTGCAGCTGCTGTGTACAGAATTTGGGAGTAAAGGAACAGAAGGTGTTTTCAGCAGGTGTGTAGAAACCCTGATCAGTTGGTAAAGATCATCAAAATTGATATCTTCACCATATGTCTGAATAGCAACATCACGTCTGAACAAAAAGATTGGTTAATATCTTTGTAAGTTTTGTTTAGATTTGGTTTTCTCATTGTTGAGACTGCGATGTACATAACTTCCATATTTTGGCAAATGAATAAAAGTTTCTCATTTACCAAAAAAAAAAAATATATATTTACACCACGTGGCCATCACTATCAGAAACACGAGAAGGCTCATCCCTCGGCATCGTCTCTGGCGAACCCGGCCCAAGCTGAAGATGGTTTTAGAGTAGCAAAAATAGAGAAAGGAAAGGATTTGAAAAGATATGGTAAAATTCCATATAACACCTTTGTCTGAAAAAGAACATTATGTCCATAAAACGTTGACCTAAAGAACTAACGAGTACATTTGGCTTGAAAAAATAAGGTTAGCTCCTCAAATCCCAAAAATATTTATGTTTTACAATGGTAGATATTATTTAGTATATGAAAGTTCTTAGAAACATGTTATCAAATATATATTGAAGCAATTTCTTTCCCTTTCTTGATTAATTCTATTGCCACAGTTATAGGTTTATTAACATTAAAAATGGAAAAAAGTAGAGGTCGAGGAGTGCGAGACACACTAGTGCATACGTCATTACCTTAACATCAAATATCTAATCTGCAGTATGATACTTAAACAAATTTGTGCATTTTCCTTTTTATTTGATTAATTTGGTTCTGTGATTAAGTTCTTTTTTGTTTTTATTTTTATTTTTATTTTTCATTTGTGCGATTTAGATAAAAAACAATTTGCACACTTTCATAGCATATAAATTTATTTACAGCACAATAACTAATTTATTTACAACGCAATAACTTGAAGTACTAGGACTTGTGTCTAATTCTATGCTTGGTAGTATTACATGGGAGTGAGATTAAAATGAGATTGAGACTTTGCTTGATACCCCAAAATCGGTTTTATCAAATACCTGATCCCCCTAGGTAACAGCGATCGGACTCTCTTCTGCTTCTCAAAACTCACGATCGCCTCCTTTCTCCCCCAAAAGAAAGAAAGGAAAAAAAAAAACTCGATCGCCTCCATTCTCTCCCCTCGAGCTCCTTCTCCCATCTCCTCTTGTGATGTGGGGTCCACCATACCCACGTGAGCCACGGAAAAGGCCAAGTGCGGAAAAGGAAAAGGCCCAAACCGCAACTACCCTCTTTAAATACGCCTGCTAGGTTTTGTTTTGAGGTGAGCAGGAGATTTGATTGGTGTGTTTTGCGGCTGGGGAGAGTAGTGCAAGGCTGATTTTTCGGCTGAGGCTTGAAAAATAAAGGGTGCAAGGTTTCGGCTGCAGGGAATTGTTTTGGTTTGCGGCTACAGTTGAAAAGAAAAGAAGAGGCTTTTCTTTTAGTTTTTTTATTGTGCATCCTTTTGTAGAGAGATATTGTGAGGGATTTGAGATTTTGTTTGAGGGTTTAGATTGTGAGTGATTGTAAACCCTAGTTGTATTCTCTCCCTCTAATAGTAGATCTCCCCCCTCCTTGCCCGGTGGATGTAGGCAATTTGCCGAACCACATAAAAATTGGTTGTACTGCTTTTGTGTGATTTGTAATAGCTTTTTAGGTTCCATCGACGCGCAGTCCTAGAGCTGACGAGAGGAAGAGCTAATATCCTACTTTGATAGGATATTAGGCTTCATATTCTTGTTCCCTTTGAGAAACAAGAATTCTTATTGCGACCTAACTCTCTTGTTGTGCTGTCGAAGTGCTGCCGAAATTTCCGCTGCGCGCAACAAGTGGTATCAGAGCCTAGATTTCAGATCTAGGGTTTTGGAGTTTGGTGGAGGAAGATTTTGTGTGAAGCTTGGTTCTTGGAGTTCTCGGCTTCGGTGGAGATAGCATTAGGAGTTACCGTTGGAGATTTCGCTTTCCTCGTGTGGATAGGAGATCTATTTGGAATCCGGTCTAGGATTCAGTTGGGTGGTTCCTAATTTCTATCAAATTTATTCTTTCTCTACAATTTGGAGTTAATCGCAATAGGAGAAGAAGTTGAAAGCAGCAAATCAATGGCGAGTACGGTTCAAGTTGGTTTTTAGAACACCAAAATTAGTGTGGTGAAATATGACGGAAAAATCAACTTTGGTTTGTGGATGAGCGACGTACAGGATGCGCTCAATGCTCAGAATTTGAAAGAGACCATCATGGTCCACGAGAGGCCACCTAAATATGATGAGGCGGTATGGGAGAAAATGAATAGGAACGCGTGTGGGGTGACCAGGTCCTGTTTGGAACAGGAACTGAAATATGATGTGATTGGGGTGACGTCTGCAATAAAGATGTGGGAAATTCTCAACAATAAGTATCTCACGAAGAGTGTTGAGAACAGGTTGCACTTGCTCCGAAGACTCTTTAGATTTTAGATGTCCAGAGGCACCTCACTAGCGGCTCATGTGAACAACTACACTAAGTTGTTGTCGGACTTGGCGAATGTTGATGAGAAGATATCGGACGAGTACAAGGCAATTATTTTGTTGGGCTCCTTACCGGATGAGGAGTATGATACCTTCGTACTCACTTTGTTGAATGGGAGATCTTCTATCAGCTATAGTGAAGTGACTAACGCATTGACCAACTACGATTTGAGGAGGAAGGACAAGGAGACTTTCCGTGCTAGCACTTCAGGCGAGGCCTTGTCGACGAGAGGTAGAAGCCCATATCCGAAAGGTGGTAATAGAGGAAGGTCAAAGTCTAGAGGCTGCCACCAATTAACAAAGAACCAATGTGCATTCTGCAAGGAGCAGGGACATTGGAAGAGAGACTGTCCGAAGCTCAAGGAGAAAGAGAATGGCAAGAAAAAGGGCCCGAAGGCCAATGAGGTGAACGTTGCGAAAGGCGATGATTCTGATGATTCGTGCTTTTCTCTATTGATTACTCCAGAGGTGAACCATGTGAATGCATCAGATTGGATGCTTGATTCCGGCGCTACTTTTCATGTGACCCCTAGGCGAGACTGGTTTGCATCTTTTGAGAAAGTCGACGGGGGCGTTGTTGTCATGGGAAATGATCAATCCTGTGGTGTTTGTGGGATAGGTACCGTGCGGATTAGGATGCACGATGGAGTAGTCCGTGAGTTGAAGGATGTGAGATTTGTTCCTCAACTGAAGAAAAATCTTATCTCAGTTGGAGCTTTGGAGGCGAAGGGATTCAAGGTGACTTTCGAAAACGCTGTAGCGAAGGTTACTAAGGGATCATTGGTGGTGATGAGGGGAGTCCGCAATCGAAATTTGTATTATCTGAAAGGAAGCACCGAGATTGGCCAGGTTGCTTCGGCTATTTCAGAAGCGGACATGAGCAGACTTTGGCACTATAGGTTGGGGCATACAGGTGAAAAGTCACTGCAGGCATTGTGCAAGCAGGGGCTATTGAAGGGAGCCAAGAGTAGAAAAATTGAGTTCTGTGAGCACTGTGTTCTTAGCAAGAAGACAAAAGTGAAGTTCGGGACTGCCATTCATCAGACGAGGGGCATCCTAGACTACGTGCACACAGACGTTTGGGGTCCTACCAAGACTGCATCACTTAGTGGTCGACATTGGTTCGTCACTTTTGTAGATGACTATTCTAGACGTTGTTGGGTGTACACCATGACGGAAAAGAGTGAAGTCCTAGATTTGTTTGTGGAGTGGAAGAAGAGATTAGAACTGCAGACTGGGAGAAAGATCAAGACGTTACGATCCGACAACGGTGGTGAGTATACTTCTGACCCCTTTCTGCAGCTATATCGAGACGAGGGCATAGAGAGGCACTTCACGGTTAGTCATACACCACAGCAAAATGGGGTGGCAGAGAGGTTGAATCGGTCTTTACTGGAGAAGATCAGATGCTTATTATCGCAGAGTGGTTTGGAGAAGATCTTTTGGGCTGAGGCACTTACATATGCGAGCCACCTCATTAATAGGCTGCCTTCATCTGCGATTGAGGGGAAAACCCCTATGGAGATGTGGTCGGGAAAGCCAGCACATGACTATGACCAGCTCAAGGTATTTGGGTGCCCTGCATATTATCATGTTAGAACTGATAAATTGGAACCTCGAGCTAGGAAGGCCATATTTGTAGGATTCAAGCGTGGTGTCAAGGGATACAAGCTTTGGGATCCAGTTGATAAGAAGATTGTGCTGAGTAGGGACGTCACATTTGATGAGGCTTCTATCTTGAAGCTTCCCAGCTCTCATCAGGTGGAGAGCGACCCGACAGAGGAGATATCGCAGGTGGTGGAGATCGATGCAGCTCCACATTGTCCAGATGGTACAGTATCCATGCAGGTGCCGACTGAGGTGACGCCAGACAAGCACGACGGTGACACGGAGGATACGAGTACAAATGTGCAGGATCAGGAACCGACGGCTCAGGTTCAGGATTCTATTGCGGTTCGGAGACAGAGGAGAAACATACAGATGCCAGCATGGTATGTCGACATAGTTGTGTATGCACTTCCGGTGGAGAGTATCGATGAGTTGGTGCCTACTACATTCAGAGAGGCCGAGCAGAGTTTGGAGGCTGATTCGTGGCAGGTGGCTATGCAGGAGGAGATGGAGTCCCTTCATAAGAACGATACATGGGAGCTTGTTGAGCTTCCAAAGGGACGGAAGGCGATTGGTTGCAAGTGGGTATATACAAAGAAGGAGGGCATTGAGGGCACTCCATTGAGGTTCAAAGCTAGGTTGGTTGCGAAGGGCTATGCACAGGAGGAAGGTATTGACTATAATGAGGTTTTCTCTCCGGTGGTGAAGCACTCTTCGATTCGGATTTTGCTAGCTTTGGTGGCACAGTATGGTTTGGAGTTAGATCAGTTGGATGTGAAAACCGCATTTCTTCATGGTGATCTTGATGAAGAAATATATATGACTCAGCCATTGGGATTCTAAGCTACAGGGAAAGAAAAGTTGGTTTGCAGGTTGAAGAAATCGCTATACGGTTTTAAACAGTCTCCTCGACAGTGGTATAGGCGATTCGATGGTTTTATGATTGGTCATTCGTACACTCGGAGCCAGCTTGATCCTTGCGTATATTTTCGCAAGTTAAAAGGAGGTGCGTACATTTATTTGTTGCTCTATGTCGATGACATGTTGGTTGCCTCTATTTCCAGGTCGGCTATAGATGAATTGAAAGTTCAGCTATCAAATGAGTTTAAGATGAAAGACTTGGGTGAGGCGAAGCGCATTCTAGGGATGGAGATCGGTAGAGACAATAAGAAGGGCAGAATTCGTTTAACACAGATGGCTTATTTGAAGAAGGTTCTACAGCGATTCCATGTTAGCATGGATACGAAGCCAGTTAGTGTACCTTTGGGAGCCCATTTGAAGCTTTCAGCTGGTCTTTCACCGAAGTCAGTTGAAGATCGTGAGTTGATGTCGAAGACTCCATATGCGAGCGCGGTTAGGAGCTTGATGTACACAATGGTATGTACGAGACCAGACTTATCACAGGCGGTAAGCATGGTATCAAGATACATGCACGATCCAGGAGTGGGTCATTGGGACGCCGTGAAATGGATTTTGAGGTACATTCGACGTACGCTCAATTTTGGTTTGGTTTATGAGCGGGACACTACAGGTGGGCAGTTGTGCATTAGCTATGTTGATTCGGATTATGCCGGGGATTTGGATAAGCGCCGGTCTACTACGGGGTATGTGTTTACTTTGACCCGTGCGCCGGTGTGTTGGAGATGCACCTTACAGTCGACGGTGGCTTTGTTTACGACGGAGGCAGAGTATATGGCAGTTACGGAGGCTGTGAAGAAGGCTATTTGGCTTCGAGGACTTTTGGAGGAACTTGGTATATCGCAGAGGTCCGTCACTATTCATTGTGATAGCATGAGTGCTATCTATTTGGCGAAAAATCAGGTTTTTCATGCGCGGACGAAGCACATTGACGTTCGTTATCACTTCGTTTGGGATGTTCTTGAAGATGGCGATGTGGAAATTGTGAAAGTCCACACGAAGGATAATCCGGCGGATATGCTCACTAAGGTGGTTCCAAGCAACAAGTTTGATCATTGTCGAAACTTGTTGCACATTCATAATTGTTGAGGCTGTTGGCGGTCATTTAGGCGAACTACGTTCGGCTTGATTCCTTGGGCAAGAGGATACGTAGGCAGTCTTTCAGATGCAGCCGGGTTTGGATTAGTTGATTTTGATGGGGTGAGATTGTTTGGACTCTCGTTCAGGTTCTCGACTTGTTATGAATTGAGTTCGTACTGGACACAACAAGTTGGGATATTTGGATGCTATGGTGTCGGTTCAGTTTTGAGAAAACTTCACCGAGGTGGAGAATTATGATGTGGGGTCCACCATACCCACGTGAGCCACGGAAAAGGCCAAGTGCGGAAAAGGAAAAGGCCCAAACCGCAACTACCCTCTTTAAATACGCTTGCTAGGTTTTGTTTTGAGGTGAGCAGGAGATTTGATTGGTGTGTTTTGCGACTGGGGAGAGTAGTGCAAGGCTGATTTTTCGGCTGAGGCTTGAAAAATAAAGGGTGCAAGGTTTCGGCTGTAGGGAATTGTTTTGGTTTGCGGCTACAGTTGAAAAGAAAAGAAGAGGCTTTTCTTTTAGTTTTTTTGTTGTGCATCCTTTTGTAGAGAGATATTGTGAGGGATTTGAGATTTTGTTTGAAGGTTTAGATTGTGAGTGATTGTAAACCCTAGTTGTATTCTCTCCCTCTAATCCCCCTCCTTACCCTGTGGATGTAGGCAATTTGCCGAACCACGTAAAAATTGGTTGTACTGCTTTTGTGTGATTTGTAATAGCTTTTTAGGTTCCCTCGACGCGCAGTCCTAGAGCTGACGAGAGGAAGAGCTAATATCTTACTTTGATAGGATATTAGGCTTCAGATTCTTGTTCCCTTTGAGAAACAAGAATTCTTATTGCGACCTGACTCTCTTGTTGTGTTGCCGAAGTGCTGCCGAAATTTCCACTGCGCGCAACTCCTCTCTCCTGTAGTTCGAGCTCCTCCTTCGATCTCCTCTTGCCTCGAGCTCCCACTTCACCTCTGATCTCCTCTCTCCTCGAGGTCTGCCTTTGACCTCATCCCCCCTCGAGCTCAAGCTCAACCTTCGAATTTGCACGGGTAGTTCAGCCGGAAGATTGATTACGTGTTCAAGGTGGTGCTGACCAGGGATTCGGCAGTGGGGAAATATCAGCTCCTTGCTCAGTTCTCGTGGAGCGAGTTCAGTTTGGACTCGAAGGCCACGATTGGTGTTGAGTTTCAGACTCGGATGCTTGCGATTGATCATAAGACTGCCAAGGCTCAGATTTGGGATACCGCCGGTCAAGAAATGTGATAGCTTGTTTTCCCTCTGTTATTGAATCGTTGCTTTGGAGTTTTGGGGCATAATTTGCTTGTTGTTGTATAATTTGTGGTGGGTTGTTTACTTTATTATTATTATAATAATAATAATAATAATTTTAGTGGTTTTATTCGTATAGTTTTTTCATTGTTTATGTAGATTAAAACTAGTTGTTACCAATTAATGTTACTTCTGTGAGTTTGTTATCTAGAATCATGGAGTGGTGTTAACCACCCATGAAGTGGTCACCCATGAAATGGTCCAACGTTCACTAAATTGTTGTAATTGTCTAATTTGTGGGTGATTAATCTGATCCTATTTTTGTGATAACTGCTCCTAAGCGAGTGACATGCTTGATGGGAGCACATCTATAAATATAATTGAAAAGGTTTTTGGGTCCCTAAGCTTAATTAGTCTCTCTTAATATCCTCTATACACCATCATAAGAGTGATTGAGAGCTTAAAAGAACACCAAAACACAGTGCATTAAAAGCGTCTTCAAGCAATGGTGTCAATGGCTGGAGATATACCGATCTCTTCTGCATCTAGTTTATTCAAATTTATAGCATATATTGTTTGTGAATATGCTTATATTTAGTATCAGAGCAATGATTTTTCTCTACCTTTAACATTTTTTGAATGCTTGGTATTTGTTTTCCCATATATGCCTTAGATGCAAAATTTAGTCAAATTATTTATTTAATTCTTGATGTCATATGGGGTAACAAATAACCAGGAAATAATCTTTTGTAGTGTTTTTGTACTCTTAAGAATGCCCTTAACGTATGGATTCTTTTCAGAATCTTAGTTTTCTTAAATTTTGGCTTAAGACCGTGATTATCCGATTATTTATAACTTATTTTTACGAACTATTTATGAAAACTAATGTTATGAATCGTTTAGATATCCAATTTGTCTTAAAAAAAACATTTGATTTTCTATAAATGGTTGAGATCGAATCGGGTCAAAAATGTAAAACCCCAAAAATTTGAATATTATGTAAAAAATAATAATAAATATGTTATATAGTGAAAATATAACATATTTTGATGTTTGAGTATGATAGGAATTGATTTGAGATCAATTCAATGTATATTTGTGAATATATGAGTGCATATGCACAAAACATGCACGTAGAGAAATTTAGAAAAATGACCAGTTAAGAGTATATATTTTACACATCGATGCAGTTTGAATCTGAAAAATTCAAAAGACCAAAGTTGTACGTCTCTTTAACAACTTTCCAACAAATCTTAAATCACCTTATTCTGAGGTCGGATAAGAAAGTTACAGCCAAAATACTGAAGGTTATTTTTCTAGTCAGACTAGGTTTCCTGGTTCGGGTCAAACGGCTTTGTTTTGGATTTGCATATATATATATATATATACACACACACACACACACACACACACACACACACACACACACACACACACACACACACACACATGTGTTTTCACGAAAATTATTATCTTTTCATCAGAGTCTCAAACTATAGCAGCACCTCTTCCTGTCTCTCAAACCCTAGCCCTAAAGTTGAGATTTTAGGAGCGTCTTATGAGGCGAGAAGCGAGGAAAAGGCGAGATCTATGACGTTTGGCGACGAGGAGTCGTTTCACATCAGTTTTAGAGGCTTACACACGTGATAAGGCAAGAGCATCTGCATCCAAACCCATCTCCATAGTGTTTAATAATTATAAAAGTGTTTAATTAATGTTTTCATACTTAAGGCTTAACCTAATATAAAAAAGATGAGACTTTTGATGCTAAATCTTAACCCAATGCTAAATCATTAGCTTTTCCTAATTGTTTATGATAGTAACATGATCATGATCATTAGGGGTGATTAAATTTTTTATTTTTTAAAACGTGATAATGATAATTATGTTTAACTCGTGTGTTAACCCTAATTTGTTGTCTAATTGAATTAAAAAGAGGTTTAGTTTTTATTTTCATCATAGATTTTAGAAAACTGTTGCACGTGTATAACATTTAACTGGAAATTTGAGATACCATATAAACTCCAAACTGAACCAAACCAATGCCAAATGATAGCTATGTGGATCTAGTTTTTAAAACAGAAAACTATTCTTAAAAAGAGTTTGTCTAGAGAAAGATATGCTCAATTTACTAATGATATGTTCTGCATAAAACTGCAGATATGCTGATTTGAAATAATTGATATATTACGTGAAGGTTTCTTTAAGTTTTCATGTTAATTAATCATGCTTAAACCCTAGATTTGTGATACCTAAGTAAGATAAACATGTTTAAATGAATTTTACTTTTGTTCATGAGTAGTTTTTATCATGTGTTGATAATCATTTTATTTACACATGAGATGATTGAAGAAATTATTTAATTAGAATGTTAAACCCTAATTTGGAAGATATAATAATTTAATTTGATGATTCAGATAATTCATGTTGCATATGCCAAGTATAAATCTCGTTTTAATGTCATGATATGTACAATTGATATAAGCATTGTTTGTGCACGAAAGAATGTGTGTCTTGATAGAGTAGTCGACTACT
>BQKN01065036.1:606002-628397 GCA_022839385.1 Asparagus kiusianus
ATATATATATATATAAAATCATACATAAAATTCTAACTAGAATTAATATTTAGGAAATCACAACACGAGAGTTAGTACGTCGAGTGAAATAATACAAACAAGGAAACCCTCATGTATATACCATATCTCAAATTATGACTCCCTAAATACTAACTCCAAACCCTATGAATGAAAGCAATAAACTAAAATGAAAACACTCTAAACCTCAAACATGTAGAATAAATATCTCATCTCAATTACACTCGGGTAGACAGCTCTAACATAAGAGGATCTCATCCAGAACAAAAAAAATCAATCATAAGCCATGTCATGTAAGCCACGATCTTAAAGGAAATACCCTACTCGCGGGAAACCAATATGAAAGCGAAATACAACAAATAATACTCACATATGTGCATCTCCTTATGTAATAGCGATACTTTTATAATATTATTACTCAATCGCTCTGCGACAATAGGTTATATCTCCCTATCCTGGAATATAATAAAATAACGATACTTTTGTAATATTCTTACTCAATCGCCCTGCGAAAATATGTCTTATCTCCCTATTCTGGAATACAATGGAATAACGATACTTTTGTAATACTTTTACTCAATCGCCCTGTGGAAATAGGTTTTATCTCCCTATTCTGGAATACAATGAAATATGCTATGCTCTTCATATTTATCAACTTAAATTAGGATAAAAATATGTTGGCTCCACATATTCTAAACATATGTGTACATATCTCGATGTGCGTGTCCATAACTGATGTTCACTGACATCTCAGGTGTTATACAACTCATAAACATTGAATCATAACAGTACAAGTTCGAGGGACTAGCTCGAAAACTCAACAGTCGAATAAAACATGCACAGGACCACTGATTGTGTGGCGGTTGACTGCCCAAGAATGGCGGTCGACCGTGACGGGTTCCAGAGCCTACTCAGGCCTCTGTCCTACATGCGGTCGACCGCCGCTATGGCATGGTCGACCGTGGGGTAATATTCCAGATTCTCAATCTGGTTGTGTGTGTATCGTGTTCACGCCGTATTTAGGTGATTCAAACATGATTAAAACAACATGAAACTTGCATGAGAGCATGTCTACAGTAGATAAAAACTTCTGGAAACAAACTCAACATATATAGCATGATTATTTGCATAAAATTTATATTCAAAACCCTAAGTCATGCATAAAAACTCGAAACAAAGAACAAATCATCTTTCTTCAGATTAAACCACGTTTTAAATCATTTTCAAATCTTACATACTTCTGTAAATTCGTTCTCAAACTTTTTAATATGGAAAGACCTGGTCTTTATATATATAATACAAAAGAATTAACTTTTATTCATAAACTAGTCAATTTGGCTCTACAAAACATGTTAGAAACTCTTTAAAAATGTTTTAAAAACTAGGAGGGGGATTAGTAGAGATGAACTCGTTTGGCGTTTGTAGAAAAACATTTAAGAAGCCAAGCCAAGGAAGATCTATAATCCAAACGCCAAAAATCACGTGAAAATCTACTTGAAAGCCTCCAATCTTCTCCAAAATCAAAATTAGGGTTTAAAGGGGTTTTGGTGGCTGTTAGGGTTCTTAGAAAACTAAAAATATCATGAACATATGATATATATACACACCAGAAAACAGATATGGGCTTTAGAAAACCAAAACCAACTCAAAACAGGAATCTGACTTTCTGCAGGTTTTGCGGTCGACCGTGGCGGTCGATCGGACTGCGGTCGACCGTGGCGATCGACCAGACAAGAATTTTCCAGTTACACATATTTGGCCATTGGGCATGTTTCGACTCTTTTCTTTCTCATGTATGAACTCGTTCATATTCAAAACACATGGTATCATACTCATACCCCATTTAACTATATTTATCAAAATAAATATCCATAAATCATAATTAATCTCATATTAATTATATTAACATAAATTTTTGGGGTTTTACATTCACCCCCCTTAAAAGAATTTCATCCTTGAAATTCCGCAGTCGCATCGTAGAGATTAATAATACGAGAAAAGCACAAAAATGGGATAATCCAAACAAGGAAACCCTTACATACACATCTTGTATCATTAATCTCCCGATTTGAAATATAAGTAACATTTAAACTTAACAATCTAAAATGCGTACATTCTCATTTAACCCCTAATTAGACGGAACTAGTACGTCGGGCGAAAAATCCAAACAAGGAACCCCCCATATATACACCATATGTTTCGAATAATTAAGAGCTAAGTATTGAATGACCCATTCTAGCGTTAAATATAAATGTGACTAAACAACACATATAATCAAATCTATCAACGCATATAAGCACATTTAAATATCGACCTTACCTGTTCAAACAGGTGCGGGTAGTCGCGACGACATCCTCCTCGCGCTCCCAAGAAATCTCTTCGGCTCCTTGCCGGTTCCACTGAACTTTCACTAATAGAAAGAATGCATACTGGAATCTCTACGGTAGTCAAATCATCCTATATCTCAACCTCTGAATCAATCACCCTCTGCTGCTCTTTGTCACGAAAATGCTTTTTAAGCATCGAAATATAAAATACATCGTGTACACTCGACATCGATGCTGAAAGATCTAATCTATATGAAATAGTTCCAATGCGCTCAATAATACTAAAAGGACCAACATATCTCGGGGCGAGCTTCCCCCGTCTACCAAATCACTGAACGCCCTTTATCAGTGATACTTTCAACATAACTAAGTCTCCAACCTAAAATTCTAAGGGTCATCTCCCCTGATATGCATAACTCTTTTACCTACTCTGTGCAGCAAGAATGCACTCTCAAATCAGTACCACCTTTTTTGTGGTTTGCCTAACTAGCTCCGGGCCAAGTAATAGACTATCCTCTGGCTCTGCACAACATATAGGCGATCTGCAAGGCCTCCTGTATAAGGCTTCGTATGGCTCCATCCTAATGGTAGCTTGATAACTATTGTTATAAGCAAACTCTATTAATGGAATATGATCCTCCCAGCTACCTTGAAAATCAATGGTACAAGCCTGTAACATATTCTCCAACACCTGGTTCACTCTTTTTGTCTGAATGTCTATCTGAGGATGAAAAACACTACTATGTAATAACCTGCTACCGAATGAATCATGGAAACTCCTCCAAAAGTGCCAGGTAAAAACTGATCATCGATCTGATACAATCGTGTCTGGAACTCTGTGAAGTCGAACTATCTCCCGGATAAATATCCTCGCATATGTCTCTGTAGTATAAGTAGTCTTCACTAGAATAAAATATGTCGACTTCGTCAACCGATCTACTATCACCCAAACTGAGTCGTTCCCCTTCTTCGACTTCGACAACCCTAGAATGAAGTCCATAGAAATGTCCGCCCACTTCCATTCTGGAATGGATAAAGGCTAAAGCGTTCTTGCTAGTCTCTGATGCTCTGCCTTCACCTGCTGGCAGGTAAAACACTTAGCTATATATTCTGCAATATCTCTACGCATACCACTCTACCAAAAGTGTCTCCTCAGGTCCTTGTACATCTTGGTGGTTCCTGGATGTACTGTATATCAGGTACGATGTTCTTTATCAAACAACTCCCTCTTCAGCTCTACACTAGCTGGTACAACCAACCGATCCTTTATTCGAAGGCCTCCATCTGCTCCAATGGTCCAATCGTCCTTGGGCTCTTTGGAAATCTCCTCCTTTCGGATTTGAATCCAAGAGTCCTTCAACTGAGCTCTGACTACTCTGTCCCTCTAAGATGGCTGTACTGATATAGCTCCCAAGTATACGCTGGTCCTGCTAATCTCTAGCCTAAAATCGAACTGGCTAAGAGTGAGAAGATCTCTATACAACGAGCACATCAAAGCTGCGATTTGATGTTGACGCTTCCTACTCAAAGCATCCGCTACGACGTTCACCTTTCCCGGGTGATACTGAATCGCGAACTCGTAGTCCTTGATGAACTCAATCCATCATCGCTGCCTCTGATTAAGTTCCTTCTGGGAGAAAAGGTACTTCAGACTCTGGTGGTCTGTGAATAACTCAAACTGTACCCCATACAAATAATGCCTTCACGTCTTTAATGCAAAGACCACTGCGGCTAGCTCCAAATTATACGTGGGATAATTCTGCTCATGAGTCCTCAACTATCTCGAGATATAGGCTACATCTCTCTTGGTCTGCATCATTACTCCTCCAAGACCTGATAAAGATGCATCAGTGTAGACAACAAAAGTCTTGTCACTGTTAGGAATAATCAATACTGGTGCTGAAGTCAACTTAGTCTTTTATGTCTCAAATACCTTCTGGCACTCTGTGCTCCAAATGAACTATACACCCTTTTTAGTAAGGCATGTAAGTGGCGTGGAAATCTTCGAGAAATCTTGAATAAATTTTTTGTAATAGCCTGCCAGACCTAAGAAGCTACGAATCTCTGTAACTGTCTTCGGTGGTTCCCAATCAAGCACGACCTCTACTTTAGCCGGATCTACCGTAATGCCCTCTCGGCTGATGACATGGCCCAAAAATCTGACCTCCGATAACCAGAATTCTCATTTGCTAAATTTTGCATACAATTGGTGTTCTCGTAAAGTCTGCAATGCCAACCTCAAATGCTGCTCGTGCTCTGCCTTCAATCTCGAATAGATAAGAATATCATCAATGAAAACTATCGTGAACTGGTCCAAATATAGATGGAAAACCCGATTCATCAAATCCATGAATACTACGGGTGCATTGATCAGCCCAAATATCATGATAAGAAACTTAAAAGACCCGTATCGAGTCAAGAAGGCGGTCTTGGGAATATCTATCTCCCGAACCCGTAACTGATGATAAACGGAACGAAGATCTATCTTCGAAAAATACTGAGCTCCCTACAACTGGTCGAACAAGTCATTGATCCTCAGTAATGGATACCTATTTCGGATAGTGACCTTGTTCAACTCGTGATAATCAATGCATAATCGCATACTCCCGTCCTTCTTCTTCACAAAGAGGACCGGTGATCCCCACGGAGAGTGACTCCATCGAATGAATCCTTGAGACAACACCTCATCTAGCTGGATCTATAGCTCCCTCATCTCAGCTGGCGCCATACGGTAAGGAGCTCGGGAAATCGACACGGTGCCTGGCTGCAACTCTATGCAAAACTTGACCTCTCTCGCTGGAGGTAATCCTAGTACACTAAGGCTACTAGCATCTCACTCAAATCTGTGCTCCGATCCCGCATTATTACCTCCTCGACGTATGCCAAATATGTCTCCGCAAACTGGTTGCCTCTGGAGGTCGCTACTACTAACTCAGATCCATCATAGGCTCGCAAACTGGCTGTCTTTGTAAAACAGTCGATAATCACATGGTAGGAAGATAACCAATCCATACCAAGGATGACATCGAACTCAGACATATGCAACATGATCAAGTCTATCACGAACTCGGAATCATCCAAACTGACGATACATCTCCTACAAACATTCTCTAAAAGAGACGTCTCTCCTAAAGGAGTGGCTAACAATAAAGGAAAATATAATGGCTGCGCCACAAGCTAAAGTCTAATCGCAAAATCATAGGATAAAAGAATGCGAAGCGCCAGAATCAAAAAGAATATGTGCTGTAAAGGAATTCACAAGGAATGTACCTTCCACCACAGCTCCGCTCGCGTCGTGATCGCGAGGAACAACTACATACACTCTACCTGTCTACTGTGCTGCATCGTCTGGAATATATGGGACTATCTGTCCCTGCTGGGTCTCCTGAAATGCTCGAACCTGTCCCTCAATCCTCAGGACTACTGGAGGTGCTTTTATCCTCAACTGCTGACCCTGACCGCGTCCCTGAATGCGGTTCTGATGATTTTGCTGCTGATTCCTGCCCTGCTGGCCTGTTGTGGGTGAGCTGCGGCATTCTGCCGCTCTATACCCGAGCTTGTTGCAATTGAAACAAGCTCCACGAAATCGGCACTGCTGCTGTGCCCTCTGATCCTGCTGATGGCCCTTCTTATGGGGTCCTGCTGCTGTGTGTTAGACCCTAGAGGGGGGTGATTAGGGTCTTATGCTAATCTAATCCGATTTTATGCCAATTAAAAACGAATTAATAAATATATTCTTGCAAGATGATATACAATTACTTATGAGCAAGAATATGCAATATACACAAGGTGATATATCCTAGCAATGAGATATACTATGAGATATATGCAAGGATATGAAACTAAGGGTGATATAAACATAAACAAGATAAACAAGATAGTGGACAATATAAACAGTAGATAATGGCGACAAGAATGATATGAACAATAAGCACAAGTGAGATGCCAAGACAATCACAAACACACAAAGATGATCACGGAGTTCGGACCTTCCGTCCTACGTCTCTGCTCTCCACTCCCGGGGAGAATCCACTATCACAACCGGGTTTTCTACGCTCACCCGAATAACGTTTACACCTCACAGTGTCGGTTTTTAACGCTCATCGATCAACATTCACTCCTCACACTCGGTTTTTTAGTTCACCGAAAACTTCACAACACACTCGGTTTTCTAGCTCACCGAAAACCTTACAGTCTCACAATGTAACAATAAATGATTTGTTCTCTACAATAATGAGAACACAATGAAAGCTCAACTCAATGTTACTATCTCTCACAATCCCAAATATTTATGAATGCAAATACAATAAGCTCAAGTGGGTGTGTGTAACAATGAGATTAAATAAAACTTAACTCAATAAGAACTAGCAATAAGATTGATATGAAATTCAATAGTAAAAATGCTAGGAAATAGAGTCAAGAAAACTTCTCTATAAACACAAAGAAAGGATGATGAAATATTGAAGATGAACTCTTCAACAGCTGATGCACTCCTCTTTGAAAAAGCAAATCCCAAAAACAAATTAAACAAACTTAAACTCTTTTAAAACTTGTTAAAACATTTCTTGGATGTTCATGAAAGAGAACAGCAATAGGGTATTTATACCCACTCAAAATCTCAGCAAAAACCCCAAGCAAATGACAAAAACAGTCCCAGAAAAACAGTTCAGAAAATAGCCGTTGGAGTCCAACGGTCAAATCGGCGGTCGACCGCGGCAGTCGACCGCGAAGAACAAAAAACAAAAAAAACTATTCTGGAAGGCTGACGGTCGACCGTGAAATTTTCGCGGTTGACCGCGAGACACTTTTGAATCTCACGAAACTCCAGAAACTTTGGCAGTCGACCGTCGCGGTCGACCGCGAGAAAAAAAATCAAAAAACTGCACTCTAGACTGCGTACGGTCGACCGCCACGGTCGACCGCACTGTAGCAATAGTGCACAGTCATTTTCCAGGTTTTGACAGTTCTGGAATTTTGTGTATCTAACTTTGTAAAATCAATTAAAAATAGTAAATCGACTCCAAAAATTATGAAATTTTGAGGGAAGATTCTAGACAAGTAGATGAATATGTTAGAGAAAGAATTTATGAAAAAGAGCTTCTCAGTTGAGAGAAATAAATGTTTGAAAACATAGATAACAGTTTCTGAAAAACTGCTGACATACATGATTTTGTAAAATCAATTGGGCACAGTAAATCAACTCTAAAAATAGTAAAATTTTGAGGAAAGTTTCTAAACATGTAGATAAACATGTCAAAGAAATAATTTCTTGAATATCATTTCCCATTTATGAAAACTTATCTATTTTGTAAAACATGCACGAACATGTGCACGAACAAAAACATGATTTTGTAAATTCCATTAAACATAACAAATCAATTTCAAACTTGATGAAACTTTGCAAAATGTTTATAAGCATGAAAACAAACATGTTAGAAAAAGAATTTCTCAAATTGAATTTCCATTTGTGAAAACTCATGTATTTTGCAAGTGTGTCCAAAGCATGAAAACTCAAAACCATGCATGTATATATATAACTATATATATACATAGAAATCAAATACGTGTGTATGTATGATATTGAGCTTAGAGTATCTAACACACATAATATAAAACCTAAACTAAGTTACCCAAGCTATGATCTTGATCTTCAATTAAACTTGACTTGGTACACTTGCGGATGAAGCTGAACTTGATCTTTAACTTGAATTGTATAAGCTTCACCGACATTCCGCCAACCTCCTTTGGATATGATCGTTGAAGCTCTATTCCATCCATCCTACAACAACGTTATTTGTATATAATAAATAAGAAAACACAAATACTAGACAAATAACATTAGTGGTAAATTGTTTGTTAAACATCATCAAAAACAAGAAGGCCAACAATCTCCCCTTTTTTGATGATGACAAATAATTTACAAAAAGAAATATATGTATGAAGGAAATGAATATACAATGTATAATATATCATGCATATAAGCAAGAAAGAATATACTCATAATATTTCTCCCCCTTTGACAACATTAAAAAGGGGACAAAGGGATAAAGAGAGCGAAAGCTCCCCCTATCAATAAGCATAGGTGAATATCAAACAAGTATAAGGATTGCTCCCCCTATTAAAATACCATATAGAATATAGAGAATAAAAGATCATGGCAAATATGTGAGCAAGTATAAATGAAAAGATATGCTAAACACCACTCACATACAAACAAGATACAATGAGGATACATAATGATATGACATTATAAAGATAGTGTCTCATTATTAAAAAAACCATGTATAAGAATAGATTTATGAAATCAAAAGAAGAGGAACATGAGAATCATGCAAAAAATTTTCAAATGAAAACAAATCAACCAAAAGAAATCATAAATCAAAGTTTAAATCCAAAAACGATGTTTGATTAATGAAGGAATTTTTCTTTGTAAAATTTAATCAAACCACATATAGAATACATTATAAGGCATAATTAAAAATTTGAACAATCTATTTGTGCTATATAATGAATTCAAAAGAACAAATCAAAACAAAAATTTCATAGTCCAAAAGTAAGATTACAAAACGTACAAGAATCATGAACTATAAAAAATTATAAAACCAAATCATCATTAATTTCAAAAATCAAGAGAGGTAACTATATCTAGCTCTTGAGCTAGTATCAACCCATATAAACATTTTAGCACCCGGTAAACAAGATTTGGGAATAAACACCCAATAATCCGGGGGGTTATATAAATACGAACCTCTCATCAAAACAAGACCAATAATCATGAAAACAAAAAGATTTGATCAAAGAAAATTTGTTTTCATAACCAAAAGATTTTAAGACATAATTTTCAAAACCAAGAAAAGGAAAAAATAAAAGTATTAAAATTCTTGGTTTAAAAAAAATTATTTTGGCACCCAAGAATTCTTAATGCCGGATTGGTTAGGGACATGACCCCTATCATTCAAGCTCAATGCCCTATGGTTATGAACCCTCTTGGGCATATGTGGTGCACTAACACGGTCAAAGCAATAATCACTCAAATGACCCTTCCGATTGTAATTTGTGCAATGAAAGAGATCCATTTATTTTTGTGGACCATTAGCTCGTGCACGGGAAACATTAGAAACATTTGCAAACATGGATGGTCTTTTAAAATTATTTTGCAAATGTGAAACATTATCAAAACAAAACTTTCCTAAGTGGCCATATCTACCACAAACATCACATTTAAAAATATGTGGTCTACTAGAAGCATTTGGCAAATGAGATTTCTTTTTCAAATCAAAACAATATTCAGCCAAATGACCAAAACGATCATAATGATCACATCTATACACATGAGCATGCTTATGATGAACAGTGGGTGCATGTGTGTGTACATGTGATGAAGAAGCTATATGAGATGCACAAGGAGCATTGACATTTTTATGTTTGTGTGCATCATAGCAAAATTTAGATAAATGGCCTTTACGACCATAAATAGAACATTTGTAAACTTTTCTATACAAGTGTGCATGGTGTGTAGGTGATTTTGTAGCACTAGATTTGGCACACTTGTCCATAAGTTTCTTATGGTTATCAATGCATATTTTTAAATTTGAATCTAAAGATGAAATACATTTTTTCATAAGATTCAAATCTTTATTTTTAGGCACATATGTATTTTTAGAAGTAGAACATAAATAGTTATTTATAAAAGAAGCAGTATTATTTTGTATGTTCTGTACTTCTAATATGGTATTATTTCTATCATGAGTTAACTTGGCAAAGTTTGAAAGCAAAGAATCATGATCCAATTTTAATTTTTCATTGTTTTCTTTAAGGATCATATTTTCATTTGAAATAGTATCAAACTTAGAAGTTAAAGACTCATGATCGGATTTTAAAATTACATGCTTGCTTTGTAAATTAATGAAATCATTTTGTAATTTCTTGTAGGCATACAATAATTTATCACTAGCACAAGCAAGTTCATCACTAGATAAATCATTAGTGGTTTTGAACTCGCAAACCTCACTAGGGCTATCACCTAGTGGCCGTGTGCATGATGCTCCTTTTGAACTTGAAGCGGGATCCTTCAAAGCTTGTCGGATCGCCTCCAAGTCCCCTTGATGTGCTTCAATAAATTTTCATTAGGTGTAAGCACTATCAAAAGAATCAAGCTTGTTAGATAATAATGAATCAAAAGCATTTAATAAAAATTCTAACATAAGCTTGTTCATAATAAACATCCTTTTATCATGTTTGCTCCACTTGGATTTCTCCAACGTGGGCACAATATAAGTACTATCAATAACTTCCCATAAATCAATATTTTTAGATTGAACAAATAATTTAAATCTAAAACACCATTGTGCATAGGGGAAAGCATTGAATTTAGGAGCAACACTAGAATCATAGCCTAAACAAGATGCATCATTCATATCCATAATTTGTAAAAATATGCAAGCAGGATGCAAATGCAATCAAAACAAGATTAGCACAAAAAAATAACTTGGATCTTTAACTCAAGGCGATTAGACCTTAAATCAAAGAGCACCAAGCTCTGATACCAATTGTTAGACCCTAGAGGGGGGTGATTAGGGTCTTATGCTAATCTAATCTGATTTTATACCAATTAAAAACTAATTAATAAATATATTCTTGCAAGATGATATACAATTACTTATGAGCAAGAATATGCAATATACACAAGGTGATATATCCTAGCAATGAGATATACTATGAGATATATGCAAGGATATGAAACTAAGGGTGATATAAACATAAACAAGATAAACAAGATAGTGGACAATATGAACAATAGATAATGGCGACAAGAATGATATGAACAATAAGCACAAGTGAGACGCCAAGACAATCACAAACACACAAAGATGATCACGGAGTTCGGACCTTCCGCCCTACGTCTCCGCTCCCCACTCCCGGGGAGAATCCACTATCACAACCGGGTTTTCTACGCTCACCCAAATAACATTTACACCTCACAGTATCGGTTTTTAACGCTCACCGATCAACGTTCACTCCTCACACTCGGTTTTCTAGTTCACCGAAAACTTCACAACACACTCGGTTTTCTAGCTCACCGAAAACCTTACAATCTCACAATGTAACAATAAATGATTTGTTCTCTACAATAGATGAGAACACAATGAAAGCTTAACTCAATGTTACTATCTCTCATAATCCCAAATATATTATGAATGCAAATACAATAAGCTCAAGTGGATGTGTGTAACAACAAGATTAAATAAAACTTAATTCAATAAGAACTAGCAATAAGATTGATACGAAATTCAATAGTAAAAATGCTAGGAAATAGAGTTAAGGAAACTTCTCTATAAACACAAAGAGAGGATGATGAAATATTGAAGATGAACTCTTCAATAGCTGATGCACTCCTCTTAGAAACAGCAAACCCCAAAAACAAATTAAACAAACTTAAACTCTTTTAAAACTTGTTAAAACATTTCTTGGATGTTCATGAAAGAGAACAGCAATAGGGTATTTATACCCACTCAAAATCTCAGCAAAAATCCCAAGCAAATGACAAAAATAGCCCAGAAAAACAGCTCAGAAAATAGCCGTTGGAGTCCAACGGTCAAATCAGCGGTCGACCGCAGCAGTCGACCACGGAGAACAAAAAATAGAAAAAAACTATTTTGGAAGGCTGACGGTCGACCGTGAAATTTTTGCGGTCGACTGCGAGACACTTTTGAATCTCACGAAACTCCAGAAACTTTGGCGGTCGACCATCGCGGTCGACCGCAAGCAAAAAATCAAAAAACTGCACTCTGGACTGCGTACGGTCGACCGCCACGGTCGACCGCACTGTAGCACGGTCGACCGTGGTGGTCGACCGCATTGTAGCAACAGTGCACAGTCATTTTCCAGTTTTTAACAGTTCTGGAATTTTGTGTATCTAACTTTGTAAAATCAATTAAAAATAGTGCATAATATTCATATTAAGCATGTTCAGAATGTTGCTTACATCTTCCTTCCATTTGTGTGCCACAATGGAGTTCGTCGAACCATGAAACTCTGGAGCCTTCAACTTCTGGTACCTCTCTACCAAACGAAGCTAAGCCTCCTGCTCTCCATCATTAACTGAAGGTGGTGGTGTGACTACCGGTGTTTCTTCTGGCATCTCCTCCCGAATAGGAGTTTCCTATCGGACATGATCTGCTAACCTCTCCTCAATAGCTGCCAGTCGAGCTGCTAACGATGCTATGAGATCCACCAAGTACTGTGGAGCCTGCTGTAGCTCTGGCTATCTATCGACTTGCTCAGCTTCCTGAGCATGAGTACCTCGACGTCCATGACTTCTTCCTGACATCTATAATATAGAAGTAGGGCTTATTACGTAGTAAATAGATTCTCAAGCAGAAAAAGATATAACGTATACCAATAAGTAAATCATATCACATATTACTCATAGCACGCCTTATTATTCAAAGCAAATAGTTCATCATAATTTTTTTTTTATAATTTTTCGCGTATGTATATAATACGTCCTCACTCATACTAGGATTTCCTAGCAAACTGTATACATGATTCCTAAGAAACTCTATCCTAACTCCACAATATGACACATGGATGACCCTAAGGATATTTAAACTAGAGCTCTGATTCTAACTGTGGCGCCCCAGGTTTTGAGCGAGGTTGTAGTCCAAGGTGAAACCCAGAATGTCAAACCTGTCAAGCACCAAACACCACGCTACGACATGTTTCACCATCACAACTACTATCTCTCTAGTGGAAACAACAAATAGGTGAAGGTACAGATAGGAAAATAAAAGAAATAGAGTAAAACCAGATATACACAGAGGAAGCATGAGAATAGTCATCACTAAGCCTAACTAAAATAGAGTAGAAATACCCCTGAGTCTGAAATAAACCTCAAGTACAATGAGTCAAGTAAAATATCACTATGGCTCTCAGCCTCTACAAAATAAAATACAAGTCTAGAGTCTGAACATAAACAACTAACCGTGGAGTTCTAAAATAACTACTAAATAGTAAATAGCTAGATGGAATCTATGAGGAAATCCCATTAACCTGCGACTCTCCATGCGCCTGACTCGCTGCCTGAAAGGGGAGAAAACAACGAGCATCAAAGCGCTATAGAGAGATCATCTCCACCTCTCCCTAGGGGAAGGGATAGGAGTAAATAGAAAATAGAGTTAATACATATACGTATGAAATCATTCATAAAATTCTAACTGGAAGTTAATATTTAGGAAATCACAACACGAGAGTTAGTACATCGAGCGAAATAATCCAAACAAGAAAACCCTCATGTATATACCATGTCTCAAATTATGACTCTCTAAATACTAACTTCAAACCCTATGAATGAAAGCAATAAACCAAAAGGAAAACACTCCAAACCTCAAACATGTAGAATAAATATCTCATCTCAATTACACTCGGGTAGACAGCTCTAACATAAGAGGGATCTCATCTAGAACAAAAAAAATCAATCATATTCCATTTCATGTAAGCTACGATCTTAAATGAAATACCCTACTCGTGGGAAACCAATTTGAAAGCAAAATACGACAAATAATACTTACATATGTGCATCTCCTTATGCAATAGCGATACTTTTGTAATATTATTACTCAATCACTCTGCAACAATAGGTTATATCTCCCTATCCCAGAATACAATGAAATGACGATACTTTTGTAATACTCTTCTCAATTTCCCTGTGGAAATAGGTCTTATCTCCTTATTCCGGAATACAATGGAATGACGATACTTTTGTAATACTCTTACTCAATCGCCCTGCGGAAATAGGTTTTATCTCCCTATTTCGGAATACAATGAAATATGCTATGCTCTTCATATTTATCAACTTAAATTACGACAAAAAATATGTTGGCTCTACATATTCTAAACATACGTGCACATATCTCGGTGTGCGTGCCCATAACTGGTGTTCACTGACATCTCAGGTGTTATACAACTCATAAACATTGAATCATAATAGTACAAGTTTGAGGGACTAGCTCGAAAACTCAACAGTCGAACAAAACATGCACATGACCACTAACTGTGTGGCGGTCGACCGCCCAAGAACGACGGTCGACCGCGACAGGTTCCAGAGCCTACTCAGGCCTTTGTCCTACACGCGGTCGACCGCCGCTATGGCATGATCGACCATGGGCTGATATTCCAGATTCTCAATCTGGTTGTGTGTGTGTCGTGTTCACGCCGTGTTTAGGTTATTCAAACATGATTAAAACAACATAAAACTTGCATGAGAGCATGTCTACAGTAGATAAAAACTTCTGGAAACAAACTCAACATATATAGTATAATTATTTGCATAAAATTTATATTCAAAACCCTAAGTCATGCATAAAAACTTAAAACGAAGAACACGTCATCTTTCTTCAGATTAAACCACGTTTTAATTCATTTTCAGATCTTACATACTTCTGTAAATTTGTTCTCAAACTTTTTAACATTGAAAGACCTAGTCTTTATACATATAATACAAAAGAATTGACTTTTATTCATAAACTAGTCAATTTGGCTCTACAAAAGATGTTAGAAACTCTTTAAAAATGTTTTAAAAACTAGGAGGGGGATTAACAGAGATGAACTCGCCTGAGGTTTGTAGAATAACGTTTAAGAAGCCAAGCCAAGGAAGATCTATAATCCAAACGCTAAAAATCACACGAAAATCCACTTGAAAGCCTCCAATCTTCTCCAAGAATCAAAATTAGGGTTTAAAGGGGTTTTGGTGACGGTTAGGGTTCTTAGAAAACTAAAATTATCGTGAACATATGATATATATATATATATATATATATATATATATATATATATATATATATGGGCTTTAGAAAACCAAAACCAACTCAAAACAGGAATCTGACTTTCTACAAGTTTCGCGGTCGACCGGACTGCAGTCGACCGTGGCAGTCGACCGGACTGGAATTTTTCAGTTACACATATTTGGCCATTGTGCATGTTTTGACTCTTTTCTTTCTCATGTATGAACCCGTTCATATTCAAAACACATGGTATCATACTCATACCCTATTTTACTATATTTATCAAAATAAATATCCATAAATCATAATTAATCTCATATTAATTATATTAACATAAATTTTTGAGGTTTTACACAAATCCATGATAATATCATAACATTCATATTATAACATAATTAAATCACAGTATAATCTATGCATATAATTCATAACCGATCTAAATATTGAAATGATGAGTTAAAGAGAAAGAGGGATCTTTCCTCGGGTTTTTGTCGAACGTATTGACGTTGACGTGTAAGTCCTCACCGAGCATCGGTGTTGGGGCACTGGCGTGGGCTATCGGTGTGCGGATCTGGGCTGAGGAGGTCGGATGTGGGCTAGGGGGCTGTATAGGGGTGAGAGAAGGCAGCGGCGGTCAATGATGCTTAGGGTTAGCGGTACGAAGAGAGCTAGCGTAGTTCAGAGGGTGCTGGCCGACACTGTTGAAAGATGAGACGAGGTGGACAGGAGGGACTAAGCTCGGTGGAGGAGATCGACGGTGATGGCAGGAGTTTGGGGAATCAAGCTGGGGAGTTACAGTTGGAGGAGCTGGAGGAGGAGCTGGGCGACAGCTCAGGGCGAAAGAGGAGGGGACCCGACGAGAAAGAGAGGACAAAGCTCGGAGGAGAGGTTGATGGTGACGGTAGGTCTTGGTGGTGGTGGTGGTGGTTGAGGGAGTCGGAGGAAGCGACCGATCTTCGGGGTGAAGCTGTGACGGAGCTCTTGGCTGAGGGAGAACGGAGGTGTGGTTGGAGGAGGCGATCTGAGGGTAGGCACGGTGAGCTCAGGAGTGGTGGTTGCGTTATTGGGTCTGAGGATCAGGGAGGAGGTTAGGCTGGTCAGCAGCTTGAGATGGTGGAGTTGAGGGCGGATCTGGTGGAGGGTTGTTGGGTACTCGTGGAGGAGGAGATTGAAAGTACCCTAGGGGGGGGAGGTGAATAGGGTTTATGCTAATCTAATCCGATTTTATGCTAATTAAAACTAATTAATAAACCTAGCAAATAAGATATACAACAATTATATGTAAGGATAATCAATATAAACAAAGGGTAAAATAAACAATAACCAAACAAGAGTGATAGTATACAAATAAATAATGCAAACACATAATATGATCATGGAGTTCAGACCTGCCGTCCTACATCTCTGCTCCCCACTCCCAGGGAGAAATCCACCATCACACCGGGTTTTCAACGATCACCCAAAAATGTT
This sequence comes from Asparagus kiusianus, assembly GCA_022839385.1. Classification (NCBI taxonomy): domain Eukaryota; kingdom Viridiplantae; phylum Streptophyta; class Magnoliopsida; order Asparagales; family Asparagaceae; genus Asparagus; species Asparagus kiusianus. The sequence goes on from BQKN01065036.1 coordinate 622,600, forward strand.
TACACCATACAATATCGGTTTTCAACGCTCACTGATCAACGTTCACAATCTCACATTGTAACGACACTAACTACCACCTCAAGTGTTGGTCTCTAGCCCGTGTCTCCCTCAAGTGTTAGGAATTATAACCTCTCTCTAGGTATTATCACCTATCCCACTCCTCTTGGGACGACCCTGTCTCTCACCACATGCTCCTCTTGGTGTACTAGTGTATTATAAATTGATCTACACAATTATGCTCTCTACAACAAATGGTTGTTCTCTAAACAAGGTGAGAACTCAATTAAGCATAACTCAAAGTTACAATCTCTCATAACTCCAATTATACTATATATGAAAATACTATAAGCTCAAGTGGATGTGTGTAACAATGATATTTGATAAAACAAAATCAAACTAAACTCAATTTAAATCTAGCTTAAGGAAATTATGAATAAAACAATAAATAGCTAGAAATAGAGTTTATAAAAACTTCTCTAATGATGACAAGAGAGAGGGAGAAGAGTTAATGCTCAAACACCAAATGATGATCTCCACTTTGCTCTTGTGAATTCAGTCGACTGAACACAATCATCAGTCGACTGATAACACTGTATCAGCCTGATTGAAACAGAAAATATGACTTTTAAACCTCTTTTAAAAATAGCAAATAAAATCAGAAAAATATAAAACTTTGAGAAATGATTGTAAACGTGATAATATACATGTTACAAAAATTGGTTTTCAAAAAACATATCCCATTTGTAAAATGTTATCATTTTGCAAATATATCCAAAACATGAAAACATGAGATACTTGAATTTTGATGTTTTAACATAAACCAAGTTTTGAAACTTTGTAAAATAATTTTATAGACTTGATAATAAGTATAAACTATAGATGTTAAATCTATAAACCATATAAACCAAAAACACAATATTTTTCCAAATACAATAGAATATGAAACATATAAAAGTGTATATGATTATATAATTGCTTCATATCTACATAACTAAACTAAAAATCAAAACTTATATATATATATAACTATACATAAATCCAAAACGTGTATGTGTGTATATATGATATTGAGCTTAAAGTATCTAACACATATAATATAAAACCTAAAACTAGATTACCTAAGCTTGAAGGTCTTTAATAAGCTCGACTTGGTATACTTGCGGATGAAGCTTGAACTTAGATTTTCAACTTGAATTACATTGCTTCACTCCATAATTCCACCAACCTCCATTGGATTTGATTGTGAATGCTCGATTCTATCCATCCTCCAATGTATTGTTTGTCTAGAATAAATACAAAAAATAAATATTAGACAAACAATATTAGTTATAAATTGTTTGTTAATCATCATCAAAACAAAAGGACCCAATAAAGATGGAGAAGACACTGGTGGTGTAGGCGGTTGAAGGAGGTGGGGCGGTCGGTGCAGGAGGAGAAGAGAGAGAGAGAGATTGAGGGGGTGGGGGGGATCTCAAAAAATAAACATATATAAATATAAATATATATATATATATATATATATATATATATATATATAGGGAAAAGGAGAATTAATTAAGAATAAATTAGGGAAAAATTAATATTAATTATTATAATAATAATAATAATAACAATAATTAAATAACCAATATTAATTTAAAAGCTTTCACTAACAGTTTAATTTATAATATCAAAATCGTTAAATAAATATAAACTAGATTTTTAAATAATAGAAAATTCTAGAAAATCGGGAAGAACATAAATACGGTTTAGAAAAATAAATTTTAATTTTTAAAATACTAGAAAAAATTATTTAAACTAGTATCAAAAATTCATGGTCATTACACTAAGGTTGCGACCGTACTTGATTGGGAGCCGCCGCCGACAGTCATAGAGATTCGTAGCTTTTTTGGGTTTGGTCGGTTATTACAGGAAGTTCATTTAGAACTTCTCGAAGATAGCCACACCACTTACACACCTTACGTAAAAGGGTGTACCTTTTGTTTGGGGCACAGAGTGTCATGAGGCCTTTGAGACTTTGAAGGCTAAGTTAACTAGAACACCAGTTTTGACTATCCCGAGCAGTGATAAGACATTTGTCGTCTATACGGATGTGTTGTTAGTGGGTCTAGGAGGTGTTTTGATGCAGAGCTAGAGAGTGGTAGCATATATTTCACGTCAGTTGAGGACGCATGAGAAAAATTATCCTACACGTGACTTAGAACTAGCTATGGTAGTTTTGCACTAAAGACATAAAGACATTACCTATATGGAGTGCAGTTCGAGTTATTCACGGATCATCAGAATTTGAAGAATCTCTTCTCTCAGAAAGAGCTAAATTAGAGACAGCGGAGATGGGTTGAATTTATTAATGATTACGAGTTCGCGATTCAGTACTACCCGGAGAAGGCGAACGTCATAACATACGCTTTGAGCAGGAAGCATTGTCATCGAATTTTGGCTTTGAGGTGTTCGTTGTATCGAGATCTCCACACACTTAACCAGTTTGACTTTAGACCAGAGATAGGCGGGAACATCACATTTTTTGGAGCTTTGTCCGTGCAACCATCTTGGAGTGATAGAGTGGTTAGAGCTTAGCTAGAGGACACTTGGATTAACCCGAAAGGGGGAGATTTCTAAAGAGCCCAAGGCTGATTAGACCATGGAAGCAGATGGAGGACTTTGAATAAAAGGCTAACTAGTGATGACAGGAAATCTACAATTGAAGAAGGAACTTATTCAATGAGGCGCATCGTACTAGGTACATAGTGTATCCAAGCATAACGAAAATGTACAAGGACCTGAAGAGACACTTTTGGTGGAACGACATACGTGGCGAGATTATGGAGTATGTGGTAAGTGTTTCATCTACCAGCAAGTGAAGGCAGAACATCAGAAGCCAGCAGGAACCGTGCAGCCTTTACCCATTCCGGAGAGGAAATGAGCAGATATTTCTATGGACTTTATTGTAGGACTGCCGAGATCGAAGAAAGGGAACGATTCAGTTTGGGTAATAGTGGATTAGTTGACGAAGTCAGCATATTTCTAGAGAAGCTTCCAGAACTCTTTCGGTAGCCAGTTATCTTACTCTAGTGTATTTCACCCGTAGACGGATGGACAGATGGAGAGAGTGAACCAGATATTGGAGGATATGTTGAGGGCGTGCGTTATTAATTTTCAGGGTAGTTGGGAAGACCACATCCCATTAATTGAGTTTGCCTATAATAACAGCTACAAAGGACTATTGACATGGCACCGTATGAAGCATTATATGGGAGGCCTTGCAGATCACCTATTTGTTGGGCAGAACCAGAAGACAGTCTATTGCTTGAATCGGAGCTTGTTAGACAAACTACGAAGAAGGTAGCAACCATTCAAGAGCGCATTCTTATAGTGCAAAGTCGTCAGAAAAATTATGCAGACCAGAGGCGACAACCATTAGAATTCCAGATTGGAGATTATGTTTTATTAAAAGTATCACCAATGAAGGGTGTACAACATTTTGGTAGACGGGACAAGTTTGCCCCGAGGTACATTGGTCCATTCTCGATGTCGAGCATACACGATGTTTTCCATGTTTCTATGCTTAAGAAGCATCTACGCAACGAGGAGGAGAAGCGAGTGTTAGATGCACCGGAGGTCTAGATTCACAATGATTTGGCTATGATTGAGATTTCGATATGCATTCTTGCCAAAGAGCACAAGAAGCTTAAAAATAAGGTGATACCCTTAGTTAAAGTTCAGTGGAACCAGAGATGAACTGAGGAGACTTCATAGGAGCGTGAGGAGGATATGCATCGCGACTACCTACACATGTTTGAATAGGTAAATTAAAAATTTAGTGTGATTTGTTTATAATTTATGGTTATATGCATGGTCATGTTTATACTTAATGCTAGAATGATGATACTAGCACTTAGCTCATAAGTATTCAGAACACACGATATATATATGGGGCTTCCTTGCTTGGATTTTTTGCCTGACGTACTTGTTCCATTTAGTGAGGGGTTAACTGGGAGTATTTATGTTTTAGACCGTTAAGTATTGATAACAATGATGATTTTCAGGGGCGCGAATATGTTATGCATCGTGACTATCCACACTTTTTTGAGCAGGTGGGTTGATTGATTTTGATTGATATTTATGGATTGTTTATATGGTTATATTCGTACTTAACGCTAGAATGAAGGTATTGACACTTAACTCCTAATCATTCGGAACACATTGTATATATATGGGGGTTCCTTGATTGGATTTTTCGCACTAGTTCCGTCTAGTTAGGGGTTGAGTGGGAATATTGACATTCTAAATTGTTAAGTGTAAATATTTTTATGTTTCATATCTGGAGATTAATGGTGTGAGATGTGTATATGAGGGTTTCCTTATCTGGATTATCCCGTCAACGTGCTTTTCTGATATTATTAATCTCTAGGATACGATTACAAAATTTCGGGGACGAAATTCTTTTTAAGGGGGAAGAATGTAAAACCCTAAAATTTTGAATATTATGTGAATAATAATAATAAATATGTTATATGGTGAAAATATAACATATTTTGATGTTTGAGTATGATCGGAATTGATTTGAGATCAATTCAATGTATATTTGTGAATATATGAGTGCAAATGCACAAAACATACACGAAAAGAAATCTGAAAAAATTACCAGTTAAGAGTTTATATATTTTACACACCGATGTATTTTGAATCTAGAAAATTTAAAATACTAAAGTTGTAGGTCTCTTCAACAGTTTTTCAACAAATCTTAAATCACCTCATTCAAAGGTCAGATGAGAAAGTTATAGTAAAAATACCGAAGGTTATTTTTCTAGTCAGACTAGGTTTCCTGGTTCGGGATACACACACACATGTATGTGTGTGTGTGTGTGTGTGTGTGTATGTGTGTGTGTATGTGTGTGTGTGTGTGTTTTCATGAAAATTATTATCTTTTCATCAAAGTCTCAAACCATAGCAGCCCTTCTTCCTCTCTCTCAAACCCTAGCCTTAAAGTTGAAATTTTAGGAGCGTCTTGTGAGGCGAGAAGTGAGGAAAAGGCGAGATCTACAACGTTTGGTGATGAGGAGTCGCTTTTCCTAATTGTTTATGATAGTAACGTGATCATGATAACTAGAGGTGATTAAATTTTTATTTTTTTAAACTTGATAATTACGTTTAACTCGTGTGTTAACCCTAATTTGTTGTCAAATTGAATTATAAAGAGATTTAGTTTTTGTTTTTATCATAGATTTCAGAAAAACTACTACACGTTTATAACATTTAACTGAAAATTTGAGATATCATATAAACTCTAAACTGAACTAAACTAGTTCCAAATGATAGCTATGTGAATCTAGTTTCCAAAACAAAAAACTATTTTTTAAAAAGTTTGTCTAGAGAAAGATATGCTCAATTTACAAATGATATATTCTGTAGAAAACTACAGATATGCTAATTTAAAATAATTTATATATTATGTGAATGTTTCTTTGAGTTTTCATATTAATTAATCATGCTTAAACCCTAGGTTTGTGATACCTAAGTAAGATAAACATGTTTAAATAAATTTTACCTCTGTTCATGAGTAGTTTTTATCATGTGTTGATAATCATTTTGTTTACACATGAGATAATTGAAGGAAATTGTTTAATTAGGATGTTAAACCCTAATTTGGAAGATATAATAATTTAATTTGATGATTCAGATAATTCATGTTGCATATGCTAGGTATAAATCTCATTTTAACGTCATGATATGTACAATTGATATAAGCACTGTTTGTGCACGAAAGAATGTGTGTCTTGATAGAGTAGTCGACTACT
>BQKN01065036.1:638397-688176 GCA_022839385.1 Asparagus kiusianus
GCTGGGGAGATGTCACTCGCCTGAGGAGGTTGATGAACACCCAAAAATGATCCTCCTTCAATCTGAATCATGAAACTCCACCGAAATCCTTAAAAACGTCAAAATCCGAGCTAGGGTTTTGAGAGGAGAGAGAGAAAGGGGGCTGAGGCTATTAGGGTTTGAAAGAGGGTTCTGAGAGCTTCAAAACGAGTATATATAAGTAGCGTAACAACCGGGTTTGGTATAAACAAAACCAACATGAAACAGAACTGAAACTGGCATCTGTACGCCCAGCGGTTGACCGTAGCGACCACGGCGGTCGACTGCTCAGAGTTCTGGGCCATGCTCAGATCGGGGTTCGGTAAAAAGGTTGTAACTTTCTCATATGATCTTAGAATGAGGTAATCTAAGATTTGTTGGAAAGATCTTGAAGAGACCTACAACTTTGATCTTATAAACATTTCAAGATTCTGAATGAAACAGTGTGAAAAACCTAGAAAATCTCAACTGGTCAAAATTCTCAAGTTCTCACTCTTGCCTTTGTGCATGTTTTGTGTATATACACTCATATATTCACAAATATACATTGAATTGATTTCAAATCAATTCCTATCATACTCAAACATTAAAATATATTATTTTTACCATATAACATTTTTATAATTATTTATCACACTATATTCAAATTTTCAGGGTTTTACAAGCTACAAAGAAAGTAATGAGGTACCTTCAAGGGACCAAAGTTTACATGCTTATGTACAGATGAAACGACAATCTGGAGGTGATATGGTACTCAGAATCAGACTTTGCTAAGTGTGTTGATTCATGGAAATCAACATCAGGTTATGTCTTCATGTTTGCCGATGGAGCTATATCTTGGAGGAGTGTTAAGCAGTCCTTGATAGCTACTTCCACCATGGAGGTTGAGTTTGTTTCTTGTTTTGAGGCTACGCCACATGGTGTATGGCTAAAGAGTTTCATATCTAGACTTAGACACATGGATTCCATTTTTAGGCTCTATTGTGACAATTCAGCTGCTATTTTTATGACTTAAAACAACAAAAGTGATAGTCGAAGCAAAGACATCGACGTTAACTATTTAGCCATAAGAGAACATGTTATAGAAAAGAAAGTGGTCATTGAGCATGTTAGCACTGATAGCTGATCCTTTGACAAAAGGCATGCCACCAATGAAGTTCAAGAATCATGTTGTCAGAATGGGATTAGGTTCCATTTTGTAATTTTCATTGTATGGACAATGCTGTTTTAGTGAAACTCTTATTTATGATATTTTCTCATATTATGGTGCACAATAATAGATTTGAGAAAAATCAATTATTATTGGACCTAGAATAAATGTAGGGTTATTCTTTAAGTAATGTTATTACATATGGATTGATATAAGGAATATAATACATCATAATACATGGAAGACAATACTCGATTATTAGAGGACCTATTGCCATGATTCATGCATTGTATTTCTTAGATATGATTTTGATTTGATACCAAGTTGAACGTATGGACCAAGTGGAAGAATGTAAGCTTGTTATCTAGAATCATGGAGTGGTATTAACCACCCATGAAGTGGTCACCCATGAAATGGTCCAACGTTCACTAATTTGTTGTAACTACCCAATTTGTGGGTGATTAATCTGATCTCTATCTTTGTGGTAACTACCCCTAAGTGAGTGACATGCTTGATGGGAGCACATCTATAAATATAATTGAAAAGGGTTTTGAGTCCCTAAGCTTAATTACTCTCTCTTAATATCCTCTATACACCATCATAAGAGTGATTGAGAACTTAGAAGAACACCAGAACATAGTGCATTAAAAGCGTCTTCAAGCAATGGTGTCCATGCCTGGAGGTGTACCGATCTCTTCCGCATTCAGTTTATTCAAATTTATAACATATATTGTTTGTGAATATGCTTATACCTTCTATATTTTTGCCTCTAAGTTTTTGTTTGGTCGATGTCCTGTAAGTATTCTGAGGCAATAGCTGATTAATGGATTGAAGTTGGTGTTTCATATCAAATTTGCCTCAGCTTAGAAGTAATGGCTCGCTTCGTCTCTGAACTGTACGCTAGAAAGATTGGCCTTTTATCTTATCCTCTCTCTTTGAATCTATAATAGCTGATAAAATTCACTATTTCTTTTGGATGACTCTTGTTGTTGGAAAAGAAATCACGTCTAATCTAAAGTTGATAGGCCTTAAACAAAAGATAGGAATCAATTTTAATATAAAAGTTATAGCTATCAGGTATTGACCCAAACTCCTTTTTAAACTTAACACTCTTTCTTATCTTATCTGATGTGGGACTATACTCATATATTGATCACTATAGGCACTAAAAAAATGCTAAGAACAAATGAGGGTCTAGCCTCATTATAAATATGATGAGGCTCATCACAATGATGAGCCTCGTCCCAGCCAACAAAACTTATTATTGAAGAAAAAGCTCATCGGTGAAGGCGAAGCTCATCAGAAGAAGTTCATACGGCTGGCCTCATAGCTGGACTTGGCCATCGAAGGATGAAGCACGTCAGTGAAGGTGAAGCTTCTTCAAAGGATAAAGCTCGCTACATAGCAGAGCTTACTTTGACAGATGAACCTCGATGCGTAGCGAGGTTCGTCCATCAAACGAACCTTGCCAAGCAGTGAGGCCCGACTGTAATGATCTTGAAGACCTAGTCAGCAAACATGGGCTAAATTCAAGAAGTCAGTTACGCCATGACCCCACGATTTTAGCGCATCACTTACGCGCTAAAGACCTATAAATAGCCATGAGCAGCTATGAAGAGGGCCTAGACCTAGAAAGACACAATGCATGCGCGAAGAAGGATGAACTGACACTTAAGCTCGGAGGTGATATTCTGAGATCGAAACTTAGGTTCTGGTGATCTAAGCAGCCATCAGTGGCGGCTCAATTCATCTTTGAATCTAAGCAATCTCGTTGTGATCATCAACGGGAAGCAAACTAGACTAAAGCATCGAGTGAGGCATCCTTTTACTACCCAGAGCCCACATTAAACAAAGGAGAAGTCGAACCAATCTTCTCCTCTTCTGTAATCGATTAAGAGTGATTATAACGAGACTCTTACCAAGCGATAGAGTCTTTTTCCAAAATTAATACAGTTAAAGGAATCAATCATTTTTTGAAACCCTACAGAAGATGGTGACCACAGTAGGAGTAGTCATTCTCTCTGATGAAATGGTGGTGGCGTAATCATATAAGATTGATGTCGGGACTGACGTCGAGACTATTGTCATCGAGTTCGACCAGTCCAAGTATGAGGAGTTTCTCTTCTCTCATACTCCGAGTCCCACAAAGGCACACAAGTGCTACAGAGTCTCTTTTGAGACTTTAGCCCATGTGGCTTCTGATGATTCAACTCGAGTCTGTATCGAGGAGAAAGCTTCACCTCTGAACACTGAGGCTTTGAAAACTAGCTGTCAGGCTAAAAGGTGGGTTGTTAAGCAACCTCGCCAAACATTGGCTGCTACTGAGCAACCTCACCAAACGTTGGCTGCTACTAATAAGCAACCTCGCCAAACATTGCCTGCTGTAGAGCCCGTCACTGACCTGCTTTCAAGAAGGGCAAGACAACGTTGATGCCAGAACAGGCTCGCCGCGAAGCCCGAGCCTTAGTCTCTCAGGACGGCTTCCACTATCGGCCACAAGACGATGTGTCTAAGGCTGGCAAGATAGTCGAAACTCGAATAACTAAGGTTTGTCAAAATGATAATCCTCGCCCAAGCGTCCAAGTATGCTTAAATGACGAACCCCATCTTCAAGACGAGGCTCATCCAAAGCAATCAGTGCATTTCTCCAGTCAAGTTCACCATGCTGCTCGAGCTGGCTAGATTCAGGCTCGTTGAAATGATGAACCTCACCATCAGCCCAGAACTAGCATTATTGTTGAGCCACAGCCATGTGGCCATGTTGAGGTTTGACCCAGACAGCAAGTTCGTCCCTCAATCCAAGTTCAATCGAATGAGAAACCTTGCATCAATCATGAGGTTCGTCCAACCACTCAGGCTCGTCAATCTGTAACACTTAGAGATTCTTGTTCGTGTGTTTGTAAGATACCTGAGTTAACAAGTGGTGGCCTGACTACCGATCTCCGTTATCGGAAATGAAGTAGACATAGCAAAAAGGCTGGAAGAATAGCAAGCTACTCTCCTCCAACAATAAGAAACTATCAAGTGCATGGAAGAGATGATAGAGAAACTCCTCAGGGAGAAGGAGAAGAAGAAGAAGAAGAAAAATACTAGTGAAGCCTCAGGATCAAGGCATAGGTGACCTTCACTCGACTCAGAGGAATCTAGCTAATGAAACCAAAACGACACCGATGTAGAGTATGAGGATGAAATATTCAAAATTTAGAATCTAGCTAATGAAACCAAAACGACACCGATGTAGAGTATGAGGATGAAATATTCAAAATTCAGAAGCTGAATCCAACCCTCATAAGAAGGATTAAGACCAGAAGTTGGATGATTTTTAGAAATAGCTAGATGAACTGAATCTTCAAGGAAATTTCAAGGGATTGGGGCTAACTAGACCATACCTCGCCGAATAGGACGCCATCCCCTACCCTCCAAAGTTTAAGCCACTCAACCTCCTATAGTTCGATGGCAATGGCTCCCCTATCCAGCATATCTACTATTTCCAGGCGCAGACTGGACACATAGTGGGGAATGATCCCATCATGGTTCGACTGTTCATTGGTACCCTCAAAGGGATCACTTTCAAATAGTTTCGAAGACTGGAGCCTGGATCCATCAATTGGAAATTCTTTAGATAACTGCTTTCAAAAGAAGTACGACTTCAAAGATGAGCAAGTCATTCCAATCCTCAAGTCCTTGGTCAAAACGAAGAAGATCAAGCTCCCAGAATCAAGGCGACCTGAGGAGGTGTCGATAATAGTTGATCCCAATTACTACATGTACCACATGATGGTTCACCATCCAACAAACGCATGTTATATCCTGAAGGATAAAATCTAGGCTTTGTTGGATGCAGGCGTCATGACCCTTCAGTCTAAAAAAAATAAGGTGTCTACAAATATCATCATTGTGATTTGGAAATTTCACGGAGCTCTAGGTCCAAAATGGTGTGAAACTAATCCCACAAATAGAGATAAGGGTTGCGAACCTTGATTCACATCAACAGAAGGAGAGGGGTATGGTTTCCTACACTACCCCAAAAGGTGAAGTGATGTGGGTACATCTTGACTTATTGGCTGACAGGCAATGGACGTCGACGCGCTCGAAGAAGTCCTAGTCCAAATAGAAATCATGCAATGTTGTTTCTGCCATTCCAAATGAGCGGGTTAAAACTACTTCTCTCAGTAGTTTCAACGTTGAACAACCAATGTTCATCACATAACTTGTTCAAACATGAGGAACCTATGGTCAAAAGGAGTACTTGAAGAAGTACCCTGAAGTAGTGGACACCTCATCAAAGCCAATGAAGGAAGTAGCAGGAAAGGTGCAAACACCCTCCAATGATCTGAAAGCAAAGGAGCTCCGTTATAATAAAACACTCAGGAAGGATACTCTTGAAAGCTCGAAGGGTCCCTTTCGATTCGATGTGTTGGCCTAAGTAGCCAACATTCCGGTAAGGATCACGCTGTTTGAACTCCTACGCTTCTCCTGATCGACCAGGAAAGCTCTACGTGAAGCACTGGCAGACAATAAGACATTTCATGTTCACATTCCACCAAGCCCTACTAGGAGGAAATGGCGGAAGCATGCCCTCAATGCCATCAGGTCTTTTGAGGACGAATGCCATATATCACGTTCTCTCCAGAAGATATGTTCATGAAAAACCCAAAGCATGATAGGCCTTTATACTTTCCGGGGTATATTGGCTCTGTTCGGGTAGACCGAATCTAGGTGGACCCGGATTCTACCCTGAGCATCATACCTTTGAGGCTTATCCATCATCTGGGTCTCACTTCACCACCTGTCAGCAACATGAAGCACCATCTACGGCTTCAATGCCTTTACCACACGTTCTCTTCACAAGATCAAGCTCAAATGCCAGATGGGAGACTTGAAGACGGATGTCACCTGCTATGTCAATGACACAGAGACATCTTACAATTTACTGTTAGGTCGACCATGGATCCATAATAATTTTATTGTTCCATCCACTTTACACTAGTGCATGAAGTACGTGGATTAGAGTGGCGAGGTTACAACAATGGTCGCGAAAAAGCAACAATTCAAGGGGGTGGAGAATTATTTTATTGATTCTATCCATTACTTAGATGGTGAGCTGACTGACACATCACTAGTTGAGGACTTTGACAGTGGTAACGAGGCCGATACTGAATCTGAATATGAAAAAGGGCTTGTCTTTAATGACATTGATGCTGTTGTGATTGGCCTCGAGAGCCTTGATGTAAATGATGCCACAGATACTGACGGCAAAATTTTCTTTAATAATAATGATGATTTAGCTTACTTATCATGTGTTGAATTTAACTCTAACATATCAGGTAGAAGTGCCAACATATCATCCTTCTATCGTGATTATATGCTAAGCCAGCATTGCACATGCCGATTCATTCATCTTTCGCAATAAGTCAGCAACGCATTGAATCTTCACAGGCCATCTTCATGGTGCCCACCAGGAGAAATAGCCAAGAAAATATCATATTCGGACAAATTAAGAGTCCACTACAAACTCTTTAGGATGAATCTGGTGAAGAAAAAAGAGCCCCTCAATTCTCACAATCAAGGATAATAACACGTCACATAATGGAGAACATAGGATATGATCTTTCCCATGCAGGAGGTTTAAATTTCGGCAAGAGTCGGCACACTCCGCTTGCTCCCTTCACCCCAAAAGGAAAGTCTGATAACTATTACGATAAGACTCGTAGGGGGTTAGGATACGTGTCTCCATCGCTAATGCAATGCTTCGAAGCTAGTGAAGAGTCAGATGGCTACTCCATTAGTTCTTCTTCCGAATCGATCTGGTGGTCTAGGATTCGAACACCAGTAGTGGAGCCGTATTCATGAAACTCATGCCTAACATGACCTCAGCTCTCCCAAGTGAAATGCGAGAGGACGATCACTTACCTCTATTCAAGGATCCATTGAGCAGACAAGTCAGCATGCAGTGGGAAAACCGCTTTGAACAGTGTGAGCCTCCTACTGATGACAAGGTAATCTAAGTAAACATAGGAGATGAGTCTAACCCTAAGCCCATATTCATAAGTGATAGCCTGTCACCGGAGGAAAAGGAAGACCTCATCACCCTTGTGCATGAATATATTGATGTCTTTACTTGGAATTATGAGGACATGCCCAACGTTGATTCTCAGGTGGCCATGCACCATCTTAATATCAAACGAAACGCCAAGCCTGTCAAGCAATAACAACGGTGATTCTGTCCGTAGATCATGGAGACAATTGAAGCAGAAGTTAAAAAACTCATCGATTCAGGATTTGTCTGAGAAGAGCAACATCTATATTGGGTGGCCAATATCATCCCGGTTCTGAAAAAGAATGGGAAGATCAGAGTTTGCATCGATTTTTGAGACTTGAACTTGGCATGCCTGAAAGACGACTTCCCTTTGCTCATCACGGACATTATCATAGACAACATGTGCAGATTTGAAAGGATATTGTTCATGAATGGATATACTGTTATACAGTAATGCCCTTCAGATTGAAAAAAGCCGGTGCTACGTATCAACGTGCCATAACTACCATTTTTCAGGAACACTTGCGAAAGACAGTGGAATGTTACTTCGATGACTTGGTTGTTAAAATCCATAGCAAAGGTGATCATCTGCATGACTTGAAGACAATGTTCAATCTTATGCGATCACATCAATTGAAGATGAATCCAACCAAGTCCTTCTTGGGAATGTCTAGTGGCAAGTTTCTTGGATTCGTAGTCACGGCTAATAGAATTCATCTTGATCCAGACAAAGTCAAAGCTATTTAAGAACTTTCACCTCCCAAAAATGTTAAAGAGCTTCGCGGCTTACAGGGGCGTGTGGCTTACATCCGCAGGTTTATTTCCAACTTGTCATACAAATGTTAGCCATTCTCGAAACTCATGAAGAAAGGTGTATCCTGAAGGAAAATCATGCTACATACATGCAAAATACGCAACAGAAGACTCTATGTTTAATTATGCTAAGCATGTAGAGAGCATGAAATACATAATAGGACCATCCTAATTAAATCTAACATAATCACTATATTAAAGAGAGCATACAAGGGTTATAAAGTCATACTTTTGAAACGTGATTCGATGGAAGATCGAACAACCCCTAACTCTTGCTCCTTGTAGTAGTAAATCTCCTCGTAGTGGATCTCCAAGTCTTCAAGTGAGCTTGATAAAATCGGAGTCTTCTTGAGACACAAGGCAAGATGTCCACCCCGGGGTACTTTAAAATCCTACTACTTCCTCTTACTCAAGATTGCTAGAATTTAGTAAGAGGAGAGCTCTCTTTTATTTTCTTATGGAAAAACCACTTAGCCAATTTTTCATTAACCTTTTCATAAGAAAGAGAGCTCATATTTATAGAGTGAAATGTGTTCATGACATGAATGACTCATCCTATGAGTCATGCAATGAATCATCAAATATCAATGATTAATCTAGTGAGTCATGCAATGAATCATCTTATGAATCATTACATTTCAAAACCATGTGCTAATAAACCATGTGCTCAAACCATACCACTAAATGACTCATCTCATGACTCATTATACATTGTATGTGTATTTCATAAATAAGAATACCAAATCAATATTGTATTTCATAAATACGATATTTTGTAATTTTCCAATCATTGATTAATAAGTCATCATATGACCAAAAAGTCAATGAGTTGACCAAAAGTCAACTGTTGACCAAAAAGTCAACTAGTTGACTAAAAGTTAACTTTATAGGAAAAATACCAGAATTCATTTCTTAAGCACATAGCATTCCGATTTTATCGATATACATAACCGTTTATGTGTATCCGGTAAAATCATATATGCGTATCAATCATACGCATCACTCTATAAATTGTGTTTCATAGGATTCAAGTACACGCTTGGTGTGACTCTAGGGCCCAACTTAAGAACTCGGCAGTGGATCATATCCACAAGTACAACAGAGGTGCTAGCTACACATGAAGACTACCCGGGTGTAAGTTGTGATAAATGTCTGCAAGATGCTTACACAATTTTATCAGGACCACTCAGTGATAATGTCGTACAGTCCGGTCTCTTCGTCAAACCATGTCAAACTATTAAGACTAGGGTATGGAAAACTATCAAACCCTAATAGCTCAATTATTGTTTGTAGATATTAAACTCATAACCTATAAGATCAAACTGACACTCAGTTTATCTTATTTACCTCGGCCAAGGATTTCCAGGTTATAGTTATATCAAACAATCTTATGACATCAACGGATGCTGCGATGACGGATTCTAAGTGAAGGGAATATAGGATCTCGGAAGGGCATTATCTCACACTCCTAGAGCTCATCACAGATGCTGCGATGACTGATTCTAAGTGAAGCGAGATGAAGAAACCCTACTTTCTTTTTGGTGATGCGAAGACTGATTCAACAAGTCTGTTGCTTGGCGAGAGTAGATCGCTGTGCATGGTTAACAATGTCCAATATTTTATCCCTGCTATGCAAAGGTGATTCTCCATTATAGAGTTACAGTCACTCTCCATGTCGAGAGTGATGGATTGGGACTTAACTCCTACCTACGATGGAGTCCCCTGCGACCTCTTCACTGGCTCAAAGGCTAGATTCAGGATAGATAGTTAAAGCAAATGCATCACAGCTTTTCACCCTAGCCTGCTGCAAAGCAATCTACCGATGGGGGAAATGGCAGCAGTGGCTAAGACCTTCCACCACAGGTTCTTCAATGCCGGAGGCTAATTCCCGCCGAAGGATTTCAGAGTTCCTGGGTGGATTCATTATGCACCAGGCAATACACTTTGGTGGTCTCGGATCACCGACTTTGTATTAGAGGAGAACTCCGACCTGCAGGGTACAGAGTTATATACCGCTATCAGGGCCACGTAGTT
Source organism: Asparagus kiusianus (assembly GCA_022839385.1). Classification (NCBI taxonomy): domain Eukaryota; kingdom Viridiplantae; phylum Streptophyta; class Magnoliopsida; order Asparagales; family Asparagaceae; genus Asparagus; species Asparagus kiusianus. Next base: position 648,453 of record BQKN01065036.1, read on the forward strand.
TGGCCTCAAAATTAATGCAGCGTAGTTCCAGAGCATTTTAGAGCTCACCGCCCCGAGACCGGCACTTCCTTCACTCCAAACAGTGAACTGGGTTTCGCGCTACACGAGATGTATAAAGTGTCATGATTATCAATGGGGGAGTTCTCATATGAAGAATACATCCCTAGGTAAAGGGAGATTGAATATCTTTCCAACAAATTTCCTCAAGTGGTCGAGACCCTTTAGAGTTGCTTTGCCACTACCATATCTATCTACACACTGTTGGGGCAGTAGATCAACATGGTAAGAAGAAAAGGAATCAGGATATCAGCCATAAGAATTGGGCCGACTACCTATTTTAGAACACTGGTGATAAGAAAAGGCCAATTTTTCCATTGGATGTTTGTAATGAGGTGACAGTGCAGAAGAGGATTTTTTATTGTAACTCAATTTTGGAAACCCTCGAATCTGATGAAGGAGGGTTTGATGTAGGGATGACTTTCCAATCGTTCCATCACCAGGCCAAAACTCCAATCTTCAATAAGGCACTGCTCGCCATGTACTTAATGTTGTGGCTAAAACATTGTGTCATCCCCACACACTCATTTGAAGCAATCCCGATAGAGATGGTATACCTAGCAGTCCGTTTAGCTCACAGATGATCTTACACTCTATTCCTGCTATAGTAGTGTGCATTCATGATGGACTGCACACTTTAACGACACAATTCTGTAAAGTTTCATATGTTGAGGAGAGAGAGGGAGAAGAAGTGGTCAAGACTCCCAACCTACGCGTCAGCCTACCATATACATACTTGATGGCATGGTATATGCTGCACTGCAATTACTTAATGAGCGCACCAACAGCACATCAAGAAGGAAAGATGACCCCCTTCCTTCAACGCTTGGAGCAATGTTCTTGGAAGTAAAAGTATACTGTGGAGATGAGAAAGGCGTTATCTTTTTTTAGCAACCCAACTTTTACCGATGCCTCCCTAACTTCTCAGATGGAGGGTATAGCGACTCTTTTGTGGACATGCCAACAAAGGATAATTACATTTCACTATCCTTCGGAAGCTTTCGTTAGCTCGTCAACATCAAGCCGGGCTGTCATATCTTTAGAACGAGCTCGATCTGCTATATGGAGCCCTACTTCCCATGTCAGTTCGCTTGCCAATTCGGGTATGATCAACTGTATGTGGTGAACCCGAATCTTCAACTAAGCTTCGAAGGGGGGCTGATTGACGGCATGCGAAGCTGGTCAGGATGCACCAGCGCTCAATTTGTGTTGCCACCTAAGAACCCATGACTCTGACACACGTTGATCTTTTTGCAAGTAGTACTTGAGTACCAGCATAGTGCCTGAAGGATTTAAGCCTTATGAATCTGGCCTGAAGGTGTTGAAGCATCGTTTGGGCGAGACAGCTCATGCACTAGGGCAAAGAGAATACCAGTAGTTTGAGGAGTCTGAAGAGGCTCTTTTTGAAGAAGCTGGTGGTTATGAAGGGCTATATAGCTTTGAGGAGCCTGCATTCCAAGCCCTATACGCCCCCTCCCAACTCAACATCACAGCTGAAGAGGAGGTCGAAGAAGATGAAGCTGAGGATTTGACTCAACCAGGTATGTTGTTGGAGAGGGTTAGGGGCGTTATCGCCGAACAGATGTAAATGCTAGAATTTGTAATTTCTGACTATGCTTCTAACTTCATAGCTCAACCAAAATGACAGTGGGAGGTGGAAGCAAGCCCCTCTAAAGAGGCGATGATGAAGAAAGTCCATCACGAAGAGGCGGCAACAATTGTAGAAGCGGGAGAGGGCCGTACGACAAGCATTTCCGAGCCAACTCCCACAATTCAATCCAGTTCGGAGATGGCTCCACCAACCATCCCAGCTTCTTTAGCTCAGCCTTCCATAGAAGTCGCTTCTTCAGCCTTTATCATCATAATGGAAATAGCTCCACCGACGTAAAAAGTTATGGCATCGACCCCAGCTACTACTCAACAAGTTTGGGCTGAGTCTGCGACTCATATCACTCAACCGATCATCGCTAAATATTATTCTCTTTTGTTTAAAGTATAATCTTTTAGGGAGATAGGATACTTCGCTCGATGCTTGAGTCGAGTTTGCTTCCCTTTGACGATTTAAATAAGGTAGCAAACAAACTTTAGCACGTGGTAGAAGTTTGATTGGATGAGTTTGAACACCCGAGCTGGGATTTGAAGGCCGAGTCCAAAAATTCTCTTAATGCTTCGTTCTCAAAAGTCTAGAAGTTATTAGCCTAAAAAGTCCTTTTTTCTGTAGCCATTCATGGCTTTTTATACTGAGGAATGACCTGTAACCACCTCCTAAAACATGGGGAATTGGATGCAACTGCTCCCACATTTCAAGCTTACTTGGTCAAGGAGTTCAGGTAGGCTTGGTGAGCTTGTAAGTGAGGTTGGTGAGCTAAACATTTAGGTGAGCTTAGAGAGCTTGCATGTGAGGTTGGAGTTCAGGTGAGCTCAACGCATAGCTCACCTGTTCGGGTCGAAAATTGTTTTCTTTATTGCAGGACTCATTACAACTTCAGCCGCTATAATGATTCAAAAGGAAGGACATTTTATAAGCCTCCTTATACAATGCAAATAAAAAGATTATAATTTTCTTAAGAACACACACAAATAGATCATTAATCGGTCTTCTACTTGCGCGGGATCTTTACCGGTGCCGGGGTTTATCCATGGACCAACGACTGATCAGATCTATTCGTAGGAAAATTCGTTGCTTTCTTCATTGATATCATTGCCATCTCAATAACTGTTTATCGGTTACAAAGATCCGGTCTTTTTATAAGATCCGGTTACAATAAAAATCAAAAATAAGAAAAAAGAAAGATTACAAATTTTATCCTTGTTTGCCGAACGAATCGCGAGCTCCTGTTATGCGGTCACTCGCTTTGTGGGTTCTTTGCTTGCGCCGGGGTTGTTTGCCGTGGACCACCGCGTGATCTCGATCCGGTCGGATCTACACGATATGACGGGTACTATTCCACCAAGGGAATAATAGCCGGGAGGGATTGTTTCACCAAGGAAACAATCACTCGATGCTCGGGATCTAAGAACCAAGCTTAGATCCGGAGTGTGATCGTGTAGATCTCAGATCCGATTCCCTCGAACTCCTACCTTATTTGACGTTGACGATCGCCGGGCACCGGATCTGGAAGTCCAAGCCTTCAAGCCTTCAAAGTTGAGATCTTTTTTAGATCTGAGTTTTCAATCCAGCAGGGCTTCGCCTCCTCCAAAATCCAACCTTTGAACCAAATGAGCACAAGGCCTATTTATAGGCGCTCGAAACTGTGCCCCGTGCACAGAACTGGGCCGGCCACCTGTGGGTGGATCGGCTCTTGGCCGAGCCACCCACAGGTGGCTCGGCTTTGGCCGAGCCCCCCTTAGGCGTGGTTTCCGTCGCTTCGTCGTTTTTCGGTGTTTCCGGTTCTCCGTTGTTCGGATTTGATTCGGTTTGTGGTTGACTTGGTTTGGAATCGACTTGTTGACTTGATTCCAAATATGGCAGTTAATCCGCTTCTGAGTTCGAGTCCGAAACCGATCTTGATTCGATCGTGGTTCATCCGAGTTTGCTCTTGTTTAGATGACTCGTTGACTCCTCGAACCGTTGGATTGATTCCGCACGCGATTGACATTGTTTGCGTACAATTTGTTGACCTCGTCGCTTCGTCACTCGATGGTTCGTTGATTTGTCGAATCACCGTGTCGAGCTGTGTTGTGGGACCTATAGGCAATTTTATACGCCTACAAGATCCAAATAACGATTTCATTGCCTCGCAAAGTAGACAAGAATCTCGATAATAGCGAGATAATCACTCTTCTCTAGCATAGCTAGGTATGATCTCAAGGAAAACGGATGAACGGGATGCAGATCTCTTGAACTCTTCTCCTCCTTGTGCTAAAAAACTCACCAAGATCCCTTCCTCCTCTCTGAAATTCATGCTCCTCACTCTTCAATTTGATAGGGCTTCACCGAGGCTCGAGAATTCCGGCTCCATGTAAATGAAAGCCCTAGGGCCATATTTATAGGCTTTAGAAGCTTGGTTTTTAGATAAGAATGATCTATTTGATCTCATCATTAGTTGTAACCACTTAACCACATTCCAAGATAACTCAGATCAATTGGGGAGGCTTTGGGTCAGAATATACTCAAATTTGGGCAGTTAATGGGTGAAATCAGTATATTTAGGTGCGTGACAGACTTTGTGTCTTAGCCTTGGCCAAGACACATGTGTATCGGCCTTAGCAAGACACAAGTTGTGTCTCAGCCTTGGCGGGGACATGTTTTGTGTCTCGGCTTTGGCCAAGTCACGTCGTGTGTCCCGGTTGTGTGCCTCAACTTGTTTTTCTACGTAATTCCTCGGTTCGATCTCAGAATGACACAATTCAAAGTATGTTGCAATGCCAAAGAAGAGATCTATAATCTCCCATGGGTGAATCACATGTGGAGTGGACGAGACATGAGTGATGCTTCGTCTTTAGTGGGTGAAACGTAACTCCCGATCGAATCATCTTTTCGTTATTCTGTCGTCTTGTTGATTCGTACGCTTCATCAACTTACTTCATATGCTTGTCAGTGTTAAATAATCCTCCTTGATTTGGATAATAATGTTTATCATTTTTTTTCGTCTCGAGCTGCATGCGGGAACCTATAGGCAATTTTTGACGCCTACAAATACCACCTCCAAAGTATTTCAGTCTAATTTCTTTTATAGGAGAACCTGAAATACTTTTGATGTGATAGACCCAACCTTCAGTCGGTGTAAAAAACCTATAATTAGCTTCAATTCTTGACTTCTTCAATTTCTAGTTTATTCAGTATTTTGTCGAATAGCTAAAAAAACTTCGACGCTGTGTTTATCGTTTGACCGTTGTTGAAATCTCGAACTGAAACTGGTGTGTTGATTTCTAATTTTAGCTCGTGTCATTAAGTCAACATTGAACTGAACATCTTTGTCAAGGATTCATATCTGAAGACGGTTGAAAACTTTAGGATTATCCTTTGCTTTGAAGTTGATCTAAGCCTTATTTTGGCGAAAATTGTTGACGTATTGACCTTCATCACAATGTGTTGATTGGCATTGACTTTCATCGCAATATGTTGATCGGCATTGACCTTCATTGCAACACGTTGAATGGCATTGGCTTATGGCTATACGTTGACCAGTGTTAACCGTCATCACAACACGTTGACCACCATTGACTTGCGGCTACACGTTGACCGGCATTGACCATCATCATAACGCATTGATCGCCATTGACCTTGGGCTGCACATTGATCGATGTTGACCTAATGCTACACGTTGACCGGTGTAAACACAGTTTATACTCATACATTAACTAAAATCTACACAGTTTAGGCTCTTAAGGCATTAGAGCAGGGAGGACCAGTTTATAATCGTATACTCCTGGGAGTTTTGGGAATTAGTTTAACGTCGTGTACCCATCTAAGGTTCAAGGAGATGTAATTTATACTCGTAAACTCATCGGAGTATAGGAAGAACAAGCTGAGAATGCATCGGACACTCGCCAGGTTAAGCTCATTATGTGAGATTTGATTATAGGACCAGCCCTTGGTGCTGATACAGCTATTATCTCTGAAGTTGTTGAACATCTGAAGTTATTATCCTCAAAAATTCGGCTGGAGTTGAGGTTAGCTCAGCTGTTCAAGTCACGAGACCAACTGGTGAAGCTGATGCATTAGTGACTTTTGTTCCTTATTATGATTACCCATTCCATTTAGAATAGATATGCATAATACTCATAGAATTTTTAGCAAACCCTCAGTCATCAACGGGTTTGAAGTGCCTTTACCGATTAACGTTTGAATCGGGCTAGCATACAGGTTGTTTAAGTCCGTTCCGCATGTAATATTGTGCTAAGAGAATAAACTCTCTTAGACTTGGTGCTACGATATTGAATACATAGACTCTGTTAATTTCACAGAAATAAACTAACTGACAATGTGTGTTAGGCGCAGACTTATCTCTAATAAGAGATCGAGATAAAGACCCCCATGCGTAAAAGACATGGATTCAGAGATCATTAATTTAATAATAATTATTACCTACAATATTAAATACGTAGGTTTTGTCATTTTCATGGGAATGCGCTACCTGATAACGCGTGTTAGTCGTAGACTTTTTTCTATTTAGGGATCGAGATAAAGTCCCCCAGAATGAATTCTTGTGTCCTTTTGTGGTGAAAGACTAACCAGTAACATGTGTTAGGTATATGCTTATCTCTACTTAGGATTCGAGATAAAATTCGTCGTACTTGTAAGGCACGGATTTTAGCGTTATTAATAAGGACCTGCCATGATATCGAATACGTGGGTTTTTATCCTTTTAACGACAAAAGACTAACCGACAACGCGTGTTAGGCGTAGACTTATCTCTATTTAAGAGTTGAGATAAAGTTCTCCATGCGTGAAATGCATGGATTTTGGTGCTGAAGAGCTGTGTTGTGCCTTCTCTTTGGGCAAAGACGAACCCTATGCTGGAGAGGAAGAATTTTAAATTCTATTTCCAGGTATAAAAGAAACTCAAAGTGGGATCTCCACTTTGAGAATCTGAAGGATAAAACTAAAAGTGAGATCTCCACTCCGAGAATTGAAAAGATTTAGATAACCCTAAAGGTTTAGTTATCCAATATGAAAATGAACTTCTCATTTATCCAGATAAAATTCTAAGTTTAGCCCTAACTGTTTAAAGGTTTGACCAATGGGTAGATTGAGAAAATCCTAACTGTTTAAGGGTTTGATCGCTCGATGTGGGTGAAAACCTCTCGTTTATCAAAAGGGGATTCCGGTTTTGGTCCTACTATTTAAAGGTTTGACCAAGAAGGATTTTGAGATGACCCTATGTTTAAAGATTTAATCATTCAATTTGTGGATCTCTCATTCATAAGAGGAATCTAGAGGGGATTTTGGCTTTGGCCCTAACTATTTAAAGGTTTGACCGAAGCGAGTTTGAGATGATCCTAACTATTTAAAACTTTGATCGTTCAATTTATAGATCTCTCGTTCATGGAATGAATCGAGAGTGGATTTTGGCTTTCGTCCTAACTGTTGAAAGGTTTAACCAAATTGGGGTTTGAGACGACCCTAACTATTTAAAGGTTTGATCGTTCAATTTGAAAGTGGACCTCTCGTTCATGGAAGGAATAGAGAGGGGATTTTGGCTTTGGCCCTAACTGTTTAAAGATTTGACTAATTGTATTGGAGAAACGATCCTAACTATTTAAAGGTTTGACTGCTCGATTTTGAAGTAGACCTCTCGTTCATGAAATGAATTAAGAGGGAATTTTGGTTGTGGTCCTAACTGTTTAAAGGTTTGACCAAGATGGGAGTGAGGTGGTAAAAATGATAGTGGGGTGTCAATTTGCACAAATCACTGTGTCAATATAGTGGGAGTTTGTGGTATTAAGTTCTAAGGACTTTAACACAAGAGGGTTTGAAACTTTCAACACTATGTGCGTACGCTAACAATGGAAATGTTGAGTGCGCAGACACAGCGGGAGTTTGAGTGGATCAAACCAAAAATAATTTTTAGTGGACCCACCATTAATTGATTTGATCAATCATGGATTAAGCACTCCACAATTAGACAGTGGGGATTTCATGAGGGAAGATTGATCGGATGAAGTCATTGAATCTCATCTCGACGAAAGAGTGCTTGAGAAGTCACAGTGGGAGGGTTTTAATCATCTCGAAAATGATTAAATAGCCAGAGTGGGAGGTTCTTAATCATTCTTTATCATGATTTCAAATTTATTGGTTTTAGGTTATCCTTAAGAATACCATGTGTAGTATTCTCCAGGAACTTCCCATCAAAGGTAGGGAACAATTTAGCCTCATGTACCAGTTGGAGGTTTGGGAAATAGTTTATACTCGTATACCATGTTGGAGTACATGAAGAAGCAGTTTGTACTCGTATACTCTTCGGAGTTGATGAAGAAGCGGTTTATACTCATATACTCATCGGAGTCGATGGAGAAATAGTTTATACTGATATACTCATCGGAGTCAAAAGGAGGAGCAGTTTATACTCGTATACTCTTTGGAGTTTGTAGGCGCGGTTTAACCTCATATACCTGTCGGAGGTTAGGTCGTATTTGTTGGCCTTCTTGTTTTGATGATGATTTTACAAACAATCCCTAATATTGTTTGTCTAGTATTTGTGTTTTTCTTATTAGGTATTCTAGAAAAATAATCAGTTGGAGGATGGATGGACGAGAGCTTTCACGATCATATACAATAGAGGTTGGCGGAATATCGGAGTGAAGTAATGCAATTCAAGTCAAAGATTCAAGTTTAAGCTTCATCCAAATTTACCAAGAAGAGCTTATTAAAGGTCAAGATAGTTACGTATATTTAGTTTTAGGTTTATACTTGTGTGTTGATACTTTATTTTTGTCATAAGTTGCTTTTTCCATTGCTGTTAAACTTGTTACACCGTTTATCGATTGCAAGTTTAAACTAAAAGAAAAGTCGATCTTTTTATAAGATCTTCTTACAATAAAAAAGTAAAAATTACAACTTTATCCAACAAAACACAACAGTAGTTTATCTCCTTTTGCTTTACGCGGGATATTTGCCTGTACCGGGGACGCGTTAGTCCGTGGACCACCGCAGATCAGATCCGGTTGATAAAATAATTATGCTCTTGCTTCACTAAGGAAACAATCGCAACAGCGACAATCACGACCAAGCGATATTGTGGCTCTTCTCGAGATTAAAACCAAGTTTAATCTGGAGGAAAGAGAGGAGAGAATCTTAAATCTTTCGAAGGCTTTTTCTTTATGAAAAAGTTTGCTAAGATTCACCAATTCTCCTTTGAAATTTGTGGTTTACTGCTCAATTCGACAGCACCTCGCCCTCTGATTTCAAATCCTCTCAAATGAAGACCCTGGGCTTCTATTTATAGGCTTTTGTCGCCGTGTTTTCTGATAAGATCAAGTATTTTAGCGCTATACGTAGTTGATAACCGCCTAAGCACACTTAAGGATAGCTTCAAAATAGTTGGAGAGGTCCTGGGATGAAAGAATTCTAACAAAACATCGAAATCTGCATTTTGGGGAGTTTTGGGAGGTCAAAACACTCATGGTGGCTTAGAGCTGTGCGAGCCACCATTTGGTGGCTCACACTCGTGCGAGCCTCCTGGCCTATTTCATTCGTCTTTTTGACATTTTGGCTATTTGCTGCCCCTTCAGTTTGCTTGTTTTGCACTTATTTTGCTTTTATGTGCGTTTCATCGCTTCATTGACTTGTACGCTTTAACGATTCACTTTATGCGTTTACTAGCGTCGGATAATCTCCCTTGACTCGAATAATGATATTTATCATCTTCTCTCTATCTCGAGCTATGTTCGAGGACCTATTAGGCAATTTTTGACGCATATAGATACCCCCTCCAAAGTGTTTCAGTCTTGCTTCTTTTATAGAAGAGCCTGGAATATTTTGGTTATGATAGGTCCAACCTTCAGTCGGTGTAAAAGGACCTACAATTAGCTTTAGTTCTTGATTTCTTTAATTTTTAGTCTATTCAATATTTTGTCAAATACCTAAAATTCTTCCAGCATTGTGTTTATCGTCTGACCGTTATCGAAGTCTCGAATTGAAAACTATGTGCTGATTTCTAATTCTAGATCATGTCATTGAGTCAACGCGGAACTGACTATCTTCATCGGCGATTCATATCTGAATTGTGATTAACTCTCTAGGATCATCCTTTGTTCTGGAGTTGATTGGAGCCTTGTTTTGGAGAGATTTGACGACGCATTGACCTTCATCGCAACGTGTTGACCGGCGTTGACTTTTATCACAACGCGTTGACCGGCGTTGACTAAAAGCTACGCGTTGACCACCGTCAACACAGTTTATACTCATATATCAACTAGAGTCTACACAGTTTAGGCTCTTAAGACTTTAGAGCGAGGAGGACCAGTTCATACTCGTATGCTCCTGGGAGTTTTGGGAATTAGTTTAACCTCATATACCCGTCGGAGGTCGTCGGGTTATCCTTAAGAATATTTTGAGTGATATTCCCTAGAAACTTCCCATTAAGGGTAGAAAATAGTTTAGACTCGTATACCCATTGGAGTACAAATACACGTGCTGAACACGTTGAAAATACTCAAAAATGGGGGAAAATATATCAGAAGCACCCTCGAGTCTCGCCACACGTGCAAGCCAGCTTTTCATGGTTCGCACGTGTGCAAGCTAGCATTTCGTGGATCATCGTGTGCGAGCCAGTGTTTTGTGGCTCATACGTGTGCGAGCTAGCTGAGAGGCTGGGGGTCGGTTTTGGTTCGAAGCGGTTCAAACCGCGTTTGGTTCGGTTGAAGGTCAGGTTTTGGGGGTCTAAAAAAACCCGATTTCCTTCTTTCTTACTTTTCTTCTTTGTTGTTTGAGAATTCCCCTCCAAGCCAGCTTCTTCTCTTCAAAATTTCAAATCTCCCTCCTTCTTTTCTCTTTTAAATCCTCCTCAACTCCCTTTGATTTCGGCGAATTCCATCTTGAGGGCTAGGGCTTCGGTTTGAGTCTCAAGCTCGAGTACTTCATCAATTCCTCCCCACCGAGCCTATTCTTCGTCGAGTTCAGGTAGGAATTAAACCGCATATCCCTAATTTTAATTTTCTTTCTCAATTTGATTTGATTCTGATCATAAATTCTCCCAATTCTCTCATAGGGTTGCGGTCTCTTCCCCTTTCTTTGGGTTCGAGGGTTTGGATTCAGCACTTCTCCTTCATTCGAGCTCAGTTCCTCTTCGAGTTCTTGGTAAGATTCGTCCTTCATGACTTGAGCTAGTTTGATTCTTGAATTTCAATTTTGAGGGTATAGCCAAAACCCTAATTTGGTCGAAGCCTCAAAATCTTGGTTGCATGTAGATCAGACGAAACTCCTTAATTTTGGACTTTCGTCGATGTTGTAATCTTGAACTGTTTGGTTGTGTATACTTTGCATTTCAATCAAGTCAAAGCCCTTAGATTGTTTGAACTTGGTTGGGACTCGTTGGATTGAGTGGGAATCAAGTTCTCAATTTGTGAGAAATATCGAGGCTCTCAACTCCTGAATTTGTGCATTGGCGAAACCCTTGTATGCATGAATTTTGTAAAGGATAAATTCTGGTTGTAATCCCCTTAAATCGCCATGTTTGACTTAGTAAGGTGTATGTGATGTATTTGACTTGACTCTGTACAAACATCGTGTTCCTGAGCTTGAGCAATGATCTAGCTTGCATGCTACCCTCCCATTTTGAATGTGTAGTCGTGCACGAGAACTAATCTTGTATTTGGACATGGCCAAGACCTCGGCTTGATTTTGGTTTTGTGCATAAACTAAAGCTTGGTCACATTGTGTATGAGGTGTTTAGTTTGTGTTCGCCCTTTGGCTTTAACAATTTGGCTTGAACCTTCATATGCACGAATTTGGCCGAACTTAGGCTTGGTCACATTGTGTTTTTAGTCGTGCACGAGAACCGGATTTGTAGGCACATCGATCTTTCTTGTTTGGCCACATGCATGTCTTGAACCGAAACTCTGAGATATTTTGCTTGATTTGTTGCAAGGGTCATCGTAGGTTGAAACTAAATTTGTATTAGGCCTACTACGTATATTTAATTGGGTTTTTAACCGACAACTCCTATTTCATAGAATAGTGCACTTTTCTTTTTGTATTAGCCTGATACTTTCCAACTTCTGATGTAATTGAATTATAACTTTCTTTGCAGATATGTCGCCTAAGAGATCCCGCATTGCTCGAGGCCGTTCGGCGACTCAGTCGCCCGAGCCGGCGCCGTTCAGTTGTACAGGTATAACTTTATCGCCTCTTTTATCCATGAACTCAATATTAATATATCATACTGCATATTGCATCCCCACTTTATTCTCCTTGGTGAGGCAATTGGAAAGAACTGCCATCCTCCTTCGTGGGGGTGGAAGCTTCACAAGACGTGTTTTGCTTGGTCAAGACATGTCTGAATTAACTTGGAGCGATTTTCTGCTATACTATATTCCGAAGGGTGGGTATATTGTCTCGTTATTCGCGTGACAATATATCCCATGCTTTATGTGTATAGTGCAGCTCTTAATCATCTTGCCTAGTTAATAAGCGCCTTTTTTATTTCCTTTTGAAAAATCATCATGAATATGTACTCGATATGGTATCCTCGCTTTGCTCTCCTTCGTGAGGCAATTGGGAAAAGCTACCACCCTCCTTCATGGGGGTCGATTCACAAGTCGGGTTTTGGCTTGGTTGAATCACGTTTTAAGGCAATTTAGGGTGATCTTATGTTGTGTCACGTCACGCGGGTCAGAGTATATTATCACGTCGTTGGCACGGTAATATACCTTGTCCTTTATGTGCGCGATGTGATTGAGATCGTCTCGCCACTTATAAAGTCGTGACTCTGTTTCATAGCTCGTGAGGCGAGTTCAACGCCTATAATGCCTCCACATAGGTATTTATGACTGTATCTAATAATCGCATATTGTTTACCACAGTTGAGTTTCCCCCAAAGGTGTTTAATGCTCATGTAGTGCAAGGTCGCTGCAGTGAGGCTTATGCCTCTACTGATGAGCCTATTCCTGTACCAACGGCTCCCCAATTTGCTCCAGTGCACCGGAAGAGCTCCCGCAGTTAATATGGAAGGGAGAGCGCCGTACTTTAAGGCAACTTATCATAGATGTGCCCTTAGTGAAGGACCCGAGTTCTACACATTTGTTTTGGAAGCCAGACTACTTATTTGGTGACTCTGTTGAAGATCCAGCTGCTGCGTCTCTCGAAACTAAACAATGGTTGCATCATGATGACAACGACCACCAGTACCTCCTTCCGATTCCTCGTCACCATTCGCTTACTGAGCTATGATGCCAAACCGTCCCATGGGAAATGTCGTAGGGGTTAACGGAGGAGCACGACCGCATTCATTGCCGCTATATCACCCATGGGTTGATTCCTGGATCAAGTGATTGGAATCAGATAACAGGGCTACATCCGGGGTTCCTAAGATTGAGTGACCTACCTAGAGGTGAGGTCTTTACTGTTGCCAACACCGTGAAGAACCGGCTCGTGAATTTGGATCGGAAGATGCCAGGAACTAGTCACCGATGTTATGGATGGGTGCATTCATCAGATAAGCTTTGGTGGGATCATTTGAGAAATTATGTCTTGGACCGGTTCGATGAGGAGTTGAAGGCTAATGGTTTGTACACAGCTATCCGCGCCACTACTTATGGGCTGACAATCAGCGTCCCTCACTTCCTGGCGCTGTTGGAGCTTTACAACCCTGACGCCAACACATTTTTGACCAAGTATGGTGAGTTTAGATTGACGCTGCACGAGATGCATAAGGTCTCCGGTCTCTCGATGGGTAATATGATTTATCAGGAATACTTCCCTTCTAACCTGGAGTTGCAACAGTTGAAGTCGCAGACGCCCAACCGCTACAATACTTTCTAGGATCTCACCTACTACTACTATATAGCTTTGGTAGGTGCTGATCCGTTATCAAAGAAGCTACGGCCGCAGATAAGTCTGAAGAGGTTTGCGGACTATTTATTCAGGAACATAGACGGCAGCTTAGGCGAGGCAATATATGACATCGCTGACCCCCTCAGAAGTTAACGAGTTAATCAGAAAGTCTAATGCTCAGTCTTACACCACAGCTAGCGTTGAGGATGATTTTTCTACTAGAACCAAGTTCCAAACATTTTTGTGGTAAGCGGTGAAGCTGATCCGGCCTATGACATTGCTTGCCGGCTACCTCACCATCTGGTTAAAAAGTTTGTGGTACGGTATCAGTCTACCGACGTGCTGCCTTTAGAAGTTCTTTGTCCTATAGTTCTGCTCGCTCATCAAAAAAAATGTATCTCTTCTTTCGATGATGACTGCGGATATTCATAGAGGGCTTCGTCAGATTGTGAGTGTGTTCACTTAAGGGGAGGGTAAGCCATCAGCTCAGATCCCTCTCACAAAGGTGGAGCACGCCTACACTTATTTGTTGGCTTGGTTTGTCTTCCACCACTCAGATATGATGTCGGACCTAACTTCTACAGTCCCATCTGTTCTTTTTCTCTAATTAATAGAAAACTACAAATGGAAAGGAAAAGGGTTCCCAGAGATTAAGAGGCAGCTTCAGAACCAAAAGTGTTAGGTCTTCCCTACTTGCTTCCTGCGATTGTTGGGTCAGTACGGTGACTCGCTGGTCGGTATGGAGAAGCTAGGTATAGGTCAGACTTCCTATGATTCTGGTTACTTCGATTGGCTGATCAATATCCGGTCGGGCTACGTGATCTTTTGGGTGTAGAACCACTGCTATATAGAGCCATACTTACCGTGTCAGTTCGCCCACCAGATCGGGTATGATCAAATTTATATTGGGAACCCGAGTCGACAGCTCCATACTCGTGGTGGTTTAATAGATGGGGCTTAGGCATGGCTGTGGAGTATAATTGGCTGCACTGGTGCCAATTTTAGCCTCCTCAGTGTTGAGCGTAGATTAGAGCTGACTTTCCTAAAATGTCGATGGCTCTTGGCGGCAAACGAGTCTGTGCCCGTACGACCGATAACAGAGTTAGCGGCCAAAGAAGCGGCTTGGATTGCTACTCAGATAGTATATGATGTTGAGTACCAGAAAAGAAGGGGAATAGAACGCGTGGGTCCTTCTGGCCAGGTGAAGTAGAAAGAGGCTATCTTTTCTCCTGGTGAAGAAGTCTCGGAAACCGATATTGCAGGTGGTCGAGAGACTAGAGTCAACGGGGACAAAGAGGAGCTAAGATCAGGTCTGTCGGATCCTCTCTCCATAGAATTATTTGAGTTAGTGATAGCTGATCAAGCTTGTCGATCTAATTTGGCTAAACCTTTGCCGGCTCTGAGGAAGCCGAAGATGAAGGTTTTATTCACTTATCCTAACAAGATGTCGGTTGAACTCCAAGGTGCAACTTTCGAGGAGGAGGGAGAAGAAGAAGGGCCCCACCTCATGCGTCAGATGAGATCTCAGCCTACAACTCAAGTCGCTTTCGGGCTAGAGTCACGTTCTAAATTTGTTCATGAACGAATCATCGATTCGAGGAAGCTCGCCCCGCTAAGCGTAATAAGCTAGCTTACAAGCGACAGGGTGGGCCTCTGGGTTTTGAAATGGGGCCTGCCAGTGACATGCCTATTGGTGGAGAAGGTAACATTTCAAGTCTTCATAGTCTTTTGACTCTTCCACTTATTTATTCTTAGACTTAGCAATTACTGTATCTTAGGAGGTCGTGAAGAAGGTGAAGAGGCATACGACCCTGTTTCCCCAAGCTTTGATTATTTCGAAGGACCTGACTTCTCACAACAGATGGACGGGGTCATGATCGAGGAGCCCGCAGATGTGGAAGCGGATATGAATATTGAAGCTTGTGCGGGCTCCGGTGCTAGCCCTGATACAACTGACAGGATCGAGAATCCAGGTACATCTAACACTAGTTATACGTCCTTCAAGTAGCGGGAATTGAACGATTCGGAATTCGTATCTCCGCTAATTGTTTCTATGCTTCATGCTCTCTTAGAAAAATTATAAAGAGCGGGCACGAGTGCTAAGGTTGTGGAACCTGGCATAGCTGCTGGAGGTGAATTTGACTTCCATTCATCATAAATTCTTGACTTTTCCTTTTTCTATTTTAACATTTAGGTTTTCTGCAGGTGCTTCAATGGAGGATCTAGGTGAAGAGGGAACTTTCTGTGATGCGTCCCTCGAAGAGACGGGTGCACCCTCGCTTGATCCGATGCTAGCCCCTCTGGACTCTAACGACAGGCTATTTGAAGACATGCTGTCTGAACAAGCCCAACGTGAGGCTACCGAACCAATAAGCACAAATGGTTTACCTACCGGTCTAATCCTTACTCCCATGTTACACTCATTCATTTGTCAGTTTTCATTTAACCATGGGAGGGTCCAAATCGTAGGACCAGTTGTTAAGACTGATACAACTACTCTTACTGGAGAGTCTGATGAACTTGAGGATCTCGATTTCTTATTGTTAGCAGGGATTGTTATCGAGGCTCGGTCATCGGCTTCCGAGACGCAACTCCTGATTCCTTCAGAGATGCTTACTACAATAACTGTTGCAACTATTAGCGGGATCTTAACTGAACAAGTTGTGAGACCAACCGAAGAAGTTAGTACTTCAATGGCTGCTACACCCGTGGTGCTTCTGGCGACTCATGAGGTTGGGCGAACGGAATCGGGTGTGGTGCGTTCCGCTGATGAAAGATCCGCAGGCGTTGGTAAGTTTCACACTATTTTTGACTTAGAATTATTTCATGTCCCTAGAATATTCATCACTTTTTCCTTTTTGTAGGGTTGTCGCCTCAACTCTACGATGCGGTTAAGACTTTATTATCGGATGATGATCCAGAGAAACTCATCCTCTGTTTGTAGGTCAGCCACTTCTTCAATTTTGTAGGGTCCCTGATCGACAAACTTCTACAGAAGGGGCTCCCCTTCAATCAATTCCGACCATTCCTCAAGTACAAAATAGCCCAGATAAGGGAAGCTAGCTAGCCGAATATTGCAGATGCCTTAACCGATGACCTGAAATGGTTGGATCATGAGTTTGAAAGGCTGCAAGAGCTCCGATCCGTTGGCGCTCTTGTTTATGTTGCTGCTCAGATGGAGACTCACCTACAATCATGGCATGAAGCTCGAGCATCTACTGGGCTCGGGATTTAGGCACAAAGAGAGCGGGTCGATCGAATGAAGGAGGTTCTCTCTGAGAGATTAGCCAACCTACGCGAGCTCGATTCTTCCTTAGCTTCTACCGACGCTGAGATAGCGGAACTTAAGCAAACGCTTGCATAGGCGAAGGGGTGAAGGGCTATTTTGGAGGTGGCCAGGGCCGAGGAGGAGCATGGTAGGCTTGTGATATCCAGCAAGGTGGCGCTCTCCGAGGAGAAGTTAGCCAAAATGGAGGAGGAAGCTATGAGGACCTTATCTGCCTCTGAAGAATCTTTTAAGGTGGAGCTGCAGTGTGAGATTGAATGGGCATATGCCGAGGAATTGTCTGAATTAGAGAAACAAATCCTTAGTCATAAGCTTGATGTAGAGTGACTGCAACTATTGTACCTGAACATTTGATTTCATCAATGATATATATATTTTTGTCCAGTATATTTCCATTCTTATTATGATTTATAATTCTGTTTAGAATAATTAACCATAATACTTATAGGATTTTTGGCAAATCCTCAGTCATCAATGAATTTGATGTGCCTTTACCGATTACTATTTGAGTCGGGCTAACATGTGAATTGTCTAAGTCCGTTTCACATGTAACGTTGCGCTAACAGGATGGACTCCTTTAGACTTAGTGCTATGAGTTTGAATACATAGACTTGATCATTTTTACGGGAACAGACCATCCAGCAGCATGTTTTAGATGTAGGCTTATCTTTATTTAGCGATCGAGACAAAATTCCCCATGCGTGCAAGGCATGGATTATGGCGTTATTAATAACAGCATGTGACGATGTCGAATACGTAGGCTTTTATCCTTTTCACAGCAAAAGACTAACCAACAACGCGTGGTAGTCACTGACTTATCCTTACTTAGGCTTCAGGATAAAATTCTCCATGCGTGAAGGAATGGATTATAACGTTATTAATAACAGCCTGCCACGATGTCGAGTACGTGGGCTTTTGTCCTTTTTACAGCAAAGGACTAACCGGCAACGCGTAGTAGGCGCTGGCTTATCCCTACTTAGGCTTCGGGATAAAATTCTCCAAACTTGTAAAGAATGATTATGGTGTTATTAGTAACGGCCTGCCACGATGTTGAATACGTGGGCTTTTATCCTTTTTGTGGCAAAAGACTAACCGGTAACGCGTGTTAGGCGCTGATTTATCCCTACTTAGACTTCAGGATAAAATTCTATATACTAGTAAAGAATGGATTATGGTGTAATTAATAACAGCCTGCTACGATGTTGAATACGTGGGCTTTTGTCCTTTTTACGATAAAAGACTAATTGACAACGCGTGTTAGGCGCTAACTTATCCCTATTTAGGCTTCAGGATAAAATTCATCATACTTGTAAAGAATGGATTATGGTGTTATTAATAACGGCCTGTCACGATGTCGAATACATGGGCTTTTGTCTTTTTTACGGCAAAAGACTAACCGGCAACGCGTGTTAGGCACTGACTTATCCCTACTTAGCCTTGGGATAAAATTCCACATACTTATAAAGAATGGATTATGGTGTTATTAATAACGACCTGCCACGATATCGAATACGTGGGCTTTTGTCCTTTTTACGATAAAAGACTAACCGGCAACGCGTGTTAGGCGCTGACTTATCCCTACTTAGGCTTCAGAATAAAATTCCCTATACTTGTAAAGAATGGATTATGGAATTGAAAGATGGTGTCTTCTCTTGGGGTAAAGACGAACCCGACACCGAAGAGTAAGAATTTTATATTCTATCTCCGGGCCTTCTTTTAGGTCAGAAGTAAACCCGATATTAGGGATAAAGAATTTATATTCTATTTCCGATTGTAAAAGAAACTCAAAGTGGGATCTCCACTTTGAGAATCTACAAGTGAAACTAAGAGTGGGATCTCCACTCCGAGAATTAAAAATATTCAGATAACCCTAACTTTTATAGGATTTGTTACTTGACCTAAAGATGAGTTTTCCCGTTTATCGAGAGGAAGTTCTGACTTCTGCCCTAACTTTTATAGGATTGACTGAAGGGAAAAGGATGAGAGCTTTTCGTTATCGAAAGGGAATTTTGGTTTTGGCTATAACCGTTCGATGGTTTTGACTGAGAGGGGCATTAAGACGACCCTAAGTTTTATAGGTTTGGTCATTCAATTGGGGTGGAGGCCTTTCGTTCATCGAAAGGAAAGTCAGATTTGAAAGTGGACCTCTCGTTCGTTGAAGGAATCGAGAGGGGATTTTGGCTGTGGTCCTAACTCTAAGAAGGTTTGACCGAGCTAAATCTATGGGAGTAAGAGTGCAAATCACGTAGGAGTATTGATTTTTAAAAGTCACTCAGCAGAATTTTTTTGATGTTAAGTGATAAGAGTTTAACATGAAAGGGGTCTACCATTTGCCATGAATTGGCAGCTAAAGTTTGAGAATACTGCATTAGGACTTAACCTTGGGAGTGTTAAGTGCACAAATGCAATGGGAATTTGAACGGATTTGACCAAAAGAACTCTGATGGGCTCATCGTTAATTGATCTGATCAATGGGGAATAAGGGGTTTTAATCATTATGATAATAATTAAATAGCTACTGTGGGAGGTTCTTAGTCACTTCTTATTTATGATTAAGGATGAGTTTTTCAAATGACGGGTCTTCATCTTGAATAATTTACTAATCTCGAGTTATCCTTAAGAATAGCTTGTAAGGTATTCTTCGGGAACTTCCTGTTAGATAAGTTGTTCCGAGTGTACTAAGGATAGTACTTTTTTAGGAACTTTTTGTTTATCAGCATTATGAGCTTACCACCATCTTGGGTGACTAAACAGTACACACCAATGGAGTAGACCGCCTCTATCACAAATGGTCCTTCCCATTTGGGTTGAAACTTGCCTTTCTTCCTGGACTTGAGTATCATTGACCGCCGAACGGTGAGAACTAAGTCTCATTCCTTGAAGCTTTGTTGCTTGAATTTTTGTCAAAAGCACGAGAAATTTTGATGTGGTAAAACTCGATTTGCTGCTGAGCTTCCAAACGCCATTCGTCCAACATCTCAAGTTCTTCGAGACATTTCTGATGTTGTTCCTCCATTGTCATCCCTATTGCGAGAGCAATACAAAGGGATGGAATTTGAATATCTAAGGGAAGAACAGCTTCACATCCATATATTAATGAGTACGAAGTCTCCCCGGTATAGGTGCAGACTGTGGTGCGATAGGCCCAAAGAGCTTTGTCGAGTTTGTCATCCCAGTCTCGCTTGTTGGTTCTCACAATCTTTGACAAAACCTTTATGATTGTTTTGTTGAATGCCTCAGCCAATCTATTTGCCGTAGGATTATATATCGTCGAAGAGACGTCCTCAATTCTGAACTTCCCACAAAATCTAATGAAAGCATTGCTCACAAACTGAGGGCCGTTGTCATGTACGATTCATCTTAGAACTCTATATCGGTAGATGATATGGTGTTTGATAAACTTGATGATGTCGCCTGTCTTCGCTTCTTTGAGTGGAAATGTTTCAGTCCATTTTGAGAAATAATTGGTGATTGCTAAAATAAAATGGTTACCTTTGACTGATGGTGGGAAAATAGGACCAACATTATCCATTCCCCAAGTCTTAAATGGCCATGAAGTAGTCAAAGGGTCCAGGTGCTCCGAGGGTTGATGCATGTAATTTGCGTGTATTTGACATGCTTAGCACCGTCAGGCATAATTGATCGCGTCCTTGACCATAGTCGACTAATAATACCCCATTCTTCTGAGTTGATCATAGAGTTTGGGACCGAGTTGATGTGCACTATAGGTTTTGCCATGAGCTTCTTTGAGAGCCTCCTTCGCCTCTTTGGTTGAGAGGCATCGAGTAGTAAGCCATCGTATCCGCGATGATATAACATCTGGGTTGTTGAGTTGTAATAGAATCTCAGTGCTTTTCTTTGAACCGAGTCACTTTCTTTTATATCTTGTGGCAAAATATCGTGCACAACATAGTCAATTATGGGAAATCTCCAACTCGAGGCTCGAGATTGATCCTGGCCATATATGCTTCCTTAATGTCTAAGGCGCAATCTGGTACAAATAATCAGTGAGTTCTGACAGTAACCCATTGTTCCTTGTCAGGAGGCTATGCCAGAGATACTACTAATGCCGCCAGTACATCTGCATATACATTCTAGAGATGCGGAATGTATTCGATAAAGAATTCTTCAAACGAACCTGCCATCTCGATGGCCGCCTTATGGTATAGTATCAAGTCTTGATTCCTAACTTCGTACTCTCCTCGAATTTGGTTGACTATCAGTTGAGAATCACCAAAAGCTTCGAGATATTCGATCCCCAGCACTTTGGCAAAACTAAGCCCAATAACCAGCGCGTTGTATTCGACTATATTATTGGAACACGGTTCGGTGAGTGAATAGGCTCGAGGCATCATATGTTTCTCCGGGGAAACTAAAACGACCCTAACTCCTGAGGAAATTTTAGAACATCTGGGAGCACTTGTCGTATTGGTCACTCGGGAAGTGCCATCGAAGTATAATTGCCATATCTGTTGATGTAAGGTAGTGTTGACTTTGTGAGTTTTATCTGACAAATCTTCATATAATTTGGCTGTATCTGCTATAGGGTTAGCCGCTAGAAGATCACAAATCACCTATCTTTTGACTGACTTCTGCTGTTTGAAGTGCAGATCGTATTGGGACAGGAGTAGTGCCCATTTCGCTAGTCTCCAATTCAAAGAGGTCGGTTGCGTCATGAATATCCAGACTGGGTTAATGTTGGAAATGACGTAGATTGTCTGTCCAACGAGATAGTGCCACATCTTTTGGATGGCGAACACCAAAGTAAGGCATTCTTTCTCAATCATTAGATACCGAGACTCAACACCGATCAAAGTTTGACTTAATTCATAGACGGTCTGTTCATGACCGTTGTCATCGTCTTGTGCAAGCAAAGTACTTAACGAGTGGTTCATCACCTTAATACAAATTAAGAATGGTTTACCCAACTTCGGTGCTACGAGAACAGGAGGATTTGCCAGATACGCTTTGATATCTTCGAATGCCTTTTGACAAGTGCCATCCCAAATGAACAACACACCCTTCTTCGTGAGCTTGGAAAACGGTTAGCATTTTCCGGATAGATTCGAAATGAACCAGTGAATATAGGCTAGCCATCCTTACAATCCCCTGAGTTCTCTAAGGTTCCTCGGGGGTTACAATTCATTTATTGCCTTCACTTTGTCAGGGTCAATGCGGATACCCTTCGTGGTGACGACGAATCCCAGAAACTTACCGCTGGACATTTCAAGGAAAGACTTGGAGGGATTCATCTTTAACTGGTGAGCACGCATGAGGTCGAACATCATTCTCAAATCTTTGATATGGTCATATTTGTTATGACTTTTCATGACAAGGTCATCGATATAGCATTCAACGGTCTTCCGGAGGTGTTCCTGGAAAATCTTAGACATTGCTCGTTGATAGGTAGCGCCTGCGTTTTTCAATTTGAAAGGCATGCCGGTGTAGTAGAAGACACCGAGAGGTGTTCTGAATGAGGTGTGTTTTTCTTCGTCTAGGTACATCTTAATTTGATTGTAACTTGAGAACCCTTCCATGAAAGATATTCTCTCAAATCCGTACGTGTTGTCGATAATAACATCTATGATCAGAAGAGGAAAATTGTCCTTTGGGCAAGCCGTGTTCAGGTCTCTGAAGTCGATACAGATCCTGATTTATACTTTCACTTCCACTTGGTAAAACCTTTAAACAGTTAGGACCACAACCAATATCCTCTCTCGATTCTTTCCATGAACGATAGATCCACAAATTGAATGATCAAACCTTTAAACAGTTAGGATCGCTCAAACCACCCATTTGGTCAAACCTTCCTACAGTTAGGGCCAAAGCTAAAATCTCATCTCGATTCCTTCCATGAATGAGAGGTCCATTTTCAAATCAAGTGATCAAACCTTTCCACAGTTAGGGTCACCTCAAACTCCCGCTTGGTCAAACCTTCCTATAGTTAGGGCCAAAACCACAATTCACTCTTGATAAATAAGAAATTCACCTTTAGTTCGGTAATCAAACCTTCTAACAGTTAGGATTGTCCGAATCTTTTCGATTCTCAGAGTGGAGATCCTACTCTTAGTTTCACTCTTTAGACTCTCGAAGTGGAGATCCCACTTTGAGTTTTCTTTGTAACTGGAGATAGAATATAAAATTCTTCCTCTCTAGCATCAGGTTCGTCTTTGCCCCAAGAGTAGACACTAATTTTCAACTCCTAAAATCTGCGCCATACACGTGCGGGGAATTTTATCTTGAATCCTAAGTAGGGATAAGTCATCGCCTAACACCCATTGCCAGTTTAGTCTTTCACCGATTGAAGAAGACACCAGAATCCAAATATGATGACTTTCATCCTGAAGCCTAAGTAGGGATAAGTCAGCGCCTAACACACATCGCCGGGTAGTCTATTCCCGTGAGAAAGATGAAGTCTACGTATTCAATATCATAGCACTAAATGAGTTAACTCTTTTAGCACAACGTTACGTGCGAAACAGATTTGAACAATCTGCATGCTAGCTCGACTCAAACGGTAATCGGTAAAGGCTAATCAAACCAGTTGATGGCTGATAATTTGCCAAAAATTCGATAAATACGATAGTCATTGATGCACCAGCTCCATTAACTGGTCTCATGACTCAAGGATCCAACAACTTCATGATAAGATCCATTTATATGGATGAATTAGCTTTAACAATTAGTTCTGCAGTCCTAACATTTGGGACCGCCACGCTCCAACGCCTTAAGAGCATAAACTGTGTAGACACCAGTCAACGCGTTATGATGAAAGTCAATGCCGATCGATGCGTAACCCTAAGGTCAACACCGGTCAATGCGTAGCCTTAGGTTAATGCCAGTCAATGCGTTACGATGAAAGTCAATACCGATTGATGTGAAATCCTAAGGTCAATGCCGGTCAACGCGTAACCCTAGGTCAAT
This sequence comes from Asparagus kiusianus, assembly GCA_022839385.1. NCBI lineage: Eukaryota > Viridiplantae > Streptophyta > Magnoliopsida > Asparagales > Asparagaceae > Asparagus > Asparagus kiusianus. The sequence goes on from BQKN01065036.1 coordinate 672,158, forward strand.
GCCAGTCAACGCGTTATGATGAAAGTCAACACCGATCAATGTGAAATCCTAAGGTCAACACCGATCAATACGTAGCCCTAGGTCAACACCAGTCAATGCATTACAATGAAGATCAACATCGGTCAACACGTAACCCTAGGTAAACACCGGTCAACGCGTAGTTCTGAGTCAATGCCGATCAACACGTTGCGACGGAGATAGTCAGTTCACAGTCAACTCAATGACATGACCCATAACTAACTCACCAATTTCGATTCGAGACTTCAACGACGACCAAACGATAAATGCAGCGCCAGAGGAATTTCAGCTATTCGTTAAATATTGAATAGATCAAAAATCAAAGAAGTCAAGAATCGAATCCAACTACAGGTCCTTTCTTACTAACAGAAGGTTGGACCGATCACATCCAAAGTATTTCACTCTTCTATAAAAGAAACGAGACTGAAACACTTTGGAGGGGGTATCTACAGGCGTCAAAATTACCAACGGGTTCCCACACACGAATCGAGACAGAGAGAAAATGATGAATATCACTATCTGAGTCACAGAAGCTTAATTAATATTGATAAACGCATGAAGTAAGTCGACAAACCGTGTGAAACAACAGAACTGTAAAATAATGAAGATACGAACTGATCGAGAGCTACATTTTACTTACAAAAAACGAAGCGCCCCTTGTGTCTCATCTACTCCACATGTGATTCAACCATAGTAGCTTGTAGATCTCCTCGTCGACTTTCCTTCTCACTTTGAATCATGCAATTCCGAGTTTGGACGTGTAGGCGTATAAAATTGCCTATAGGTCCCTTAGCACAGCTTGACGATGCCGATTCAACAAACGGACCATCAGGCGACGTATCCAAACAAAACTGTTAGCCTACAACGCCGAAGCCAAGCAATATGCGACGAAGCGGACTAACGAGGCTAACGAACCGCACGCAAACAACGGAATGCATCCATTCGCATGCGGAATCAAGCCAACGGTTCGAGGAGTCAACGAGTCATCTAAACAAGAGCGAACTCGGATGAATCACGATCGAATCAAGATCGTTTCAGACTCAAACTCAGATGGGGAGTTACTGCCTAATCTGGAATCAAGTCAAACGAGTCGTTTCCAGATCAGTCAACCACACAACCGAATCACGGACATAACCAGAACCGGAAACAACGGAAAAAGACGAAACGGACAACACCCGGAGTGGCTCAGCCTAAACCGAGCCATCTCAAGGTGGCTCGGCCCAAACCGAGCCACCCTGAGGTGGCTCGGCCAAACCGAGCCATCTCAAGGTGGCTCGGCCCAAACCGAGCCACCCTGAGGTGGCTCGGTGGCCGAGCCACCTCATGGTGGCTTGGCATGAGCCGAGCCACCTTGAGGTGGCCGGCGGTTCGGGTGGCTTCTGACTTGTGCACACGGGCACAGTTCAGAGAGCCTATAAATAGGCCAAGGGGTTCTTCATTTCAAAAGGTTGGATTTTGGAGGAGGCGAAGCCCTGCTGAATTGGAGACTCAGATCTAAAAAAGATCAGAACTTTAAGACTTTGAAGACTTGCTCATCCAGATCTGGTGCTCGGCGATCATCAACGTCAAATAAGACAGGTGTTCGAGAGGACCGGATCTCAGATCTACGCGTACATACTCCGGATCAAAGCTTGGTTCTTTGATCCCGAGATTCGAACGGTTGTTTCCTTGGTGAAACAATCCCTCCGGCTATTATCTCCCTTGGTGGAATAATATCCGTTATACTGCGTAGATCCGACCGGATCTAGATCTCGTGGTGGTCCACGGATAAACCCCGGCGCAGGCAAACAACCCACGCAAGCGAGCGACCGCAAAACAGGAGCTCGTGATTTGTTCGACAAACAAGGAAACAAAGTTATAATTTTCATTTATTTTTATTTGATTTTCATTGTAACCGGATCTTATAAAAAGACCGGATCTTTGTAATCGATAAACTATTACAAGAGTATACAATGACATCAATAATGAAGAGAGCAACAAATTTTCCCGCGAACAATCTGGCGACCACAGTGGGAGCCACCGATCTCGCTGACGAGATCATTGCGTCGTAGCCGCGGATCTCAATCCCGGTCGTGGAGGAGGTCGAATACGAGTTCGATCAGCAAAAGTTCGAGGCGTACTTGTCGTCCTCGTCCGGATCAACCTCCCCCCGCAAGTCCAAGAAGTTCTCCTCCAGGAGAAAGACTCGTTGGTACGAAGATGTTGAAAACACCAACGAAGATCTCGCCCCGCTGGATGCCGAAGCTGCATTGGGTGAGATTTCTCCAACTTCCAACCAGGTCAGATCTGCTCTGGCCAAATCTTCCATCGCCGAGGGCGTAGTGACTCTCTCAAAGAGAGCCCGCCAAAGGCAACGTCAACGCCTCGCGAAACAATTCGCAAAGGCAATGGAGTCTGTTGACGGAGTCCGCTACAAGGCGGAGCTGAAAAACAGAAGAGGCAAACAGCCTCAACAACAGATGAACGGCGGCTCTTCCAAGCCACTAACAACGGAATGGGTCCGTGTCAAACGGAACCGTTCAACGCTGGAGGAGCGCATTCGCAAGCGTCGTGCACTATCAGCGCAGGCACGGGCTCAAGCTGAAGAAGCCCGTAGAAAGCTTCAGAAGGAGGTGACAAAGAAACCGTCACCAACCCGCAAAGTGTGGAGGCCGAAATCCGAAGTGGCGATTCAGGCCAAAGAGCAACCTTTGCAACCTTCGAAGCAGATTCAACCTCCGGCGAACCAAACGAAGTCGCCGACAATTCCCATGGCTATTCCGGGAAGTCACACAGAATCATCCCGGAGAAAGAAGTCAATTTTGGAGCGCCTCGACCCATTCCCCAATGGACGATACAAAACTCCAATTCAAGAGCGTTTGGGCCCGATGAAGAAACCCCGAACGACTCAACATGCTGGGGGTTGCCATCATTTTCAGCATGACAAGGAGTTCAAGGCTGCTGCGCACGCCAACTTGCACATCGAAGTTCAGGAGTACGCTGAGAACTCACGCCCACAAAGGCATGTTTCGAGGCGCATAACTCTCGAAAGCCCGAGGAAGGCGATTCGCCCCCAGAAGGAAACGTTGTCATCCGATGACGATGACGTTATACCTGGGGAATCGTGCCAACACGCGATAGGTTGCTCCAACTTTCATACGGACGAGCTGTACTATCGTGCTGGGGGTATGAGCAGAGCCAGAAAGAGAAGTCCTCGTAGGCTCGAAACTCAATGCCCCTGTGCCAAGCTCATTCGGGCGGTACTGTCTGAATGCAACTGCATCAAAGCAGTCCCCGAGAGAGTCTCGGTGTTCGAAAGGCTCAGCACTGAAACGTTAAAGCCAAGGCCTAAGCGTTTCCGACGAAGGAGAGCGGTGGTTGAAGACAGAGAATTTCCAAGAGTCACCGCTAACATGACCAACAAGGGGACATTGGCACGGGATGATCTCGAGTCGATTCTGAGAGCATCCCGGCGTCTAACCCATTTGCAGTCTGGAGCCATCTCACGAAGAACTTATGGGAGGGTTCGGATAAGACCACCTTTAGAAGATGAGGTATCGGATGCCTGCTCTGCGGTTGCGTCTGACAACACCATATCCAGCGAAGGAGAACCCCGCGAGTCATTCATGATAAGCGCGGAACAAGTGGCCAAGATGCTCGAAGAAGCCATGGCCAAACAACAGGAGAGCTTCAGGCTCGAGATGCAGATGGCCATGCAGACTATGAAAGAGATGCATGACCAACAACTCCAGGCACTGAGGAACCAACAAGGTGAATCAAGTCGTCGTAACCAGAACAATCTGGAAGATGAGGACACAGGTGCAAATGAAACTCATAATGCCAATGACCCTCCCATCAACGCAGGGGGTGGTAATGAGGATGCCAACGAAGATACAAGTGAAAACTTAAAGATCAAAAGCCTCGAGAGCAAAATCAATACCTTGATGTCCGCTCAAGAGGTGAAGAAAACGGGCATTCCTTGTCCATACCCAAGGGAGTGGGAGTCAATCCCCTATCCGGCGAAGTTTAGTCTAATCAACTTCACGCCGTTCGATGGGAAAGGTTCCCCCACTCAGCATTTGATTTATTTCAAATCACACCTGGGTGTTATCTCCGGCAATGAGCCTCTGATGGTGCGGTCATTCGTTGGCACTCTTCGCGGAGCCGCCTTCGATTGGTATCGCCGCCTCAAGCCAGGAAGCGTGAATAGCTAGGACGACATGGAGACAAAATTCCTCGCTAACTTCTTCGACGACGACACCGAGATATCCATCGGGTCATTGCTCGACGAGAAACAGAAAGACGGGGAATTAGTGGACACCTTCGTCAAGAGGTTCCGGAACAAAGCAATAAACTGTCGGGACCCGATCACTGAGGAGTTCATTCTCCAGACTTACCACAACAACCTCGCATTGGACGTGTTGGAAGCAATGGGAACAGCACCGTCCAGCACTTGGAAAGACTTAAAGGTCCGAGGGGAACAAGCCAAACTCTTCCTCCGAAGGAAGAAGGCCGAGAGGAGTCAATCGACGACAAATCCTCCGAACTCGAACTTCGCCTCCCGTGGTAAAGGAAAGACACCCGCAACGACTGTCGATGCTAATCAAACATCGCAACAGCAGTCCCGGAGACAGCAAAAGACTTCGGATCAGAGGCCTCAAAAAGAGTACTCCTTCAAGGATGAAGATGTTCCAGCCATCTTCAAATCCCTCCTTGACAATAACAAGATCAAGCTCCCACCGATCACGAATCAGGAGGAAGCTGACGATATTGCGGATCCGAAGTACTGCGCATACCACAGGAGGATCCTTCACCCAACCAAGGCGTGCTTTACACTCAAGAATAGCATCCAAACCTTGGTTGAAGCCGGCGTCATAATGCTAGAGTGAGCCAGTTAAAAATGGCAAAACTCCGACTAGTATATGAGTATAAACTGCTTCTCATAACTCCGACCGGTATAAGAGTATAAACTGCTTCCTGAAACTCCGAAGAGTATACGAGAATAAACTGCTTCTCAATCCTCCGACCGGTATAAGAGGTTAAACTGCTCCCTGATACTCCAATAGGTATATGAGTCTAAACTATTTCCTTTCTTCCACAGGAAGTTCCTGGAGAGTGACACGCGTGGTGTTCTTAAGGATAACCCGATCGTGCATCTAATTCAATGATACACCCAGTTTTGTAAAGAAAGCTGGGGGTGGATAATTCAGGTAACGGGAAGTTCTCGGAAGAATGTTAAATGTAATATTCTTAGGGATAACCCGGTCATTATGAATAAAGTGATAAGCACTAAACTCCTAATGCTTAGAATTTTAATTTATCAATCATTGACGAATTGTCAAAACCCTTTGTGTTAAGCCCTTATCACTTAACATCAAGAACCCCCTTTGAGTGATTTGTACGAATCAACATTCTTACGGTGATTTGTACTCTCACTCTCCTTTTTCCCATTTGGTCAAACCTTCCTACAGTTAGGACCAGGACCAAAATCCCCTCTCGATTCCTTCAATGAACGAGAGGTCCACAAATCAGAGCGATCAAACCTTCTTACAGTTAGGATCGTCTTAAACCCCCACTTAGTCAAACCTTCCTACAGTTAGGACCACGACAAAAATCCCCTCTTGATTCCTTCAATGAACGAGAGGCCCACAAATTGAGCGATCAAACCTTCCTATAGTTAGGGTCATCTCAAACTCCCGCTTGGTCAAACCTTCCTACAGTTAGGGCCAAAACCAAAATCCCCTCTCGATTCCTCCAATGAACGAGAGGTCCGCTTTCAAATCGAGTGATCAAACCTTCCTACAGTTAGGGTCATCTCAATCTCTAGTTTGGTCAAACCTTCATACAGTTAGGACCAAAACCACAATTCATTCTCGATAAACGAGAGATTCATTTTTAGTTCGGTAGTCAAACCTTCTGACAGTTAGGGTTATCCGATTCTTTTCGATTCTCGGAGTGGAGATCCCACTCTTAGTTTCACCTTTCCGAATTCTGTGGGTGGAGATCCCACCTCGAGTTTCCTTTCCTTCTTTATTTAGGGAATAGAGTATAAAATTCTTCCTTCCCACACCAATCATTTTCCAAGAATTTAGGATTCATCCTAGGAAGTTTATCCCGAATCCTAAGCAGGGATAAGTCTGCGCCTAACACGCGCTGCCGGTTTAGTCTTTCTCCGTAGAAGAAGACACCAGAGTTCGATTCTGGGGTATTTTATCCTGAAACCTAAGAAAGGATAAGTCGGTGCCTAACACACACCACCGGTTAGTTCTTAACCGTTAAAAAGAACACTCGCTCACATATTCAACATTGTGGCAGGTTGTTATTAATAACGCCAAAATCCATGCCTTATACGCATGGGGAATTTCATCCTGAATCCTAAGAAAGGATATGCCGACGCCTAACACGCGTCGCCGGTTTAGTCTTTCACCGATTGAAGAAGACACCAGAATCCGATTCTGGGGACCTTTATCCCGAAGCCTAAGTAGGGATAAGTCAACGTCTAATACACGTTGCTGGGTAGCCTATTCCCATAACAACGACGAAGTCTACGTATTCAAAGTCGTAGCACAAAGTCTTAGAGGATTCACCCTCTTAGCACAACGTAACATGCGGAACGGAGTTAGACAATCCGCATGCTAGCCCGACTCAAATGGTAGTCGGTAAAGGTTAATCAAATCCGTTGAAGGCTGGGGGTTAGCCAAAAATCCTAAAGTCAACGCCTAACACGCGTCGCCGGGTAACCTATTCCCGTAACAAATGGTAAAGTCTATGTATTCAACATCATAGCACAAAGTCTAAAGGAGTTCATTCCTTTAGCACAACGTCACATGCGGAACGGATTTAAACAATTTGCATGTAAGCCCGATTCAAACGGTAATCGGTAAGAGCACGTCAAATCCGTTGAAGGCTGAGGATTTACCAAAAATCCTAAGTCAACGTCTAATACACGTTGCTGTTTAGTCTTTTCACAGGAGAAAGATGAAGTCTACGTATTCAATATCGTAGCACTAAAAGGGTTAACTCTTTTAGCTTAACGTCACATGCGGAACGGACTTAAACAATCCGCATGCTAGCCCGACTCAAACGGTAGTCGGTAAAGGCTTATTAAATCCGTTGATGGCTGAGAATTTGCCAAAAATTTTATAAGTACGAGTCATTGACGCATCAATTCTATGGATTGGTCTCGTGACTCGAGTATCCGCCATGCTCTAATACCTTAAGAGCTTAAACTGTGTATACTCCAGCAGACGTACGAGTATAAACTGTGTCAAACGCCGGACAACACGTTAAAATGAAGCCTGAACGCCGGACAACGTGTCGCAATGAAGCTCAAATGCCAGACAACGCGTCACAAAGAAGCTCAAACGCCGGACAACGCGTTGTAAATAAAGATTCAACGCCATCAATCGATGATCAGTTCTATGTTGAATCAACCAACTCGAGCTAAAAAAGTCAAGAAATCAAGAATCGGTTTCAAGTTCAAAATTTCGACAACGGTCAGACAATAAATGCAGCACCGGAATCCTTACAAGCATTCGACAAAGCACCGAATAGCCTGAAGGAATTGAATAAATCCAGAACAGAAGCCATTCCAAAGTCCCATTACACCGACTGAAGGTTGGAACAATCACATCCAAAGTATTCCAGACTCTTCTATAAAAGAACGAGACTGAATTACTTTGGAGGGGGTATCTGTAGGCGTATAAAATTGCCTATAGGTCCCTTAGCACAGCTCGACGATGCCGATTCAACAAACGGACCATCAGGCGACGTATCCAAACAAAACTGTTAGCCCATAACGCCGAAGCCAAGCGATATGCGACGAAGCGGACTAACGAGGCTAACGAACCGCACGCAAACAACGGAATGCATCCATTCGCATGCGGAATCAAGCCAACGGTTCGAGGAGTCAACGAGTCATCTAAACAAGAGCGAACTCGGATGAATCATGATCGAATCAAGATCGTTTCAGACTCAAACTCAGATGGGGAGTTACTGCCTAATCTAGAATTAAGTCAAACGAGTCGTTTCCAGATCAGTCAACCACACAACCGAATCACAGACATAACCGGAACCGGAAACAACGGAAAACGACAAAACGGACAACACCCGGAGTGGCTCGGCCTAAACCGAGCCATCTCAAGGTGGCTCGGTGGCCGAGCCACCCTGGGGTGGCTCGGCCAAGGCTCGGCCAAGGCCGAGCCACCCTGAGGTGGCTCGGCCAAGGCCGAGCCACCCTGGGGTGGCTCGGCAGCCGAGCCACCCCCTGGGGTGGCTGGCGGTTCGGGTGGCTTCTGACTTGTGCACACGGGCACAGTTCAGAGAGCCTATAAATAGTCTAAGGGGTTCTTCATTTCAAAAGGTTGGATTTTGGAGGAGGCGAAGCCCTGCTGAATTGGAGACTCAGATCTAAAAAAGATCAGAACTTTAAGACTTTGAAGACTTGCTCATCCAGATCTGGTGCTCGGCGATCATCAACGTCAAATAAGGCCGGTGTTCGAGAGGACCGGATCTCAGATCTACGCGTACATACTCCGGATCAAAGCTTGGTTCTTTGATCCCGAGATTCGAGCGGTTGTTTCCTTGGTGAAACAATCCCTCCGGCTATTATCTCCCTTGGTGGAATAATACCTGTTATACTGCGTAGATCCGACCGGATCTAGATCTCGCGGTGGTCCACGGATAAACCCCGGCGTAGGCAAACAACCCACGCAAGCGAGCGACCGCAAAACAGGAGCTCGTGATTTGTTCGACAAACAAGGAAACAAAGTTGTAATTTTCATTTATTTTTATTTGATTTTCGTTGTAACCGGATCTTATAAAAAGACCGGATCTTTGTAATCGATAAACTATTACAAGAGTGTACAATGACATCAGTAATGAAGAGAGCAACAAATTTTCCCGCGAACAGGACGATGAAGATAAGGTAGAAACGAACGGGACACACAAAATAATGCCCCGGGCCTTAGCAGAGACACCGCGAGTGTCTTGGGTAATGCCAAGACACCTGAGGTGTCTCGGCCATGGCTGAGACACTCCAAGTGTCTCGGCCATGGCCGAGACACTACGGGTGTCCGCAGGCCCTAAAAAGCTATTTTTGTGATTTTTTAGCGGTTTTTAACTGTTAACCACCTAGATTTGTTTCAACTGATCTTATATCATCCAAGAACGTGATAAAGTGGTTACAATTAAGGATAAGAGTGAATCAGTGGTTCTTATCCAAAAATAGAGCTCCTGAGGCTTATAAATACAGCCCTAGGGCCTTCATTTACACAGATCTGGAATTCTCAAGCCTCGACGAAGCCCTGTTGAATTAGAGACGGAAGGAGCATGAATTTCAGAGAAGAGGAGGAGATCGGATCGAGTTCTTCAGCATAAAGAAGAAGAGTTCGTCAGATCTGTAGTTCCTGGTTCCTTCCCTTGAGATCGTACCTAGTTGTGATCTCGAGAAGAGTGGTTATCTCGCTGTTGCCGAGATAATTGCTTCGGTTTCTTAATTCCTTCATGAATCAACCAAATTCTGGATTGATCTGGTCGCTTGGTAGTCCACGGATATTAACGTCCCTGGCACAGGTAAAGATCCCACGCAAGCAGCGGGAGATAAACGTCCATTGTGTTTGTTTGATGAGAGTTATAATTTTCCGTTTTCATTGTGTAAGAGTCTTATAAAAATACTATCTTTTTTGTTTTCATTGTAACGACTGAAGTTGTAATGAATAGCTCAATAAAGATGTTAACTTTCACCCCAAACAATGTCTTCATACATTCAAGTGAAAACATCAATATATTCTCTGATGAGAGCAATCAACTCTTCTTTCTTGTCTGGCGGAAGACTATCACTTACAAATATTAGTTTTGGATTCACTTCGTCACCTATATTCACCTGGACCACTTTGTCTTCGGTGGGAGGTTCCCTTTGCTCGAATCGGTCCCCATACTGAATATTCAGGTGATGAATCCATGGGTCTTCCCAGGTTGGCAGTTGATCATCTTCCTCCATTATAACAGGATCGATCGTGGCCATATTTGACATCAGGCTTTTGAATATTTCTCCAAGACTGACATCGGAAACCCAATTGGAAGAGTCGGATGAGTATCCATCCTTATTTGCTAATTGGTCGATGACTTGCCAGCAACATTCGTCATCGGATGAAGAGGCGTAGTCTAGACCCCTTTTAAAGCCATAATAATTGTCGAGTTTTTCTTTTGGTATATAGGCCGGATGAGGTTGAACCCGTGTGCCTTGACTAAAACAAAGACCTTCTTCTAGTGAAAAATTATATCCCCATTTCTTCATGAAGTTACGTGATTGTTGACTGTATCTGAATAAATGAGGACCGGGTCTTTCATCATCATTATTTTTCTTTGAAAATAGATCCGATGGTGGAGATATCTCCCCTTTTCCAAAAACTAACTCTTTTCCACCTTCTGCTTTAGCAGGAATGATGAGGGTTGTTCCAGATGAGACTTGGACATGCTTCTTTGTCAAGCAAGATGACTGAAGTGGCATGTTTATGTTAGAGTGAGCATATAGTCCATGCATTATATTATCAAGACGCGAAAAATACTCTAAATTGTCATTTATTACTTCTTTGGTAAGTTGCTAATTATAACTACCGTCTGACGATTCACCATCGTCAAGACTGATTATAAAGGGTACAATGTTATTTAGTACAAAACCGTCATTGTAATCAACTTCGATATCAGCTTCCTCTCCACTATCCGTGCCTTGGGCCAATGATTCAGTATCGGATTCGTACAAAAATGAGTCTGTAAAGTAGTTTTCTAACCCCTTGAACGGTTGCTTATCCGTGACCACCGTCTTGACCTCATTACTAGCGTCTACATATTTCAGACACTGGTGGAGAATAGCAGGAACTATAAGATTACTATGGATCTAGGATCAACCCACTAATAAGTTATAAGAGGTTTCCACATCGATCACATAGCACGTGACTTCGGACCTTAAATCTCCAAGTTGGTACTTTACCCGGATTTTATCCAATGATCTAGACCCACTAGTATTGGACCCGTATATAACGGTACCCGTCTAAGCTAACTTGCTGGCTAGGATTCCAAGATTGTACATCAATCGGAGTGGCATGATACTGACAGCGGAACCCGGATCAACTTGGACCCGGTTGACAACGTTGGAGCCAATGTATCTGGTGAAGTACAGAGGCCTATAATGCTTTGAGTTTCTCACTTACATGTCATCTTTGGTGAACGTGATACAAGGGAACTGCTTGGCCGCCAAATTGCAATGCTGAACTAGTGGCTCCGTCCCTTTGGGGACTGGCTTGATTTGAGTGAGGAATACGTCAGAATCAGCCAAAGCTTCTTGCAGGGCCTCTCTAGTGTCTTTGGAGAAGTGTAATAATTCGTATAGAGTTATCCTCGTTGGGATGTTAGCTAGCTGAGCCATAACATCAAAGCAATACGGTGTGCTTGAACTTCCCGATTTATCTCTCCCAATCAAGTGATTGAATCGAGACTGCTTTGAGTTCTGAACCTCCTGGCATTGGGGTTCTTTCTCTTTCTGCGTATTAGTTGGTTGTTGTTAGGATTTTTCTACAAGTGCAAGGGGAGTTGTAGCCACCCCCAGCTCAGCCAAAGTTTTAGCAATTGGATTAGAGGCTTCAAGATACTTATAGTGGTATTCGTTGCAACCCCTGGTAGCAAAGGCTTATTGTTCATCTTCAGAAAATGATAATGTAGGGATGCCTTCATCATCTTTTTCAGGAATTGTTGTAGCGGGATATCAGGATTTGCCCCTACTCTTAGACTTCTTCTTAGATGAGGACCCTACCCATTGCTCGTCTTTGAGAAAATCTAGATGGACCCAAAGAATTTTGCCGTTAGGAGTCATGTGCTGCATGAGTCCTTTCTGGCGTTGTCTATAAGGATCATCGTTAATAGTCTTCACCTTCACTTTTAATACAGACTCTGGCTGAAACCATGCCAGAGGGACCGAACCAAAGCTGATAGAAACCGCATTCGTGCCCACCTTATTTTCCTTAGGTTGCTATGGAGTGATGATACCAACATTAATTAAGGCTTGAATTTTATCATTGAGAGCGTAATATGTCTTTGTGTGATGATGGACTGCTCTGTGGAATGCGCAGTATCACAGATCTATAGTCTTCTTAGCTCCCTCGTGATTAGTGATCGGGGTAGCTTAATTTTGTCGTTCTCTAATAAGTACTTGAAGATACCAGGAACCTCATCTTCCTTAAAAGAGTATTCTTTTGGGAATTTCGGCTCAGAAGTTTTCTGTTTCCTTGGAGATCGTTGTTGCTATTGAGGCATTTGCTGCTTTGGCGCTTGTTGTTGCGGCTGCTGTTGGGATTGTAATTAGAATGTCTGATTTGCATCCACCACATTTGCCTGCGCCTTTCCTTTACCACGGGGGGTGAAGTTTTGTTTTGGGGCGTTAGTTGCCGGCTGACCCCTTTCAGCTTTCTTCCTTTTGAGGAAGCGTTCAGCCTGCTCCCCTCGCACTTTCAACTCTTTCCACGTTTTGGATGGTGTTGTACCCATATCTTCTAACATGTCCAAGGAAAGGTTGTTGTGGCATGTTTGGACAATGAATTCCTTCGTGACTGGGTCTCGGTAATTCATTACCTTATTCCGGAAGCGCTTAACGAAGTTCTCAACCAGTTCTTCGTCTTTTTGTTTCTCCTCAAAGAGTGTTCCGATTGACACTTTGGTGTCATCATCGAAGAAATTGGTGAGAAACATGCTCTCCATGTCATTCTAGCTATTGATACTCCTCGAATTGAGATGGCGGTACCAGTCGAAGGTAGCTGCATGAAGGGTTCCCATGAACGATCGTACCATCAGAGGTTCATTGCAAGAAATGATCCCTAGGTGGGACTTGAAGTAAATCAAGTGTTGAGTGGGTGAACCCCTTCCGTCAAACGATGTGAAGTTAATAAGGTTGTACTTTGTTGGGTACGGAATTAACTCCTACTCCCTCGGATAAGGACACAGAATGCCGGTCTTCTTTACCTCTTGAGCAGATATCAAAGCATTGATCTTGCTTTTGAGGTCTTTCATCTTAAGATCTTCGCCTACATCTTTCTTCGGGCAATTTTGAAAAGGAATGGTGGGGCCACCCCGAGCGTTGAGGACATCCTCAACATTATCATCTAGTAGAGTATCAGCATTGATATTCTCCTTCACTTCTGAGTCGCTATCTACCTGATTGGTAGTGTACCGATGACTAGATTCACGGTGCTGATTTGATAACTATTGGAGCTACTGGGCATGTAAATCTTTGACCCGTTGTACGGTCATCTCCATCTTGATTTTGAAATCCTCCTTCTACTTAGCCAAGGCTTCTTGAAGGAGCTAAGCTACCTGCTCAGTAGTGATCATGAATGCCTCTCGAGTCCGTCCCGCACTAGACACAGTGGCATCTGAAGTGATTGCAGAGTTTGTATCTGATGCTTCATCATTTGAGAAATGCCCTCTCTGAACTCTCCTATAATCCATATGCCTGATAGCCCCGGTTCACAGCCGAGTCATCCACTTGGATATTTCTGGGAAAGGTTCAGGACTAAAATGTTGCATGGACTTTCCCTTGTCAGTCATATTGATCGTGACTTCCGAGAATTCATTACCCTGAATGGCCGGCTTCCTTTTACGAAAATGCCCTAGCTTGGGCTTTAACTCTTCGGTAGAAAGTCTTTCAAATACTGAGACCCTCTGTGGAGCAGTCTTGGGGTAGTTACACTCTGATAATACTGTCCTGATAAGCTTGGTACACGAACAGTGAGAATCCATTTCCTGGGTACTTCTCTTTTGAGATTTGTTCGTACCCCCAGCACGATAGTACAACTCATCGGCATGATTGTCGGAGCAACCTATCGTGTGCTAGCATGATTTTCCAAGTCTAACGTCATCGCCTTCTGATGAACACACTTCTCTTTGGAGATATAACCCTTCGTTGGCGTTTTCAAGAGAAGCTCGTTTGGAACCACGCCTTCGTGAGCGTGAGGCCTCAACGAGCTCTTGGACTTTAACTCGCAATCTGAGACGAGTGGTTACAGGTAATTTCTCAACATGAGAGGTCCTTGACTGGTTGGGAGGACACGCACGACCCCCAGCCTGACGAATTGCTCGGGGTTCATTCGTTGAACTCAAGTTCTCTTTAATCGGAACTTTGTCTCAACTTGTGCTCGAGGTTATAGGGATTGGCTGGCTCAGGGCTGGCGTGAGCCACCATTTTGTGGCTCGGGTTCGGCCAAGCCAGACTTTGGCAGTTTAGGTCCGGTCGAGCCAGCAGCCAGTGGTTCGATTTTTTCGGGCTTTGTTTTGGATTTTGGCTTCCAGATTTGACCTAGTTTTAATGGTTTGTTGACTACATCGTGCCTTTGCAATTTCTTGGCTTCCTGTATGAGGATTTTCTACATGTGCAAGCAATACACTGTGTTTCTGGATTTGCTCCTCAAGGGTTGAACGAGTCTTTTTCACGCGGGTCCATTCATTAGTCACTGTTTTAAAGGGGAAATCCCCTATTTTCTACTGAGGCATCTGGTATTTCTTAGATGTCAGATTCTCCTTATAGCAGATTCCGTCGACTGACTCTAAGGCCTTGGCAAATTGGCACGCGAGGCGTTGGTGTCGCCTTTGACGTGCTCTCTTTGATAGGGTTGGTGCGCCTTTAGCGGTTAACTCCTTGATCGAGGAGGGATGTAGATCTGCAGATCCGACCTCGTTGGAAGTCGAAAAAGCACTGTGATGTGCAACTGTAGCAGTGGCAGCGCAGAGGTCATCTTCTTGGGTCTTGAAATTCGAAGACTAGCGGACCTTCCTAGAATTGCAAGGAGAGGCGGATCTAGAGGAGGAGGACAAGTACTCCTCGAATTTCTATTGGTCGAACTCATATTCGACCTCTTCTTCAACCGGGATGCGAATCCGAGGTTGCGACATATCAGCCATCGCAGAAAGGCTATTGGCTCCTACTTTGGTCATCAGTTTGTTTTCGTTAAAAGTTTTTTTTTCCATTGCTGTTAAACCTATTACACCGTGTATCAATTATAAGTTCAAACTGAAAGAAAATTCGATCTTTTTATAAGATCTTCTTACAATGAAATAGTAAAAATTACAACTTTATCCAACAAAATGCAGCAATAGTTTATCTCCTGTTGTTTTGTGTGAGATCTTTGCCTGTGCCGGGGACGCGTTAGTCCGTAGACTATCGCAGATCAGATCCGGTTGATAAAATAATTATGTTCTTGCTTCACTAAGGAAACAATCGCAGCAACGACAATCACGACCAAGCGAGATTGTGGTTTTTCTCGAGATTAAAACCAAGTTTAATCCGGAGGAAAGAGGGGGAGAAATCTCAAATCTTTCAAAGGCTTGTTCTTTATGAAAAAGTTTGCCAAGATTCACCAATTCTCCTCTAAAATTCGTGGTTTACTGCTCAATTCGACAGAACCCCACCATCTGATTTTAGATCCTCTCAAATGAAGACTATGGGCTTCTATTTATAGGCTTTTGTCGCCATATTTTCTGATAAGATCAAGTATTTTGGCATCATCTGCAGTTGACAACCACCTAAGCGCACTTAAGGATAGCTTCAAACAGTTGGAGAGGTCCTGGGATGAAAGAATTCTAACAAAACATCGAAGTTCGCATTTTGGGGAGTTTTGGGAGGTCAAAACACTCGTGGTAGCTCAAAGAAATAGTGGCTCACACTCACGCGAGCCTCCTAGCCTATTTCATTCATCTTTTTAACATTTTGGCTATTTGCTGCCGCATCAGTTCGCTTGTTTTGCGCTTATTTTGCTTTTACGTGCGTTTCGTCGTTTCGCTGACTTGTACGCTTTAACGATTCGCTTTATGAGTTTACCGACGTCGGATAATCTCCCTTGACTCGGATAATGACATTCATTGTCTTCTCTTTGTCTCGAGCTGTGTTTGAGGACCTAGTAGGTAATTTTTGATGCCTACATACTTCAAGCTCAACGACATACACACATACAAGTTTTGGTTATATATATATATATATA
>BQKN01065036.1:708176-757980 GCA_022839385.1 Asparagus kiusianus
CAGGGTCATGTTCAGGAGTCCATTGCAGCTAATAGACCAAGAAGAAACATTCGTCGGCCAGCTAGATATGACGATGTCATGGTTGCATATGCTTTATCAGCAGAAGTCGTTGATGATTTGATTCTTTCTACATTCAAGGAAGCAGAGTCAAGCTCTGATTCGATTAGGTGGAGGGAAGCTATGGAGGAAGAGATGCAGTCTCTTCATAAGAACAACACTTGGGAACTTACAAAACTACCGAAAGGTAAGAAGGCTATTGGATGCAAGTGGGTATATGCAAAGAAAGAGGGATCTTCTATTGGGGAAATTAGATTCAAAGCCAGATTGGTTGCCAAGGGATATGCACAGCTAGAGGGCGTTGATTACAACGAGGTATTTTCACCTGTTGTGAAGCATTCGTCGATTCGTATTTTATTGGCATTGGTGGCACAACTGGATTTAGATTTGGTCCAAATGGATGTGAAAACAGCCTTTCTACATGGAGATTTAGAAGAGAAGATCTACATGACACAACCTATGGGGCTCAAAACTGCAGGAAAGGAAGAATTGGTATGCAAGCTGAAGAAGTCTCTTTACGGATTGAAGCAATCGCCGCGACAATGGTACAAGAGATTCGATGGCTTTATGATTGGCCGAGGGTACACGAGAAGCCCATATGACCCATGTGTTTACATGCACAAGCTACAGAATGGTGAGTATATCTATTTGCTGTTATATGTTAACGATATGCTCATAGCTTCCAGGAATACTTCAGCTATTAGAAAGTTGAAAAAGGAGTTGTCATCCGAATTTGAGATGAAGGATCTTGGAGAAGCAAAGAAGATATTGGGTATGGAAATCGAGAGAGACAGGGTGAAGGGGAGGTTGAAGTTGACACAGAGGAGTTACTTGCAGAAGATGCTGAAGAAATTTAGTTATGATGGCAATGCCAAGGCGGTGAGTACTCCATTGGCTCCCCACTTTAAGCTATCAGCTAAGATGTCACCTGTTTCAGTTGAGGACCGGGAATACATGTCCAAAGTTCCATATGCCAATGCTGTGGGTAGCTTGATGTATGCGATGGTGTGTACAAGGCCAGATTTGTCACAGGCCGTGAGCATGGTATCCAGATACATGCACGACCTCGGGAAGGGTCATTGGGAGGCCGTGAAGTGGATTCTACGGTATATCAAAGGTACCGTGGATGTTGGTTTGGTATTTCAGAAGAATGAGAAGACAGGGCAGGATTGTATTGGTTACGTGGATTCTGATTATGCGGGGGATCTGGACAAGCGCCGGTCTACTAGCGGATATGTGTTTACACTAGCAGGAGCACCGGTGTGTTGGAGATGCACACTTCAGTCTACAGTGGCTCTCTCCACTACGGAGGCAGAGTATATGGCGTTGACTGAAGCTGTGAAAGAAGCTTTGTGGTTGCAGGGATTATTGGAGAACTTGGGGATTGCACAGGAGACCCTTCGGGTATATTGTGATAGCATGTCAGCTATCTATTTAGCGAAGAACCAAGTTTATCATGCACGCACGAAGCATATCGATGTCAGATTCCATTTTATTCGTGACGTTTTGGATGAAGGAGACGTCATATTGGAGAAGGTCCACACGAAGGACAACCCTGCGGATATGTTGACCAAAGTTGTTTCAGGTGTCAAGTTTGGTCATTGTTTAGAACTTTTGAACATTCTTCAGTGTTGAGGCCTTTGGAGGCCATTTGGGTGAACTACGTTCGGCTTGATTCCTTAGGCAAGAGGATACGTAGGCAGTCTTTATGATGCAGCCGGGTTGGATTAGTTGATGGGGGTGAGATTGTTTGGACTCTCGTTCGGGTTCTCGACTTGTTGTGGATTGAGTGTATACTGGACACAACAAGTGGGACATTTGGTTGCTTTGGTGTCGACTCAGTTTTGGGAAAACTTCACCGAGGTGGAGAATTGTGAAGACGTGTGGGACCTACCCACGTGAAGCATGCGGTTTTGTTTCCACAGCAAAACTGGCAGCATGCGGTTTTGTTTCCGCAGCGAAACTGGCCCACCCGATAACTTTTCGAAGCTATATAAATAGCTACCTAGGGTTTTGTGAAAATTGAGCAAGGCAGGAATTATTTCTGGTTTCTCTTGTGCGGCTACAGTGCAGAGAGCTGGGAATTGATTGTTTGCGGCTGCAAAAGTGAAGGCAGAGAGGAGCGGAGAAATTAAAGCTGCGGCTTTGGAGCAGTGCAAGGATAGATAGACTTTTCTTTGTTTTTGGCGGCTGTCTTTTGTTTTGAGAGAGATAATTGTAAGAGGGATCTGAGAGTTTGTGAGAGGGTTTAGGTTGTGAGATTGTAAACCCTTATTGTATCTCTCCCTCTAATAGTAGATCTCCCCCTCCTTGCCCCGTGGACATAGGCTATTTGCCGAACCACGTAAAAGTTGTGTTCTTATCGTGATTTGTAATAGCTTGTAGGATCCCTCGACGCGCAGTCCTAGAGCTGACGAGAGGAAGAGCTGATATCTTACTTTGATGAGATATCTGGCTTTCTGATTCTTGTTTCCTTTGAGAAACAAGAATTTCTTATCGATCTAATCTCTCTTGTTGTGCTGCCGAAGTGCTGCCGAAATTTCCGCTGCGCACAACACATGTTTAAATTAATCCTTCATATTGTTTAAACATTTGATATACACTAACTAAAATTACCAAACAAGAGCTTAAATGCAAATGGATAAGTTTGGCCGGATCTAGCACCTTGAACTTTGTCACCTTGAACTTTGTCGTCGATACGAAAAAGAATGTTACTTCTGACATTCTTGAACTTTGTCATCAATACGAAAAAGAATTAGGCTGCAATTATCAGGATGGTAATGTCTTATAAAGACTAACCTCCTTCCACTTCTGACATCAAGTTAAAGAGGTAATTTTCAGTTGTCCTTCTGGATCGACAATCCTGAATAATGTTACGTCTCGGAGTAAATCTTATCCAATGTTGAAAATAGCGATAATGTATAGCGTAACGTTTACCTCCGGTTAGGTTACAATAGCGATAACGCATAGCGTAACGTAGGTTAAATAATTTATTATTATTTAAATAATTTATAGATATATAACATTCAAAATAAAAAAAATATGAATAATCATCGCAATTTTCAATTTCACAAATCAATATATCATCACAATTTCACAACAAAATCAACCATGTTTGCCTTAACAATCAATCCAAAAGCATAAAATACTTCAAGTTTGAAACCAAAAAGGATCAAATGATCCATAAACTATGAAGTATGAAGTATGAAATTAAAGGGTTGGGTTGGAATCCATGAGTATGAAATTATGAATCAAGTTATAATGAAAGGATCCAATGATCCATAAACCCAAAACCAAAAGCATGCTTATGTTTGGACAAGACGGCGTGAAAAGGGGGACCTGCAGGCAACGTGAAAAGGGGGAGCTGCAGGCTAAAGTAGCAAAGAGAAGGGCGTGAAAAGGGGAAGGGGAGGCGGAGCTGCAGGCGGCATGAAAAAGGAGTGAAAACGGGAAGGAGAGGCGGAGCTGCAGGCGGCGTGAAAAGGGCGTGAAAAGTGGAATAGGAGGCGAAGCTGCGGGTGGCGTGAAAAAGGCGTGAAAAGGGCAAGAGGAGGCGGAAAATAACCTAAGTTATAACTCAATCACAGCTGTTCATTTCTTTCTGTTCATTTCTTTTAAAGGCAATCTAAGCTATTGACAAAATAACCTAAGTTATAAAACGTTACGCCGTTACGTTACGTAACTTATGTTATAGCTAAAATAACGTGCGTTATTTTGTCTTTGCGTTATTTTCAAACGTTACGTAACGTTAAGCTACCGTTACGTTACGTTAAGCGTTATTTTGCGTTACGAAACGCGTTATTTTCAACACTGATCTTATCCTTCTAAAGTTTTTTTAGAACATAATATTATCAAACAACTGTGTATCTTCAAAAGCTAATTCAGCCATATACTGAAGGTTGATAGGGTTACTACTAATGAGAAGCATGCGAGAATGGGAATAAGTTATACATTCACAGGGTTCGGTCAAAATTGACTAACACTTTGAATTGCCTTTAGGGGTCCGGTGATTATGGTAGTAGCTGCGAACTGTACATATCAATAGACAAAATGTACGATTGTCGAAAAGTTTAAGGAGTGCCACAATCAAACATGAGCTAACCAAACTCTATTAAATTTATTATACAGGCATAAATTATTAAGGAACATCGATACTCAAGGAGCAGTCGTGTCTCCTCTATATGTTTGCAAATTGACCAAACAGCTACAAATGCCAGTTGCATGATGACGAAGCAATGACCGTAGGGATAGCTTTTTTCTCCCTCTCTCTTCATGTTCACCAAAAAAAGTACAGACCCATTAAGCAGGTTGTGCTATGTGTGATGCCCTTCTTGTTGCCTCCTTAAAAGGCTGCAATATCGTTAAAATGCCGAACCATGTTACACAACTTAGAAGACTTAACTGGAAGATGCCGAAGAAATTACAGGTAGCACTCATGAATCGCTATATCAAGTAGTTTGTTAGCTGTAAATAGTGAAAGGCAATGAATCACTATCTCCAGTAGTCAGAAACTTGTAGAAGTATTTGGGTAACCATGGTAACTATCTCAAGTAGTCATTTCATCTGCTAGTATGCTAGGCTGTGAGGAGAGGAAAACATGGTTGAAACATCTTGTAGCTTAACTTCAGAGAGCAAATTGCAATCCTTGTAATAATAATATCTTCCTCTTTTCTTTCCCTCTGCCTTTTGTTGTGCGCGGCGCGGAAGCCAAACAAACAACCAATTATGATGCTTTGAGAAACCAAACCAACGAACACCGAGAGAAAGACCAAACAAACACAAACACCAAAGTTTTACGTGGTTCGGCGAGATGCCTACGTCCACGGGGCAAGAAGGGGGGTGGGTTTTCACTAATAGAGAAGGAGAGTACAAATTGAGATTACAAATCGCTCACACGAACCAACTAATCTCACCAACAAATCTCTCAATCTCTCAACCAATAACCCTAACAAATAGCTCAGAAAGATCTCTCTTTTCTGTGCTCCAAAACCCCCAAAACTCTCCTTCAAAACCCTCAAATCGTATTGGTATTTATACCAAAACAGAAACCCAAACAGACTGCAAATAGGAGTCCAGATTTTCCAAAAAATCCGTCATAAGTCGACTTATCAGTCTGTATAAGTCGACTTGGCAGAGCGAAAAACAGCAACTGGAGAAGAGATCGTAAGTCGACTTATAGAACCTGATAAGTCGACTTACCATAAGTCGACTTACAGTCGACTTAGCATAAGTCGACTTGCCTCTGTGCATGAGTCGACTTATGACACCAAATCAGCTTTTTCAAGTTCTTCTCCACACCTTTTTTATTCTTCTATATCTTCACACTCTGAACTTGAGCCATGCCTAACCCAAGAAGATGAACCCAAATCTCCTTTTACTGTCTACCAGTTCTAGCCCTTCTTCTATCTTCTTCAATCATTTTATCCATTTTGTTTTGTTGGTCTAGTGATGTAGAATATTTGGTGTGCATGTATCAAAAAGCTTTTTCTTCCCCTTCTGTAAATTTTTTTCAACATGCAATGCTTCTAAATCAACCGAAATCTCAAATTGAACTATTTCCCCCAAATTTACAAAACCCTAGCTGCCCAATAACCCAATTATACAGCTAAATCCCAAATGAAATCAACACAAGACAACAAAAAGACCTAGAAATCATATAACCCCAATCAATTGACCTTATTCTAAATTCAAGTCCAAAAATTTCGCGTGATCCACAAAAGATAGTGGATCGAGAAGTTCTCATCGTTTTCGATGATCGTCGTCGTCGCCGGAGGTGAAATTAGGGCTTGCAGGTGAAGCTCGTCGTCGTCGCCGCCGCCGCCATCGCCGGTGTTGAGACTGGATCTCCTCCTTGTCGTCTTCGTCACCACCGCTAGTTGAGAGCGGAAGTGGGGACGGTGAGGGCTGTTTGGTTGTTGTTGGTAAAGTTGTGTATTTATGACACAACTTGGAAAGTTGTTGTCCACCTCATCATTTTCACTTTTACATTTTTCTTTGTTTGTTTTTTATTCCATTGGAATCATAAAACACTTGTTTGGTTTGTAAAATAAAACTTTAATTGTTTGTTTGGAAAGTGTAAAAAGTGGTCCCTACTCAAGTGATCATATTGGTTGAAATTACTTTTTCCTGACTTTAATGTTAACTTTCTCCTAAAATCATGTCTTTTTTTATGAAATCACTTTACAAGCCACATCATCATATGAAACCACTTTACACTATTTTCACATTTACAAACAAACAATTGAAAGTGATGAAAGCTGACATTGGGACCCACTTTTTTACGCTTTCCATCATTTTACATGGTAAAAACATACAACCAAACGAGCCCTGAGAGATCGCGAGAACGGAAGTGGGGAGGTGAGAGATCGCGAGAGCAGGGAGGGGGAGATGGAATTGAAATGATGGGCCCAAGTTGGGATTTAGATTTATGGGCCCAGTATACTATTAAAATGTTATTGGATTTGGGTCAATATCCAGAATTTAAATTCTTTTGGATCCAAACAATATAATTGAGCTAAATACTGTATTTGAAATGAAATTACGGTTACCAAACAGGCCATTAAAGTTTTAAACTATTTGAAAAAAGAGTTCTAATTCAAAGTATCTAATTTTCAATAATTCATATGTCAAAAGTCATTGGTATAAGCCATATGTAAGTTCATATTCAAAAAAATGGAGTATATATAATAAATAGAAAAGAGAAGCGGTCGTTCAAAAAAATTTCTGTTCAATTCAATTTATAAAGCACACACATATGTTTCGTGAAGTGAAACAGACTTTTACTCTGTCAAGCTAATGAGTAGGTTCATTTCTGCTACCTACTTTATATTATTTATTTTATATGTAAGAGTTATCGGTGCGAACACAGACAACAAACTTCTCTTGTTAATACAAGACAGCTCATTGATGATTCCTTACCACCTGGGCATATTAACTCACGTGACCTGTCCCATTCCTGGTCCTGCTAGCACTGCCTTCGCAACCAAAACACGCCTTGCTATTTTTTTACCGGTCATGAAGGTAATTAGGTAAGTGGACAAATTTTCAAAACAGACCTTTTTGGGTTTTTAATTACAAAAAACGACCCATTTCAATCATATTTATAAAAACCGACCCAGTTGGTTGAAACTGGGTCGGTTTTTGAAAATTTTTTTCTCAAACTTCACGGGAGTTCAACTCCCGTGAAGTTTTGTTATGAGAAAAACTTCACGGGAGTTGAACTCCCGTGAAGTTTTCCAAAAAAAATTAAAAAAACCGACCTGTTTTCAGCCAGGGGGCTGAAAACAGGTCGGTTTTTACAATTTTTTTCAAACCCGGTCTTTTTTTGCAAATAAAAACCCAAAAGGGTTGCTTTCGAAAATTTGTCCTTAGGTAAGTAGGTACACAATCAGACGATGCCATGAGATGCGATAGGACCACAATCAGACCGTTACCTTGACGACCCGAGTCACCCGACCGGACCGCCATTTTTATTCGCTCGACTAAAAATTAGGGATTCTGTCTCTTTTATTACACGCCCGCACTCCAGGCACCTAGTGTCCATCACAGCATCCAATAACCATTTTCCTTTTCTTGAAAAAAAATAAAAACAAAAAACAAAATAATAATAATAAATTTGCAAACCCCACCATCTTCTTCCATTAATAAAGCAAACTCTGCAGCTCTCCTTTCTAGCTCTATCTTATCATTTTCGCCATGGCGGCCGCTCCTTCCTCCGATCAAATCATCCTCGCTTGGTAACACGTCATGAAACTGTTTGTTAAAAAGCCAATGAGAAAATTGTCTGATATGGGTATTGATTTTAAACTAGTTTTCTTGCTTTACAGGGGATCAGGAGAAGATGGGCAACTTGGGATGGGGAATTGGGAGGATAAAGAGTGGGTTTCAAGCATCAAATCCCTTGAGCGTCACGGCCCCATCTTATCTGTTGTCGGCGGCAGCCGCAACTCCCTCGCAATCTGCGAAGATGGCCGGCTTTTCACGTGGGGATGGAATCAGAGAGGTACTCTTGGTCACCCGCCCGAAACCAAGACGGAAACCAAGGCGGAAAGCATTCCTGGGCTTGTCAAGGCCCTCTCCAATGTGAAGATTGTGCAGGTATTTACTAGTAATTGTTTTTATAGCATTGAGTATAGCAGGACTTTTCTTTTCTTTTTAAGCATAAATTTTAACAAGCCATTAGGTCAACTATTAGGTCTCAATCCTTCGTTTATAGCTTTGATGGCTTTATAAATGATTTTATGTGAGGTAAGCGGCAGTCTTGGACATAAGGTGGGACTGAAATAGTTCTGCTTGGGAAGCTAGTCGACTTTAGATCCCGAATAAAAACTTTTTTAACTTTTAGGGTTTCACGGAAAACTTTAATTTTATAGCGAAATAATCAAGAACAAACAACAATCAATGCAAACAAGAAGATTTTACATGGTTCGGCAATTTGCCTACATCCACGTGAGAAGACTGAGATTTCTTTGTTACTTGAAGAAGAAAAATACGACATCACTTTCCTCTCGTTGCCACCACACAAGATTTATCCCTTCGGTTTCTTATAAATCCTCACAAGAATAATAACCTTTCTTGTAACTCCTTACAAGAGTAATCTCCTTATTTTTTTCTACTTCTTTTTCCTCATCTTCTTGACCGCTTTCTTCTCATACTACAATGAACATCTCAAGACGTATTTATAGATTTCTTTCCTCCTATTTTGAGTTCATGTAGGATTCTCTTCTTTGACCAGTTTATAATTCCTATAAGACTCCATTATCATGATACTTTCTAAAATTATTCAAATCCTAGTTGTCTTCTAATTGGAATTTAACCACAATTGTAATTTTTTTGGTCAACGTCAAACTTCTAATATTAATCAAATTAGGATTTGGATTGAAATTTTCAATGCAAGCCATATTTAACAATCTTCAGCTTGGCTTGTATTGATAAATCTTGTCACCTTGCTCCACCTTTATGGCCTCCACCGGCCTCTACCTTAGCCATGCGTCATCCTCAAAACCTTGAGTGTCTGAACACGTACACGTCTCCACCTTATGTCGCGTACTTTCCTCAAATTCATAAATACCGAACATCCGTCATGCCCTGCACCTGAAGCCGAGTGCCTTTCTCAAATCTATGAGTGCCTTTCAACCTCCTCCCGAAGCTGCTTACTGTTGTGATCTCCATCTGATGCCCGTGCCTTTCTCAATTGAATGAGAACTTGAATGCCTTTGACGACTTTTGTCTGATGTCGTGTACTAACGACGGTTCATAAGTGAAAATCTGAATGATCACTTCACGACCTCCGCATGGCCATATACCTACCTCAATCATGAGTATCTGCTCTTGTAATGATTGGACACCGCTTATCTGCCATTAGATTAATCATCGCTTCTGAGCATATTGTAGGCGTCAAAAATTGCCTAATAGGTCCCCGAACACAGCTCGAGACGGAAAGAAGACGGTGAATGTCATTATCCGAGTCAAGGGAGATTATCCGACGCAGGTAAACGCATAAAGCGAATCGTTAAAGCGTACAAGTCAGCGAAGCGACGAAACACGCGTAAAAGCAAAACAAGCGTAAAATGAGCGCACTGAAGGGGTTGCAAACTGCCAAAAATGTCAAAAAGACGAACGAAACAGGCCAGGAGGCTCGTGTGAGTGCTAGCCACCAAATGCTGGCTCGCACAGCTCCGAACCACTATGAGTGTTTTGACCTCCCAAAACTCCCCAAAACGCGGATTTCGATGTTTTCTTAGAATTCTTTCATCCCAGAACCTCTCCAGCTGTTCTGAAGCTATCCTTAAGTGCGCTTAGGCGGTTATCAACCGCAGATGACGCTAAAATACTTGATCTTATCAGATAACACGACGATAAAAGCCTATAAATAGAAGCCCAGGGTTTTCATTAGGGAAGAGCTGAAATCAGAGGGCGAGGTGCTGTCGAATTGAGCAGTGAACCACGAATTTCAGAGGAGAATTAGCGAATCTTGACGATCTTTTTCATAAAGAAAAAGCCTTCGAAAGATTTGAGATTCTCTCCCCCTCTTTTCTCCGGATTAAACTTGGTTTTAATCTCGAGAAGAGCCACAATCTCGCTTGATCGTGATTGTCGCTTCAGCGATTATTTCCTTTGTGAAATAAGAGCTTTAATCAATTCTCTATCAACCGGATCTGATCTGCGGTGGCCCACGGACTAACACGTCCCCAGCACAGGTAAAAATCCCACACAAAGCAACAGGAAATAAACTACTGCTGCGTTTTGTTGGATAAAGTTATAATTTTTACTTTTTTATTATAAGAAGATCTTATAAAAAGATCAATTTTTCTTTCAGTTTGAACTTGTAATCGATAAACGATGTAACAGGTTTAACAGCAATAGAAACAACTTTTGACGCAGCAACGGAAGAATTTTATCTATTCGACAAAATACTGAGTAGATTGAAGACATAAGAAGTCAAGAACTGAAAGTAATTACAGGTCCTTTTACACCGACTGAAGATTGGGCCTATCACATCCAAAGTATTTCAGGCTCTTCTATAAAAAAACGAGACTGAAATACTTTAGAGGGGGTAACTGTAGGCGTCAAAATTTACCTAATAGTTCTCCAAACACAGCTTGGGACGAAGAGAAGATGATGAATGTTATTATTCGAGTCAAGAAAGATTATCCGATGTTGATAAACGCATTAAGCGAATCGTTAAAGCGTACAAGTCAGCGAAGCGACGAAACGCGCGTAAAAGCAAAACAAGCGTAAAATGAGCGAACTGAAGGGGCTATAAACAGCCAAAAATGTCAAAAAGATGAACGAAACAGGCCATGAGGCTCGCGTGAGTGCGAGCCACCAAATGGTGGCTTGCACAGCTCCGAGCCAACACAAGTGTTTTGACCTCCCAAAACTCCCCAAAACGTGAATTTTGATGTTTTGTTAGAATTCTTTCGTCCCAGAACCTCTCCAACTGTATTAAGTGCATTAGGTGGTTATCAACCGCAGATAACGTCAAAATACTTGATCTTATCAGAAAACACGACGATAAAAGCTTATTAATAGAAGCTCAGGGTCTTCATTAGGGAAGAGCTGAAATCAGAGGGCGAGGTGCTATCAAATTGAGCAGTGAACCACGAATTTCAGAGGAGAATTAGCGAATCTTGGCAAACTTTTTTATAAAGAAAAAAGCCTTTGAAAAATTTGAGATTCTCTCCTCCTCTTTTCTCCGGATTAAACTTGGTTTTAATCTCGAGAAGAACCACAATCGCTTGGTCGTGATTGTTGCTTCAGTGATTACTTTCTTTGTGAAGTAAGAGCTTTAATCAATCCTCTGTCAACCGGGTCTGATTTGTGGTGGTCCACAGACTAACGCGTCCCCGACACATGCAAAGACTCCACATAAAGCAACAGGAGATAAACTAATGTTGTGTTTTTTGGATAAAGTTATAATTTTTACTTTTTCATTGTAAGAAGATATTATAAAAAGATCAAATTTTCTTTCAGTTTAAACTTGTAATCGATAAACGGTGTAACAGGTTTAACAGTAATGGAAACAACAACTTTTGACGAAAACACATATGAATAAATCTAAACATCAACTCCTCGATCAAAAGTGCTCCACTTTCGATTCCCTGATTTTTCCGACAATTCTTGGACTATCTGATCTAAGATTTAAGAGACTTTCACAAGAGCCGAGCGCTATAAAAAACTCATGTGTCCCATGTTAACTCCTCACGTCAACTTCTTCAGCACTTCACCATGTCGCTTGTTGCCAGTTCGGTGCCTTAATCGCGCCGCCGTCCTTTTCGACTTTGGGCCGCCGGATTGCCTAATTTTTGGCTTCTCTCACGCCTACACATGTCCTAGTCATCACTGATTGTGACTAGCTAAACGCTGTCTCTTCTGTCTTTGGCTAAGCTTCTTCACCATCGAATATATCTTGCACTGCTCCCACGTGCTATTGAACCTTTGCCTGCAACATCCGTCAACGATCAACCCATTGTATTCTTGTGCGGGAACAAATCCATCACTATTGGCCGCCTATACAGACCGTGTGCATCTCTGCCTTTACTCGCCAACCGGTCCTTTGCCTGATTTACTATCGTTCAGCGCTTCGTTACACACTTCGACATTTTTTCTTGTGCACCCCTTTTGCAGATCTCCGCTACACCATTCACCTTATATGTCGCTGGCACTGTTTGTTGTTGTAGCCAGATCTCCTGCATGATCACCTCTGCAATATCGTAAGTCTGACGAACCCTAAACGTTGTTGTCCATGTCTCCTTCACCATTGCTTGAAACTCTAATTTTTTCTTGAACAAATTTGGCCATGATTTGTCTAGAGGATCCCGACTCTGAATAATCATCAGCTCTGATACCATTTGTTAGGAATCTAGTTGATTTTTTTAGATACCAAATAAAGTATTTAACTTTTAGGGTTGCGTGTAAAACCTTAACTTTATGGCAAAATAATCAAGAACAACCAACAATCATTGCCAACATGAAGATTTTATGTACTTCAGCAATTTGCCTATGTCCACGGTAGAAGGAAGAGATTTCTTTAGTACTTGAAGAAGAAGAATATAATCACTTTTCTCTCGTTGTCACCTCACAAGAGTAATCCCCCTGATTTCTTCTAAATCCTTGCAAGAATAATAATCTTCCTCTTGTAAATCCTTACAAGAGTAATCTCGTTTTCTTTTTCTTCTTCTTTTTCCCCCTCGTCTTCTTGACCATTTTCTTCTTATATTGCAATGAACCTTTCAAGGGGTATTTATATATTTCTTTCCTACTATTTTGAGTTCATGTATGATTTCTTCCTTTGATAAGTTATAATTCCTACAGGATTCCTTTCTCATGATGCTTTCTATAATTATTCAAGTCCTAGTCGTCTTCTAATTGGAATTTAATTCCAATTGTACTTTTCCTTCTGGTCAAAGTCAAACTTTTAATCCTAATCAAATTAGGATTTGACTTGAAGTTTTCAATGCAAGCCATATTCAACAGTTCAGGTGGGTAAGCAAAGATGAATTTAATAGTTTAGGGGGCAAGACAAAACCAAACTTAATTTAGGGTAAGCAGGGAACTAGGTCAATAGTTTAGGAGGCATGTAGAGTCTACAACTAGTTCAGGAGACAAGAAGGGAAAATACTAATAATTTAGGAGGCAAGTAAGGTCTGAATCCAAGCCATTATCATGAACTTTTATAGGGGTTTTGCACAAAACTATGATAAAAGTAATATATGGTTTATGATATCTGCCAAGAGCTCGTTATCTGATGAGTGATGATAGCATAAGTTCATGGTAGTTTAGTAACTTTATCTCAGAATTCATGCATTTGTAAAATTTAAATAAAAGTATGTATGTTAATACAGTAGAGAGTATCTGAAAAGCTATCTGTAGTTTATAATAATAGCTGAAGCTCGTGTGGTAATCTGATTATAACTACATGAGCTTTATGTAGTTTTGAGTGACTTTATCTGAAATTCATTGAAGTCTTGTATATATAAGTAAAAGTTCATGACATCAAATTCATAGATAGTTTTTTTCTGAAACATTGTGCTATTTTTCTAATGATAAGAATTTTCATGATATTTTTCTACTACTAAAAATAGCTTATATATTTTTTTGGTTCATGGTATTTTTGTTAAATTAACTTTGTTTACTCTTTTATGTGGTATTTCCAGGCAGCTATTGGCGGGTGGCATTGTCTCGCAGTTGATGATCAGGGAAGAGCATATGCCTGGGGTAGGCAGTGATGCCCTCCCTCATCTTTAACTGTGATTTTCTCCCTTTTATGTTGAGATTTGTTTGCAATTTTTGGGATTTATTACAGGTGGGAATGAGTATGGGCAGTGTGGAGAGGAGCCAGAGAGGAAAGAAGATGGGACAAAGGCTTTGAGAAGGGATATTGCGATTCCCCAGCGGTGTGCCTCTAAGCTTTCTGTTCGTCAGGTAATTGGAATCTGAAAATAAATTCCTGCTTCAATGAATACTCTAAACTTTGTGAATGATTTTTTCTTCTTGCAGAATAACGATGCTAAATCTTTATTCTGCAAGTGCTCTTAGCTGTATTGGTTCTTTCTTTGTGGCATCAATTCTGTATGTTTGCTGCAAGTGGACCTGTTCCCTTTCCCTTTTGTTCAAGAGCATTAGAAAAGGACTGAGATGAAAATGTAAAAATATGAAAGGTGAAGTAAAGAAACAAACGATCAAGCTTTGTCACTCAATGGAGAGTAGCAAATATACTTCATCTAAACAAGAATGATTAGGCTGTATCCCAATAGTTATGTCTTTACATGGTTGAGCTTGAATGCAAGGTCTAAGGGAAGCATAAACTAGTACAGAAGTTAAAAATAGCAAGGAGAAAAATTCATTCCTGTAAAATCTCTTAGACAATGTGCGTATTCTGTTGTCATGAAAAAGATAGTTTGTTATTAATTATTTTCGCATATGTGGCCAAAATTGATTTAGCTCATAGACTCTATGTTTGGCTACTACTTATTTTTTGAATACTTATAAGTTGTTACTTATTCTCAAAACTCCTTATAAGTATGTAAGAAAATAAGGAAGTTGTTTGGTAAACTCCTCAACTTAAAAGGATATATAAGTAGTTATGTATTTTATAAATCAATAACTTATTAGGTTGTGTTAAATGTTAAATCACGAAAAAGGATATATTGTTGTAACTCCATATCTTGACTAATTAATTTATTTTATATCAACTAGATAATTAATAATATAAATTTATTAATTATTTAAAAAAGTAATTTATTTGAAATTAATTATTTCAAATTAATTATCATTATCAATTAATAATATTGAGATTAATTTGTTAATTTCATTATAATGAAATATTATTATTAATAAAATCAATCAATTAATTAAAATTTAGTTTTATCTCATAATAAGAAATATATTTGATTAAAATATTTTTATATATTACATTATTTGTGATTATTAGTTACTAATTTTGAGATTAATTAATTAAGTTCATATTAGTAAATAGTATTGTTAATAAATAAATAAATTAATTAATTAAAATTAGTTATCTCATAATAGGAAATATACTTCATTAAAATATTTTTATATATTGCATTATTTTGATTATTAATTGCTAATATTATCATTAATTAATTTCATATTAAAAAAAATATTAAGCGACCCGCATTAACAACATCGCATTATCGGCCGCAATATGCACAGTGAAAGTTGATGACGACCTGTCATCATTGCTTTCTTTAAGGAAAGTGGCTTTTGGAAAGCTACTTTATAAAGCTGTTTTTTTAAAAGGAGATGCTAGACGGCTCCCCGAGGCTCAATCTAGTATTTTATCTGCTTATAAAGCTGTGCTTTTACCTTTAAGGTCTGGAGGGATATTAAAAATTTCTGCCCAGATGTCTTCAGGGTCTCGGGCATCTTGGATATGATCCAAACCAGGTGTATCTTCTTCCATAGAAGAAACATGACTAGTAGTCTCTGGTTCATCAAAAGCTTCAAAGAATTGCCTTTTAAAGTATTCTAGACATTTCTACTTGATTTCAGCTTCAGAACTTTGAGGATATTTTCTCCTCATTAAATTGGTTATCTTAGTCATAGGATTATCCCTTTTGACTTCTTGAGTCATATTTGACTCTATTAGAGATTTATTTCTCTGGATAATTTCCTCTAATTCTTTAACTTTGGTCTCGAGACAGATCTCATTCCACCATCTGCAGTGGTACGTTCGTTTAAGAACAGGAATATGTGATGGGGTCCAGTCACATATAAGCGACCAATTCCAAATCCAAGAAATTTCTACTTCTGCAAAGAAATGTGCAAAGCACATGCCATCTATAAGCTGGCTTTCATCCATTCTTGATAATTTAGGATGACTGTCGACCCATGAAGAATATAATTTCAGAATAGGTTCAGGGATGATTGCAATTTCAATTCCATAAGTTTCTCACCATTTATAAAACCAATTGGGAACTCCCTTTTGAAGGGCTTCAGGACAGAGCTTAATAAGCTAAGTATGCTTTTGCTTTGGGTTCTGATATAAGAACAAATCAAAGAAAGCTTACTTGTAATCCCAATAATAAAATTTATAGACTTCTTTCGTATTTTGTACCCTTACCAAAGGTAATTCTTCATTTGGGTTTATAGCCCAATTTTGAGGAAGTATAACTTCTCTGATGACACATTTGTTGAAGCCAGGAGGAACAGAATGATTTTTTGTAGTCCAAAAATGGGTTATTTCCATTCCTTTTTGACTTAATAAAGTCCTAATCCATGCTCTTGATTTTAAAGAAAGAGTAGGATAGTATGTTTCGTGAAGATATCTTTGTCGAAGTGTTTCTGGCTCTTGCATTAAAGCAATATCTTCGGGTTCTAAATATAGAACTATATCTGTATGAGATTTTTCAAACCATTTAGTTTCCTCTTTTACTATATTAGTAAAAGGTTCAGGAGTATTTTCCTATTCAACGATATCTCGTATGCCTTTATAAAAAGCTTTAGCATGTGAAGAATTATGTTTTTTTGTAATAGTACGTCATGATGTAGGCTGTTGAGATGGAGTAGAACTCCTATTTACTTCTTGACCTATAAGGTCAAAGCTAGAATTTGGGTCTGGGCCTCCTCTCCCCCTCCCTGAAAAGGAGGGATTACTCCGTCTCATTTGTACCCTGCAAAAATTCACGAGTTAGAAAATCTGGTAGATGATTAGAGTCATCTTTAATATATTCAATTTTAAATTGATACATAGCCAATTCGGCTTGCCATCTAGCGAATATTTGCTTAGAAACAAGATTTTTTACATCTTTTTCAATAATGCTTTTAGCAGAGCTGCAATCTATTCTTAATAAAAATTCTTGATTCAGAATATCATCTCTAAATTTAGAGAAACATTTTAAAATAGATAGCATTTCTTTTTTAATTGTAGAATAATTAAATTGGGCTTTATCCCATTTACCAGAGGTAAAACGAACTAATTGTTCTTTTTTGGTTTGAGGATCTACTTGTTTTAATATCCCACCATAACCAATGTTTGAAGCATCTGTTTCAACTATTTTGAACCAGTGAATATTAGCAAGATGGATACATGGTAAGTTTTTAACTTTGAGTTTAATTTTTCTTACTGCAGCAGTATGTTGCTGTGTCCACGGCTTAGCATTTTTCTTAAGCCTATCATATAAAAGGACAGTATCTTTTGCTAGATCTTTATAATAATCTGCAACATAATTTAAAGCTCCTAAAAATCTTTGTAACTGTTTTATATCAGTTATTTCGTCTGGAAACTTTGAAGCAAATTCAATACTTCTATCAATAGGAATAGTAGTTCCTTTATTAATATTATGACCCAGAAATCTAATCTGAGTTTGAAATAATTTTAGTATTGGGGCAGATATAGCTAACCCATTTTTTATGGCTAGAGATCTAAAAGTCTCTAAATGCTTAACATGCTGATCAAAACTATTAGAAAAAATCAATATGTCATCTATATAAGATAAAATAAAATCCGTATAAGGAATAAAAATATCATTCATAATATTTTGAAATTCAGAAGGGGCGTTTTTAAGCCCAAATGGCATAACATTCCATTCATAGTGTCCAAATGGGACAACAAATGCAGTTTTGTATTTGTCTTTTTCTTCAATCTGGATTTGCCAGTAGCCTGATTTTAAATCAAACTTAGAG
Organism: Asparagus kiusianus; assembly: GCA_022839385.1. NCBI lineage: Eukaryota > Viridiplantae > Streptophyta > Magnoliopsida > Asparagales > Asparagaceae > Asparagus > Asparagus kiusianus. The sequence goes on from BQKN01065036.1 coordinate 725,883, forward strand.
AATATTTTTGCATTAGTCATGCGATTCAACAAATCCCTTTTATTAGGAATTGGATATCTTATCCATTTAAGGACAGAATTTAAAGGTTTATAATTGATGACTAATCGTGGAACGCCACGTTCTCTCTCAGCTGCATTGTTTACATAAAATGCAGTACAACTCCAAGGAGAATATGATTTCCTTATCAAATTTTTCTCTATAAGAGTTTGTATTTCTTTTTTGCATAAATGAAGATATTCTTGATTCATTTGACAAGGACGAGATTTTGTAGGAATATTTTTCTCGTTAAATCCCTCTATATAGAGTAAAGAAACAATATGTTGTTTCCTATTCCAAAATGCATTTGGGACATCACTACATACAGTTAGCTTAAACTTATTTTCAATTTGACTTATTAAGTCTTTGTGTTTTTTAATTTGTTCTTCAACTTGAACAAATACTAATTCTTCTTTAAGAAAATTTATTTGCTTTTCTTTAAGCATAATATTTTTTTACCTCATTTAACATTTTAGTTTGAGGGTCTGTAATAAATTCAAGGAAAATTTCTTTTTCTTGAAACGTAGCACAAATTCCATTAGTATCTATCTTATGGATAGGCATAATAGTATGTAAAAACGGAGTCCCAAGAATTATATGTTGGGATAAATTTTTTACTAGAATACAGGGAGTTGGTATACAAGTCCTTTGCACACATATATGTGCTTTAGGTAATTTATATTTTACCTCTAATTGGTTTCCATTGGCGCCGCTTAAAGTTTGTGTAGTTTTCTCAAAAAACTTTGAAGGAATTATCCCTTCATTTATGCAGTTTAGATCTGCACCACTATCTACCAAAGCTATAAGGTCTGATATATAAAATTGATCTTCAACTATTAAGTTGATTTTAATATACCACTTTTGAGAGGTAACTTATTGCAATATTTGCAATAGAGCATTACTTTCATTTTTATTTTCTTGATCACTTTGTTCACTTTGTTGAACATGTTCTTGCCCTTCATCAAATCTGGCAAGAATATATTTATTCTCTTGTTTAAGTTTTTTAACTTCTATTTTCAATTCTTGTATCTCTTTATTAAGAGATGATAAAGATATATCTTTTGAAGTATGAGCAATATTTTGCCTTCTTCTTTGTACTTCTGAAAATTTAAAAACATTGTCTATTTGAGGATTTTTGTCTTTATTAGACACATTTTTTAATAACTCTTCTTTTAGAGTAGAGGAAATATCAGCTGATAGAACTTGCGATAGAAGTTCTTTATTTTTATTGGATTTGATCATATTGATCGAAAGTCCATTTATTTGAACAATAGATTTCCAATAATTTGTTTCGTCGTTGCAATTATTAATTGCACACTTACAATTTTCATTTTCAGAATCCAAATCTGAGTCTGAAGTGGACGGATATGATTCGTCTTCAGAATCACTATTTATTAAGATATTTGATAGAGTCTTTTTAAGACCTTCATCTTCAATCGCTTCTATTTTCTTTTTAATATAACAGCGATTGGCATAGTGCCCGATACGGCCACATTTGTAACAATGAATCTCTTTTTTATCAGATTTAACTTTCTTTTTAGCCTTAAGAGGCTTTTCTCTTTCTTTTTCTTTAAATTTTTTTTTCTTTTTCTTTTTAAAGAATTTTTTAGATTTTCCTTTATTAGGAATAATTTCTTTATTAGCCTTATAAGGTTGATCATATGCGAATTGTTCGCAAAATTCTCCAAGTTCTTTTCTTTTAGTAAGTCTTTGAGACTTTAACTGATTCTTAAGCTTTAAGTCGTTACAAAGGGCTAAGCCTTCTTTTATACAGGCGTTTGATAAGTACCCATATGATAGGTTATCATAGGGAATATATCCCCCATAATCAGCTCGAAGTTTATTTCGAACTTTTTCAGCAAATAAAGTTGGTAAGCCATCAATAAATTTAGCTTTCCAATGAGAGCTATTAGCATCATTTAAAGTCATTACTCTACTTAGATAGGTATCTTTATATCATCTGAAATGTGTTAATGAAGGACATCTAAAGTTTTGTAATAGAGTTCTAATTCTTTCACCTTCATCAAGGTAAGCACCAGTAAAATGGTGTGCTATAGCTAACATTAAAGTATATACAACATCTTCTTGCTGAATACCATTATCTATTTTTGTTGCTCCTAAAATCTCATTTCGAGCTTCAATTGTAAGATAATGGTCCCACCATCCTTTAAGGACACCAGTAAAACCACAAGTTATAAATGAGGCTATCATTCTTTCACTATTACCATTCTGTTTACAGATGGTTCCATACATAAGCATTCGATGTATAACCGAATTTATTTGGGTATCTGATAACCCATTTATATTCCATTCGTAGATATTTCTACCATTATATTCTGCCTGTAGATAGGCATCATTTTCTTTAAAAAGAACATCTGCTGGAGTAGGTCTTTTATAATAGTATCTTTCCAGCCTTTTCTTTGGATGACTTTTTAGCTTATTAATTTCTGTAAAATTATTTTCTACAGCCAAAATTTCTGTTGACGATATATCGTCAGAACTGTATGTATTAGATGAATTTTCTTCTTCCGATATAACTGTAGAAGAGGATGGTAACACTGTATCAAGTGTATGAATTCTAGCAGAAGTTAATTTTTTAGCTAGACTCTCTATTATTTCAGGGGTTATTTCTGTATCCTTTTTAAATCCTGAAATATCCATTGGAGGTTTTATATATTTTTTTTCTATCTTTCTTTGAGAAAGATTCGAGTTTTCTAGTAATCTTAAAGAATGTATAACTTCTGTTATTTTAGATATTAATTTATCTAAAACTTCTTCAACTCTTATAAGTTGTTCACCTATTGATTTTAAATAGATGTTTGTATAGTTATTTTGCTTAACTATTTTACTTAACTTTTTCATGGGTTCTTCATTGAACTCATTAAGCTTTATAAAAGCCATTGCCTCTATATTAGAGGGAGCAACATCTTTTAAGATAATTGGATCTATAGGTGGATTAATTGATCTAATTAATTTACCCGTAGATGTTTTCCATTGTTTTAAGTGTTCTTCTAAGACACTTATTTTATGACTTTGTTTGAGAACATATCTTTTTAAAAACCATGGAACAAAAAATTTAATTTCTTGTTTATATTCAAGTTCTATATAATAGTTCTCGACCCATTTTAATTGGTCTTTTTTCAAAAAAATTTTAAAAAACCAATTTCGAAAATCTTTGTTTTTATCAAGGTAAAATTCTGTATTAAGAATTTCCCTTATAGGACTTCATTTTTCAAAATTCATTACTTCATTCTAAAACTCATCTCCGTATTAGGAGGAGAAGCTTTATCTTTATATAAAACATGCGGGATATTATTGTCGGATATATTTATCCCTTGAACAGAACTGGTTCTATAAGATCCAGATCTAGAGAAAGAATTTCTGGCAGATGATGCCACATCAGATATTCTGATAGTTCTTGATGGATTAAATGTTATTTCAACTTCTCCATCAGTGGTTTGAACTATTTGGTCAACATCTTGGTTAATAATAGGTAAAGGTTGTATTGCATGGGGTATAACCCAATTTTTAGGGAAATTTATTTCATCCCATTTAATCTGTCTATTCACAGCTATATTTGAAGATAAAGCATTTGATTCAACCAGAACAGCTTTTCCTGGTTTAGAATGGTTTTTAGCTTTTGGAGCTAAAGTATTTAATACTTTATAATGAATGCGGTATATAATCAAAATTGTTTTTGATCCAGGAGTATAATTATACCCATGTGTCTTTATATTAAGACTTATAGCCTCTAATATATTTGGATCTGTCAATGAGAGGCTTAAATTTGGATATACATTAAAATATACTGGACCATTACATAAACTGGTCTTCATAATACCCATTAAGGATTGGGTCCAATTTAGACAACGTGAGTCTCTTAGGCAGACCAATAAAGAGGCGTTTAAGCCTGATAACGTCAAAGGACGAAAGGCGATCTGTATAAGACCGATATGCAAATACTTGTATTTATCCATATAAGGATTTACATCAGCAACTCCTAAGAGTTGTATAGTTTGTTCTTCTTTGTCGACTGTAGTAGTCCTTTCCAAAGTTTTTATATTTATCAAAGACTTATAATCTAAGAAACCAATTTTGTATATATCCCTATTAGGGACATCAGGTATTGTCCACTTATTAAGGGACTCAATATCAGTTTCATATTCTGTCAATTGGGCGTTTTTGACCTTTTTCATTCCAATTTAATTGGACGGTCGAGCCGAAGACTCTACAATATCTGACATAAAATTCTCTTGTTTACAGAGTTATCTTTTAAATATTAAACTAGTAAGGAGATAGATTATTTATTTTTCTTTTTATTCTCTCTAAAACAATCTAGCAGAAAGCTTACACGTCTGTCAACGTCTTACACTACCCTAACCAGCCATCTCGGCAACACTGGGATTTACACAGCGCGACTTGGGTGACGTCCCATAAGCATGCAAACTAGACTCTTAAAAAGAGAATTAAAAGAACATATAAATAGTCTACATTCTTACAAGCTAATATTCAAAAGATAATCTGTAAAAGAGATTTAAGCAGACATGCAGATAAACATGGCTCTGATACCAAAATTAAGCAGGAAATAAAAAACAAAAAACTTACAATTTACGCCCGCCAATAGATAAGATTATATCTTTATTATACTCCACAATATATTACAGGATAAGATATTTTACAAGAGGATTCTCAGAAGACAATTCTTAGCACTCTAATGTTTTATTTTCTCACATACAAGCACACTCCAAACTCGTCTGCCTTCCTTCATATTTATAAGCCGCTTAAGATTCCTTTCTCGAACCATCGGCTGACGTAGCACATTAAAATAAAGTGAAAGCGACCCGCATTAACAACATCGCATTATCGGCCGCAATATGCACAGTGAAAGTGGATGACGACCTGTCATCATAGCTTCCTTTAAGAAAAGTGGCTTTTTGAAAGCTGTATAACAGCGATTGGCATAGTGTCCGATACGGTCACATTTGTAACAATGAATCTCTTTTTTATCAGATTTAACTTTCTTTTTAGCATTATGAGGCTTTTCTCTTTCTTTTTCTTTAAAAAATATTTCTTTTTCTTTTTAAAGAATTTTTTAGATTTTCCTTTATTAGGAATAATTTCTTTATCAGCCTTATAAGGTTGATCATATGAGAATTGTTCGCAAAATTCTCCAAGTTCTTTTCTTTTAGTAAGTCTTTGAGACTTTAACTGATTCTTAAGCTTTAAGTCGTTACAAAGGGCTAAGCCTTCTTTTATACAAGCGTTTGATAAGTACCCATATGATAGGTTATCATAGGTAATATATCCCCCATAATCAGCTTGAAGTTTATTTCGAACTTTTTCAGCAAATAAAGTTGGTAAGCCATCAATAAATTTAGCTTTCCAATGAGAGCTATTAGCATCATTTAGAGTCATTACTCTACTTAGATAGGTATCTTTATACCATCTGAAATGTGTTAATGAAGGACATCTAAAGTTTTGTAATAGAGTTCTAATTCTTTCACCTTTATCAAGGTAAACACCAGTAAAATGGTGTGCTATAGCTAACATTAAAGTATATACAGCATCTTCTTGCTGAACACCATTATCTATTTTTGTTGCTCCTAAAATCTCATTTCGAGCTTCAATTGTAAGATAATGGTCCCACCATCCTTTAAGGACACCAGTAAAACCATAAGTTATAAATGAGGCTATCATTCTTTCACTATTACCATTCTGTTTACAGATGGTTCCATACATAAGCATTCGATGTATAACCGAATTTATTTGGGTATCTAATAACCCATCTATATTCCATTCGTAGATATTTTTACCATTATATTCTGCCTGTAGATAGGCATCATTTTTTTCAAAAAGAACATCTGCTGGAGTAGGTCTTTTATAATAGTATCTTTCCAGCCTTTTCTTTGGATGACTTTTCAGCTTATTAATTTCTGTAAAAATATTTTCTACAGCCAAAATTTCTGTTGACGATATATCGTCAGAACTGTCTGTATTAGATGAATTTTCTTCTTCAGATATAACTGTAGAAGAGGATGGTAACACTGTATCAAGTGTATGAATTCTAGCAGAAGTTAATTTTTTATCTAGACTCTCTATTATTTCAGGGGTTATTTCTGTATCCTTTTTAAATCCTGAAATATCCATTGGAGGTTTTATATTTGTTTTTTCTATCTTTCTTTGAGAAAGATTCGAGTTTTCTAGTAATCTTAAAGAAGGTATAACTTCTGTTATTTTAGATAGTAATTTATCTAAAACTTCTTCAACTCTTATAAGTTGTTCACCTATTGATTTTAAATAGATGTTTGTATAGTTATTTTGCTTAACTATTTTACTTAACTCTTTCATGGGTTCTTCATTGAACTCATTAGGCTTTATAAAAGCCATTGCCTCTATATTAGAGGGAGCAACATCTTTTAAGATAATTGGATCTATAGGTGGATTAATTGATCTAATTAATTTACCCGTAGATCGAAATTGGGCTATAAACCCAAATAAAGAATTACCTTTGGTAAGGGTACAAAATACGAAAGAAGTCTATAAATTTAATTATTGGGATTACAAGCAAGCTTTCTTTGATTTGTTCTTATATCAGAACCCAAAGCAAAAGCATACTTGGCTTATTAAGCTCTGTCCTGAAGCCCTTCAAAAGGGAGTTCCCAATTGGTTTTATAAATAGTGGAAAACTTATGGAATTGAAATTGCAATCATCCCTGAACCTATTCTGAAATTATATTCTTCATGGGTCGACATTCATCCTAAATTATCAAGAATGGATGAAAGTCAGCTTATAGATGGCATGTGCTTTGCACATTTCTTTGCAGAAGTAGAAATTCCTTGGATTTGGAATTGGTCGCTTATATGTGACTGGACCCCATCACATATTCCTGTTCTTAAACGAACGTACCACTGCAGATGGTGGAATGAGATTTGTCTCGAGACCAAAGTTAAAGAATTAGAGGAAATTATCCAGAGAAATAAATCTCTAATAGAGTCAAATATGACTCAAGAAGTCAAAAGGGATAATCCTATGAATAAGATAGCCAATTTAATGAGGAGAAACTATCCTCAGAGTTCTGAAGCTGAAATCAAGCAGAAATGTCTAGATACTTTAAAAGGCAATTCTTTGAAGCTTTTGATGAACCAGAGACTACTAGTCATGTTTCTTCTATGGAAGAAGATACACCTGGTTTGGATCATATCCAAGATGCCCAAGACCCTGAAGACATCTGGGCAGAAATTTTTAATAATCCTCCAGACCTTAAAGGTAAAAGCCCAGCTTTATAAGCAGATAAAATACTAGATTGAGCCTCGGGGAGCTGTCTAGCATCTCCTTTTAAAAAAGCAGCTTTATAAAGCAGCTTTCCAAAAGCCACTTTCCTTAAAGGAAGCAATGATGACAGGTCGCCATCAACTTTCACTGTGCATATTACGGCCGATAATGCGATGTTGTTAATGCGGGTCGCTTTCACTTTATTTTAATGCGCTACGTCAGCCGATGGTTCGAGAAAGGAATCTTAAGCGGCTTATAAATATGAAGGAAGGCAGACGAGTTTGGAGTGTGCTTGTATGTGAGAAAATAAAACATTAGAGTGCTAAGAATTGTCTTCTGAGAATCCTCTTGTAAAATATCTTATCCTGTAATATATTGTGGAGCATAATAAAGATATAATCTTATCTATTGGCGGGCGTAAATTGTAAGTTTTTTGTTTTTTATTTCCTGCTTAATTTTGGTATCAGAGCCATGTTTATCTGCATGTCTGCTTAAATCTCTTTTACAGATTATCTTTTGAATATTAGCTTGTAAGAATGTAGACTATTTATATGTTCTTTTAATTCTCTTTTTAAGAGTCTAGTTTGCATGCTTATGGGACGTTACCCAAGTCGCGCTGTGTAAATCCCAGTGTTGCCGAGATGGCTGGTTAGGGTAGTGTAAGATGTTGACAGACGTGTAAGCTTTCTGCTAGATTGTTTTAGAGAGAATAAAAAGAAAAATAAATAATCTATCTCCTTACTAGTTTAATATTTAAAAGATAACTCTGTAAACAAGAGAATTTTATGTCAGATATTGTAGAGTCTTCGGCTCGACCGTCCAATTAAATTGGAATGAAAAAGGTCAAAAACGCCCAATTGACAGAATATGAAACTGATATTGAGTCCCTTAATAAGTGGACAATACCTGATGTCCCTAATAGGGATATATACAAAATTGGTTTCTTAGACTATAAGTCTTTGATAAATATAAAAACTTTGGAAAGGACTACTACAGTCGACAAAGAAGAGAACAAACTATACAACTCTTAGGAGTTGCTGATGTAAATCCTTATATGGATAAATACAAGTATTTGCATATCGGTCTTATACAGATCGCCTTTCGTCCTTTGACGTTATCAGGCTTAAACGCCTCTTTATTGGTCTGCCTAAGAGACTCACGTTGTCTAAATTGGACCCAATCCTTAATGGGTATTATGGAGACCAGTTTATGTAATGGTCCAGTATATTTTAATGTATATCCAAATTTAAGCCTCTCATTGACAGATCCAAATATATTAGAGGCTATAAGTCTTAATATAAAGTCACATGGGTATAATTATACTCCTGGATCAGAAACAATTGCGATTATATACCGCATTCATTATAAAGTATTAAATACTTTAGCTCCAAAAGCTAAAAACCATTCTAAACTAGGCAAAACTATTCTGGTTGAATCAAATGCTTTATCTTCAAATATAGCTGTGAATAGACAGATTAAATGGGATAAAATAAATTTCCCTGAAAATTGGGTTATACCCCATGCAATACAACCTTTACCTATTATTAACCAAGATGTTGACCAAATAGTCCAAACCACTGATGGAGAAGTTGAAATAACATTTAATCCATCAAGAACTATCAGAATATCTGATGTGGCATCATCTGCCAGAAATTCTTTCTCTAGATCTGGATCTTATAGAACCAGTTCTGTTCAAGGGATAAATATATCCGACAATAATATCCCGCATGTTTTATATAAAGATAAAGCTTCTCCTCCTAATACGGAGATGAGTTTTAGAATGAAGTAATGAATTTTAAAAAAGGAAGTCCTATAAGGGAAATTCTTAATACAGAATTTTACCTTGATAAAAACAAAGATTTTCAAAATTGGTTTTTTAAAAATTTTTCGAAAAAAGACCAATTAAAATAGGTCGAGAACTATTATATAGAACTTGAATATAAACAAGAAATTAAATTTTTTGTTCCATGGTTTTTAAAAAGATATGTTCTCAAACAAAGTCATAAAATTAATTATCATTATCAATTAATAATATTGAGATTAATTTGTTAATTTCATTGTAATGAAATATTATTATTAATAAAATCAATCAATTAATTAAAATTTAGTTTTATCTCATAATAAGAAATATATTTGATTAAAATATTTTTATATATTACATTATTTGTGATTATTAGTTACTAATTTTGAGATTAATTAATTAAGTTCATATTAGTAAATAGTATTGTTAATAAATAAATAAATAAATTAATTAAAATTAGTTATCTCATAATAGGAAATATACTTCATTAAAATATTTTTATATATTGCATTATTTTGATTATTAATTGCTAATATTGTCATTAATTAATTTCATATTAATAAAAAAATATTATTAATAAAATAATTAATTAATATATATAAATTAGTTATCTCATAGTAAGAAATATACTTTATTAAAATATTTTTATATATTACCTTATTTGTGATTATTAATTAGTAATATTGAGATTAATTAATTTCGTATTAATAAAATAACAAATAATAATAAACTAATAAACTAATTAATTAATAATATTAATCACTTTATAATAAGAAAATATTTAACTAATCAAAGGGAATAGGAGGCTATTTTTCTCTTTTGGCCAGAATAAGGAAAGCTCCTTTAAATGGAGAAAAAATAAGTTGGGAAACCCTAAACTTAATTTTTTTCCTACTTATAAATAACAAATAAGTCAAATAAGTAACCCTTATTAAACACCACATTGGCACCTTCGAAGTAAAAAGTTACTACCTCATAAGTAAAAAAATTACTAATAAGGAGAGATAAGTAAGTTGTCGAACATGCTCTAAGAACATATCTTTTCATCTGAATGGTATTACCAAAAACCTGTGTTTTATTGTTTTACTTGTACCAATCTAACAAGCTACCTTAATTGGATTGGGACATAAGTATTTGAAATCCATTTATCATATCCACTGGTTTCTAATTCTTAACATGTCCTCATTTTCTATATTCAACATCTTATCACCTTGTTTATGATAAGAATATCATACCAATCTGTGCATTCAGTAATCATAACCCAAACATTTATCACTTGTTCTAGTTGTCTGTATAAATCTTTATTTGAAAATCAATTCCATAATGTCCTATATGTGATCTTAGGGCAGCAAATTAGCTATGATTCTTATGTTATAATTGAATCTAGCAATTTCCCTTTTCGGTATGGATCACCTGGTTGTTCATATATTTAAGAAGGGATCTGTGATATTGCCGTGTAGTCAAATTCTAAGTTCTCCTAGACTTATTGGTTTTTTGAACTTTGGTTGTTAGTACCTACTTAAAATTTAATGGACTGACTAATTGAACATTCAAATTCGCAAATTGACTAGACTACTGTTTACAATGTTCATTTGTTAAAATAGGTTTAAAGCTATGCTTGAGGTCCATCGAGGCGAAGGAGAGAAGAGAAAAGGAAGAAAGTTTGCTTCAATTGTCTGGTTGTTGAGGATACATTTCTTTGTTTATTTATTCTTTTGCACTGTTCCCGTTCTTATTCCCTTGCTCTCCTCTGACCTGGTGAGAGTCTCTTATGAATTGAGGCTCTCTTGATGCATTTCACGGTCCACGATTTTTTTTCTTGTGGATTGGAAAATCATGCTTAATCCTCCATATAATACGTTTAGCTTGATTTTAATTTTATTTCTAGATTTGATATAGGACATCCAGAAGATTAGATTAGTTAGCATTTTCAGGATATGATTTTTAGATATTTGGATTGGATTGGATTTGGTTAGATTTATTATTTTGTTATTTTATTGGATTTGATTAAATCTATTAGTTAGAATTAGGATTTATTTTATTGCTATAAAAGGATTGTAATGCTTCATTTCAGAGATGGGTAATTAGATATGATAAAAGTTATGAGTTTGAGAGATGTTTTGGAGTGATTTCATAGATTGAAGCCATGTTTGTTGATTAGGCTTCCGTGTGTGAAACCGGCCTTTTTTTATTGTTTTTAGAGGTTAGATGCGGTGAGTGAATCCGGTATATCCTAATTTATCTTTTTTTATCATCCTACTTTAAAAAAAAAAGTTGTTGTTCACGGGTAGTGTTCACCTGAGCACTATTTATTATCACCCCTGTTCCGCATCAGGATTTTTCTTACATATTGAAAAATAAAAACAATATTATATTTTATTATGTAGTTTCCTTCCTATTCCTTTTCTTATCACTTCCCTTTCCTTCAATCCTTAATATTTTTAACCTAATAGGCTATGGGTTTTTTAGGAACTGTTCATCTCCAATCTCAACATCTACAGTGTCTTCTCTCTTCTTCTTGGGCTTATCTACCATAAACTTATAGACAATTCTTCACTAATGTATTTCTGTTGGTAACTACCATCAACCCACTAAATACCAGTGCAAACTTGTTGAAGTTCCTTTCTGTTGGTAATTAACATCAACCTGTTTTTACAATAATCAGATGTTTCAAATATTTCTTACCAATAGTTGTTTTTATAATATATTTTCTGAGCATAGACTGTCATAGTGGCACTTTTGCAGGTTCAGTAGGCAGCCTTCACTGTATTTGTTTCTTATGTTTCAGGTAGCCGCTGGAGGCACACACTCAGTGGTGCTAACACAAGATGGTCATGTTTGGACTTGGGGCCAACCATGGCCTCCGGGAGATATGTATTGACCTTCACTTATTTTACCTTATTTTTGTCAACCATCTTCTGCTCTCCTAGAACTTATATTGGTAACATTATTCTCAGTAAGCAGATCTCTACTCCTGTACGAGTCCAAGGTCTTGAGCAAATAAAGTTAATAGCTGTTGGTGCTTTTCATAATTTAGCACTTTCAGAGGATGGTGTGCTATGGGCATGGGGAAATAATGAATATGGCCAGCTTGGGACAGGGGACACTCAACCCAGATCTCAACCGATTCCCGTTAAAGGGTTATCTGGTCTTACATTGGTGTGTAGTCCTTACTGAATATGCTGCTTATGTTCCTTATTTTTATACAATATCACCTCAACAAGTGAAAATGGACAAACAAATATTATCAACTAAATTATTTCCTTCTGCTTGACAATATGCTCTAGTTCATTATTTAATTTGACCAAGTTTCATGCATACTCTTATTAGTTTCCTGGCAAGTTGATTCTTTGGGAAAGAAAGGTAAGTTCCTTTTGGCTGCCTTGGTATTTTAACCTTTTAGGAAAAGAGGGAATCGTATATACTTTTGACAGTGCCATGTCTTGTTGGTAGCTTTTTTCACTCGATTGTGATCTAGTCTATCTCGTGTTAGATTCACTATATTGTGTTGTTTGATCCTTATGCATTCTCATGTTCATATCTGAATATTTGAGAATCTTGATTAGATATTTTAAATGCCATGAGTAGCTTTTTCTCAAGGATTATTGCTCGGGGTATATTGTCTAAGCTTGTGCATCAAGCCATTCTAAGTGGAAAAAAGATGCTTTTACACTGAATAAACTGATACATAAAACCTAGGAATCCACATAAGTTAGTTTCTTTTTGGGTAATACCTTAATTCTTAGTTTCTTAATCCTCTTTACATAATTTGCTCGTTGTTTTCTATTAAGATGTAATATCTCGACTCTTTGGCAACTCTAGTCTAGTCATTTAATCATCTTAGAAATACAAGAACAGGTCATGTAAAATGATTCCATGAGAACCGCCATATGTATCCCTTCCCTTTCCTAATAGACTTTAATTTTAAATCCTTGCACCATTGCAACTCTCACTTTATCTCCTTGAGGAAGAACCTAACTAATCGCTTGCCCCAAAAAAAAAAAGGAAAAAAAAAGGAGGAAGCTTCTAAATATTGCAGAAGATCCCTGCTTTTACTGAAAAGTACCTTGGGGATGATAGATACGCCTTCTAAACTGACAAAATTCTAAAATATTGAAATAGACAGAGAGAATATTAGCCTACTCAGTTCCTGCTGCAGTTATTCTCCACTGCAGTGCGTGGCGCATCCAATTACATTTGAGGAGGGAGGCAGAGATGGAAATTTATGTGTCAGTGACAATATCAGCTAAGGCCATGGCTGGTATCTTTTTTGTTTGAAAATTATAACAGCCATGGCCATTCACATGTCATCACCATGAGCGCAATTGATCATGGAAGGAATGTAGGGTTAGGGGTTTGTGCAAGTATCAGTGTGACTGGCCTCCAGGGTCACTAAGGGTCCTTCTCAGTAGCAGAACCAAAATCTTGCCCGCATTCATCTCTTGACCTCAGAAGGGAAGGAGCGGGGGACATCTAGCCTCTCGATCTGGTAAATACTAACAAAGCTTCGCTGTTTCTACTTCATTACTTTTACACTTGGGAGACAGGGTCTTGAGCTTGTCCTTCATCGATTTGCTGACAATGAGAAAATCCTTATCCTATCCAGTTCTTTATTTTTGCAATCAGGATAATAATTTGTTTCTGCTGCAGAGATAACCATGAGTGGATATTTCTGAAGTTATGAATTAACAATAGAAAGTGAAAGGAACTGAATCTACCGGTTCCTGGTGATGAGTGGTAGGACTTAGTTATTTTTTCAAGTGTATGTTATATTCATTACAAAAGCCTGAATCTAACACAAAACTAGTGTGAAGGACCATCTAATACTTAACCATCAGTAATGTTTCGTGAAAAGGACCATCTAATCCTTAACCATAAGTAATGTTTCGTGAACCTTTTGCTACTTTATAATAGGATACAAGGTCAAACTTAGTGATATTTTTACAGTTAATCTTACACAAAAGTCTTAGAAAGTGATTTTTTTTTTCAGTACAAAATTAAACAATAACACGGTAGCATGTTGATGCAGCTATCTTGCTGTTATAGGCATATGTGTTGCTGGATGATGTTATTTTTTCAAATGAATATGACTATCATCACAACCTGCTATTCCATTTCTATCATTCCCATGAGCCATGATGTTTCCTGCTTGCTTTCTGTAATTACATTTCCTAGACCTAGGTGTTTCCTGCTATTTCCAGTGACTTTTAAGTCCAAATCCTTAACTATTTTGATGTATAGGTTGACATTGCTGCAGGAGGTTGGCATTCCACTGCACTGACTGATGAGGGAGAGGTATGTAATGTTTCACCTGAGACAGTTTAGCTGTTTAAGAATGCCAGCTTATGTTACAAAATTAGGTCAACTACTGTAGTTTATTGCAATGAACAACAGCTCCGATTATCCATGTTGATCCATAAGTCTAATAGTTCTAATCTACGACGTAATCTACCAAAGCAGGTCAGTACATATTCATGATGGACATATTAGGATGTCTACCTTTTGTTAGTTTTTATACTTTCTTAAGTTTCTAAAACTTATAGCAGTGTTTACTGTGAAATGAAACCATTCTGTATGTGGTCCATGTGGTTTGTGGTATGTGCTTGTTATCAATTGTACTAGAACATTCTGCTTTTCACAACATTGGATCACTCCTTTATCCTATGCACCCCCTTTTTATGTTATTATAATCCATCCCAGAGCTGAACCCAAGACGGGGGAGCCATATTGGAACCTCCCAATTATCTGGGTCACATGTGATGGGTTCGATGCACCCTTCTTCTAATATTATAACATAAATGTTTAGTAGAGATCGTTAAATTCTTCAAAAAGCTTCCTATCCGGCTAGTAGAACTACCTAAATCCTTCTCCCTAGAAGTTCACTACAAAATTATTCAACGCACCTCGTAAAGAAAACAAGTAATGATGGAACTGGGAGTACTAGAGTTTAGAAACTAATAAGCATGTCCATATAAGGAACTAGATCTATGTATATTTCATATAAAGAAAACAAGAGGAGATGCTCAGAAGAATTGGTATCTGTAGCAGAGTGCATGGATGTTATCCTAGGTGGCTATTTCAACAAGTGCTTGGAATTTAATTTGGAATTTAAGACTTCAAGAAAGCCCCTGCACCTGATCATTTTGACCTGTCCTCCATTTTTTCCCAGCTTCAATAAAAGGTTCAACAAGAATTAGGGGACATTCTAGGCTAGTAATACTAAAATTCAAGTTAATAAAGGTGAAATGGGCAAAGCATCAAGGGAATCTACAAGAGGTGTTGCAAAATAAATTTGATGAAGAGAACGCACACAATTTTCTCTTAATTTAAGTATATATTTACAAACATAAAGTGGGTTGCATAAAAAAGTTTCCTGTGCCTACTCATTTCAAGCACACTTGGGTCCAGTTAAGTAAATATAGATTAGTGATAAGTTGTGAATAGACTAAATGCAAAACATCATCAGGGTCAACGATGTACGTACTTGTGTGCACACATGCACAAGTATGATGCTTGTATATAATTAGTTTTAGTTCATGCACATATGCTGGATGCTTGTATATCATTAGTTTTAGCACATGCACGTTTGCTGAAACGTTCATATTACTTAAAGAGAAAACACTAGCAACTCCTGTAATGCATGTGCATGTGGCACAAAGATGACCCACGCAAGTTAGTGAAACTGTGCTCATTCCATAGCTTTAACTTTTGAGTGAATCAGTATAAATTCCATTCTCATGTTTTCTGGTTAAATTGGTTACTGTATCGGATCCAATTTGACTGTCATGTCCATGCTGCATGACAAATCCAAGCTGCTCATTCATCCATAAAACTTTAAGTTTGAGGGGAGAACTCATCATGCCACTATAGTCATTGAAAGTGATTTTTTTCTCCAGTTAAACACACTTTGAGACATTTCCAATATCGGTATCTAGTTTTGACAGGCACAGAATATCCAAAAACTAGTGACTACTATATATCAACATGGTTCACTCAAAATAGTTGGTTTCTCAATGCCTTTTGATTAATATTAATATCGTATTCACTGTTTTTGTGGTTCAATAATTCACATCTAACTTTTCATTCATCAGCTTGCCTTGTTATATATATTGTTGACTTCAGAAAGCAAAAAAAGAAGAGAAGAAAAGAAGGAATATCCTTTTTATGAATGAGGATACACTTATGATAGGCTAAATGAAAGGTGAATGATCCTTCTGCAACTCAACCAAGTATAAGACCCTTACCAGAACTCAATTACAATCAAACTAGGGACCTTTACCATGGTCATTTTAGATCAGAATACAGGTCCCAAGTTCCTTCCCCATTGACTGTTTTCCTCCTTTGCATGATACCTTGCTCTAATCATGTATTTCTTGCTGAGTGATAACTAGACTACACTTTCCCAAATACTCTCAAACTACTACATGCAAGATCTGTAGTGTCCTTGATGACTCATCAATGTTGATGGTAATATGAGTAGAAAAACCCTACTCTTTTGTGTGTAGTAGTGTAGGAGTAGTTTGGAGAGTGTACTTCACTTAGAATTATCTCTATTTCTTTACTTATCCCTAATGATTTTGCTCCTCTTGCCTCTCTACGATGATACCTTGGGGACTGTTTGGTTGAGAGGAGATAGAGGTGCGAACATATTTATATTTCCAATGTTTAGTTAGCAGCATGTTATTACAAAAGCTACGGGAAGTTACAATTTTTAGAAAAAAATGCTGAAACCAATTTGGTTTTAAGAGGCTGCCCAGATTCTCAAAAAGTAAATTAACATGATAAGAAAGGCTGGCTCATAAAGAAACTTTCCCATTCCAACTCTTGTAGCTTTTACATAAATTGTTTTTCAATCCAATAACTGAAGATGCAAGGGAAATCTATTTTTGTCAATCAAATTGCAGGTATGCAAACAATAGATTTGAAGTGGATTTTCTGTAGCAAATGCTACATGAAGCAATTGATGCTGCAGCATTTTCTACACTTCCTTCTAGCAGCAAATCAAACAGCTCCCTAGTGTTAAATATTTCTCCAGTTATCTCAGACTGGTGTACCTTTCTTTTCTAAATATATCTCTGATAACTTGAAGGTATCTCCATAAAATTCAATTGTAAAATAAAATCAACAGCTCACTAGCTTTCCTTGTTTGTATGTACACTCAAATTCTAGCTTCCTAGTACTAGTATCACATCATTTATTACTAGTGGATAAGTGTTTCTCTACAAGTCACAATCATTACATTATCCTGTCTTGCTTCTAGGTGTATGGATGGGGAAGAGGGGAGCATGGGAGGCTTGGATTTGGAGACAATGACAAGAGTAGTAAAATGGTCCCTCAGAAGGTTCAACTCCTCGTTGGCCAAGATATTGTCCAGGTAAAGCCACACACTGATTTCTATCAGTTTTTTTCTATATATACCACATATTTGAAAAGCCACCCCCAAATCTTAGTATTTGCAAGCATCCCTCCCAATTCATCAACTTTGGAAGGAGGAAAAAAAACGAAAAAAAAACCTTCAAGTCAACAGACCATCAACTTGGTTGGATATGGGTCACGCCCCGAAACTGTAGCGGAAAATTCATAAATGCGGGTTACGCGACAGCAGCGACCCGTGCACGAGACAAGTTTTATGCACGAGTCAAGCCTGACACTTCATATCACATAGTTCATCTACAAATATTCATAAATCTGCTGATAATATAAGTTCAGAGCAACTATATATATGTATATAATCAGTACTTACAACCCACAAGCTCACCGTTATAAGAATTTTACAAAATATAGCACATTCTTGACTGTATGTAACATCCAAAAAGGAGGCTTTTAATATAACGCCTCTCAGCAAAGCGTCACAACCAAAAGTTTGAATAGTATGAAGCTACACCGGATCTGAAAAAATTTAAAAACGACGGGGTGAGCTAGAGCTCAGTGAGAACATTTTCCACTAGAGTTCCTAGATAACTAACAAAATAATAATAAGGATAATTCCTAGAAATAACGAATTATAAGTTTTGCATCAGAAATTCAAAAATAACAAAATACAATCTAAATATCATAATATTGTCATCTTTAAGAAAGAATGCAACAATTATATTTTCTTTCTTATGTGCAACTAAATATACCGTGACATTTCCTAGAATCAAACCCTTTTTGAATCAAGGTAAACATTAAGAAAGAAAAGAACTACTAATTTGTACAAAACCGAAGGATTATTATTTTCTTAATTTCACAGTCAATTGTCAGAATCTTAATTCTCGATGAGTTATTCATGAATGTAAAAGTCACCTCATAGGTCACACTAAGGCTACGAATTATAGCCCAGTAGTATAGGAATGCGTAAAACGCATCACATAATAGATAATTCTCATGAATCGAATGCATCTAACATTGTCATAGGTTACTGGCCAAATACAGAGGGGTCATAACAAATTTCAGAAGGGTCAATACAGAGGGACCAAATAAAGGTGCATTCACTATATGGCAGACGGAATCACTCCATAGTGGACTTTTTGAGGGTTTGAAAGCATCGAGAATCACTTGTCAAATGAGTAATACTTTGCGTATCAAAATTTACAAATATTTTCAAATGAAGTGGACAAGGTAAAACTCCTAATCCCAGTTAAAACAGTTTACAGATTTTTCACTTTTCTTATTTTTATCAGATATTAAGTCACAGAAAATGTTTGAATCCATTAAACTGTTGAAATATGTTCAAAATACTTTATCAAAAATTTTCAGATAAAGCACTACTCACAATTATTTGAAACTACATGAGAGCCAGATTCACTTTTTATATTTTACATAAAATCAAATTTGCTTTTCATATCTTGTACGAAATCAACATTGTATTATGGCTTAGGCCACACCAAAAGTAGATCAAATTAGCTTTAACTTTATATACATGAAAATGATATATTATTTATTTTTTGAGCACAAGATTATTCAAACATAGTACTATGTACTCATGCAATTATATATCG
Source organism: Asparagus kiusianus (assembly GCA_022839385.1). Classification (NCBI taxonomy): domain Eukaryota; kingdom Viridiplantae; phylum Streptophyta; class Magnoliopsida; order Asparagales; family Asparagaceae; genus Asparagus; species Asparagus kiusianus. Next base: position 744,973 of record BQKN01065036.1, read on the forward strand.
TAAAGATACTAGTGATAATTGAACTCACCTTATACTGTCCGAGTTTCTTAAAATATGGCACGCCTGCTATCGACCAGCTCCTATAGTGTAAAGATATAAAATTAATATTAATTCAAGACAAAGCTTAATTCACTAAAAAAAATATCTACACCTTTCACTCAAAGGATCCTTACCAGAACTTAATTGTTTCAGGGGCCTACTATAAAATTTCCTCTAAATATAATTTCTCCATTTACCCCCTTCTTCCTCCTTTCTCTTCTTCTTTTTATTTATTATTTTTTTTATTTTTTACTTGCTGGCCATCACCAACAGCCACACTCTAGTCACAGACGTTTGCCAGCAGTGGAGGATCCCCTTCGGTGGTGAACAGCTGGCGGCGAGACCTCGCCGGAAACTTTGTTCCTCTTCTTTTCTCTTTGTGAATTTCTCTTTTCATAAACTCAACAATACACTCAGAAATTCGATTCCCATCACACAATCAAAACCAAAATTTTCCATTATCATCTTAACTACTTTAATTTTCTAGTGATTTTGTTGGGTCAAGGAGAAAGCAAAAATATACCTCATTAGCTTGAAAATCTCATGGCGTATATTCTCCTTCTTCCTTCTTTATTTTCTCCTTCACCTTTGATTCTCTAATCAACTTAACGTTTACAGTAGGAAAATAAATTAAGGGGACTAAGAATAGAAAATGAGGTTTTTTGGTTTCATATCTTCCTTTTGAATATTCCATGGGCAGTAACATTAAAAGACACATCCTCTCTTGCCTCCTTCATTTTCCAATATTTAGCTGCCAGCATAATCCATAGTAAATGAGAGTTTTACAACATTGCTTGTGTACATTTGCACAACTACCCCCATCAAATTCTATTTGTACCTAGTTGGTTTTGAGAAGATGGTGCATTTTCTTGAATTGTTTGCAGGTCACTACACTTTCCCCTCTTAATAAAAAGTTTCGTCCACGAAACTTAACACGCCTATATTTTCAAAGCCTTCCAAATATTTCTCTTAAATGAGATCTCTCGTTCCTCAAGTAGCACATCTCTCAGAGTAGTTCTCTATTGAACTTTCTCATATTTTATGATTCAACACCAAAGTACTTAGCTATTTATGATTCACAATACACTCTGGTGTTTCTTCATACGTTCATTGAACTTTCTCATATTTGATGATTCAAAACCCAAGTACTTAGCTATTTATGATTCACAATACACTCTGGTGTTTCTTCATACGTTAAGTGTGGCTTGGGCTTCACAGGTAATAATTTTTCAACGTAATATTATATAATTCTTTTAGAATTGATATATCGATTATATAACATACCCCAATTAAAGGTGATTGCATTGCTAATTTGTCCAGTACTTGATCAATTTATTTTGATATTTCAAGATTTTTTTATATGTCATGGACCTAATATCCCCTTGAAATCCTAGCTCTCTTCTTCTACAACAAGTCTAACTCTGTTAAGCGTGATTCTTAATCTAGCAGAACCATGAAGGTTGACACACTGACTCCACTCCATGGAGCTTCTCTCATCGTCAAATCTAGATAAATAAGTGGTTGCTACTTTTTACTGCATAAGAGGCCACAAGATGTTATCTTTATGCTTGACTTCATGCTTGTTATTTTATACAAACTCAGTAAAGGTAGATAGTCTTCCCCGAATTCTTCCATTTCAAATACACAGTACCTTAACATATCTTTCAGAATTTGCTTGTCTTTTATCACATGTATATGGATGATAAATTGTGCTAAAATTAAATCCAATCTACAAATTTCTGTGAATACTCTTACAATATTTTGTAAAAACTGAGCTCCTAAATTGTTACTATTGACACAAATATGCCATGAAATCTTAACATCTTGTGAATGTAAAAACCTGGTCAACCTTTCCAATGAAAATTTTATATGGGAAGGAAAAAATATATTAGCTTAGTATCCAGTCGAGTATTATCTAGATAGTATTATTCTTTCTAAAAGGTTTTATCAGGACGTTAATGATGAGGTCTATGGTGATTTTCATTCTTCCCACATTGGTATATCTAATTTAAGATCAATCTACAGTTTGTCTCTAATGTTTCTACTTTTGTCTTTTGGCATGCCAAACATACAACCACATCTTTTGCAATGCTCATTTCACATTAGTCCACTGATATAATAATTTATTTATATCCATGTACACAGAGTAATGTGCATCATTTAGATTTTTTTTCCTGACCTATCATATACACAACTCTATATAAAAGATTAATGATCTATCTTGTACATCTTATACGTATACTCTACATCCTTCTTAACTTCCAAATGAGAGTCATTTTGCTAGTTATTTTTTTACTTCTTTAATAGCAAAATATATTAAAATTACGGTCAATTTGGTTTTAACTGAGTAGACTTAAATTCTGATTTTGCATAGTCTAATTTCTCTAACTTCTCCTTTGAGGTATAATTAAATGAGACACATGAGTCTTTATGACTTAAGATATCAACCACCATTTTTCTTACTAAGATGACACTACTAACCTTCAAAGTTCTAATTGTTATTCGATGCCTTAATTCATTACTTTTAGTTGAACTCGTACTCCAAACATTTGTGCTTAGCATATATCTTGTATTGGACGCCATGAAGATAATATGTCCAAATTTTTGAAGCATAGATCACTGTCGTCAACTCTAAATCATGATGTGTGAATTTTATCATACAGTTTATTTCATTTCAAAGCATATATCAAAAATTTTCATTCTACACGAGTAAACGTTATAGCTCCTTTCAAGTGTCACCATATTGGTAATAAACCATGCATCTCCAATGGTCAAAGCAACCATTAGTGGCAATTATCAATCGACATTAAAGATTATTCAGAACTTTCTCAAATAATATTCTAACTATTACAAAACTTCACTTCTTTCTTCTTCTTCCCTTTTTTTAGCATGAGATGAGCTGAAGGTGAACCAATGTCTAGGTTCTACAATAGCATATTATGATAAGGACTTAATTGACTATTAACACATTTTTTCATCCTCTTCAGTTAACCACAACCTCTTAATTTTAAGTTCCATAAGATCTTCATCCTTTAAGATTACACATCTGAGAAAATATATTTTTCAATAAGACAACTTGTTTACAGGCTTTTTATTTTTCCAATATGTATAATATATCTTAAATGTTCATCTTTCTCACTCTTGAAGCTTACAAAGATATATCATCAAATAAATATCACACTAAATAATCATTTGAAATATTCTATTCATAACGTCATAAAATTAGCAAATGCATTTGAGAGCCAAAGTAGTAATACTAGAAATTTGGAATGAACATAACTTGTATAAAACACTCTAATAAACATCCTCCATCTTCATCTCAAATCTATCGTAATGGAAACAAAATTTTAATCTTGGAAAACTTTGGATCTCACTTTTTTAAAGCATTTATAGTATATTTATCCCACAATGACTCACTAGAACTGATGAAACATTCATCCAGATACTTTGACAATTTCACCTTGTGTTCCTTTTATTTGCTTGGTACTATGTGATACAGAATCTATACAACAAACTTGTTCTGGCACCAAACTAGCTAAAATTCAATCTTACTATATGAAGGTATACTCGATCAGGAGACACTTCTAATAATCCCAACAACAATAATCTTTTTCCATAGAAGCTAAGTTATCCAAGCATATCTATTTTTCATAATCAATATGATTTAAGACTAATGTAACCCTTAGGGATTCTCGAAATTCATGACTTTAGTCAAAAAATTCAGATACTCTTGAATTCTAAACATCATCTTCTCATGACACAAAATAGAAGTATATTTAAAGGTTAACCATTGTCTTTTCAATACAATAGAAAAAAATCCAATAACTCTCCATCGATTATTCTTATCATGTACAAACTTACACCATGCTCGTAATCCTTAAAATACTAGTTTATGCTTTTTTTATGTACAATCCACAAAAAAATATTTTGATAAGAGATCTACTTAAAGTCGTCCTCCGTCTTGGATAACTATTAATCTGGACCATTAGTTAAGCATGATTCATTTTCCTAGTCACTAACATACAATAGACAATCTATACCAGCTGGATGATTATATATAGTTTCTCTGAACTTCTATTCATAAACCTACTGATGATAGAAGTTCAGAGAAACTATATATATGTATATAATCAGTACTTACAACCCACAAGCTCACCGTTATAAAAATTTTGCAAATATAGCACATTATTGACTGTATGTAACATTCAAAAATGAGACTTTTCATATAACGCCTCTCAGCAAAGCTACACAGGATCTGAAAAAAATTAAAAAACGACGGGATGAGCTAGAGCTCAGTGAGAACAGTTCCCACTAGAATTCCTAGATAACTAACAAAATAATAATAAGGATAATTTTCAGAAATAACTAATTATAAGTTTTGCATCAGAAATTCAAAAATAGAAAAATACGATTCAAATATCATAATATTGTCGTCTTCAAGAAAGAATGTAACAATTATATTTTCTTTCTTATGTGCAACTGAATATACTCTGACATTTCCTAGAATCAAGGTAAACATTAAGAAAGAAAAGAACTACTAATTTGTACAAAATCAGAGGATTATTATTTTCTTAATTTCACAGTTAATTGTCAGAATCTTAATTCCTGATGAGTTATTCATGAATGTAAAAGTCACCTTATAGGTCACACTAAGCCTACGATTTATAGTCCAGTAGCATGGAAATACATAAAACACATCACATAACAGATAATTTTCAGGTATCGAATGCACCTAACACATCCATAGGTTACTGACCAAATATAGATGGGCCAGAATAAATTTCAGAAGGACCAATACAGAATGGCTAATATAAAATGGCCAATACAGAGGGGCTAAATAAAGGTGCATTCACCATATGGCAGATAAAATCACTTCATAGTGGACTTTTTGAGGGTTTGAATATATTGAAAATCACTTGTCAAATGAGTAATACTTGTGACAATGATGAAGGAATTGAGAAAAAAACGTGAAGAATAAGCAAGACAGACTCCACCATACCCTGGTGGTGTCTGCCACACCCTGGTGTGGTAAGACAGTCTCTATCACACCCTGGTAGTATCTGCCACACCCTGGTGTGTAGTAGAATCTGTCCTGTTTTTTAGGGGTGGTGTGTGCCACATCAGGATGTGGCAGACTCGTTTTTAGAATCCCAATCTGTTTGGGATTGTGTTTTATTATAAATAAAACCACGTTTTTTAGGATTTCTTAATGAGAGAATTAACAGCCTTTTGAGCACTTTGAGATGGAAATATTGTGAGAGAGTTGAGAGCTTTGGTTAGGGTTATATTTGAGTGATTTTGTGAGTTGTAATCCATTGTATTTCTCCTCCATATAGTGAAATCTCCCCATCCTCTTCTCGTGGACGTAGGCAATTATCGAACCACGTAAATCTCTGTGTTTGGTTTGATTTGTATTGTATTTTGGTGAACTACACTCGTGTTTGGTTTTGGTTTTCTTCTCTCATCGCTCACCGACTCGTTTGGTTGTCGAGCACGCTTCCGCACGATGCGTAACAATTAGTATCAGAACTCAGATTTTAGATCTAGGGTTTTAACATTGGGTGGAGGAAGATTCATTGTGAAAGCTTGGTTCTTGGAGTTATTCGCTTCGGTGGAGATAGCGTTGCGGAGTTGCCGTTGGGATCTCGCTTTCTTTGTGTGATTAGGAGATCTATTTGGAATCCAATCTAGGGTTCAGTTGGGTAATTTCTCAATTCTATCAAAGTTTGAATTTTTTTCTACAATTTGTAGTTTGGGTATGGGTGAAGAAGTTGGTGAAAGCAGCAAGATGGCGGGTATAATTCAAGTTAGTTTTCAGAACACTAAAATTAGTATTGTTAAATATGACGGCAAAATCAATTTTGGTTTGTGGATGAGCGACGTACAAGACGCTCTCAATGCTCAAAATTTGAAGGAGACCATCATGGTCCATAAGAAGCCACCAAAATACGAGGAGGCGATATGAGAAAAGATAAATAGGAACGTTTGTGAGAGATGTGATTGTGATGACGTCTACAATGAAGATGTGAGAGATTCTCAATAATAAGTATCTGACAAAGAGTGTTGAGAACCGATGACACTTGCTGCGTAGACTATAGCTGATAGAAGATCTCTTATTCAACAATAAGTATCTGACGAAGAGTGTTGAGAACCGATTGCACTTACTTTGTTGAATGGGAGATCTTCTATCAGCTATAGTTAAGTAACTAACGCTTTGACGAACTATGATTTGAGGAGGAGTGACAAGGAGACTTCCTGCGCTAGTACTTCAGGAGAGGCCTTATCTACGAGAGGTAGAAGCCCATATCCGAGAGGTGATAATAGGAACAGGTCAAAGTCTAGAGGCCATCACCAGTTAGCTAAAAACCAGTGTGCATTATGCAAGGAACAGGGACATTAAAAGAGAGACTGTCCAAAGATCAAGGAGAAGAAGAATAGCAAGAAAAAGGGCCCAAAGGCTAATGAGGAGAATATTACGAAAGGCGATGCTTTCGATGATTCGAGCTTTTCACTTATTGATTACTCCGGATGTGAACCATGTGGATGCATCAGATTGGATGCTTGATTCTGGCGTTACTTATCATGTGACTCTCAGGCGAGACTGGTTTACATCATTTGAGAGACTCAATGGGTATGTCATGGGAAATGATCAATAGGTACTATCAGGATTCGAAAGCACGATGGATTAGTCCGTGAATTGAAAGAGGTGAGATTTATTCCTCAGCTGAAGAAGAATCTTATTTCTGTTGGAGCTTTAGAGGCAAAAAGATTCAAGGTGACCTTTGAAGACGCTGTAGCAAAGGTTACTAAGGGATCTTTGATGGTGATGAAGGGAGTCCGCAGTCGAAACTTGTATTATCTGAAGAGGAGCACCGAGATTGGTCAGGTAGCTTCAGCTATTTCAGAGGCGTACATGAGCAGACTTTGACACTACAGGTTGGGGCACACAGGAGAGAAGTCACTGCAGGCGTTGTGCAAACAGGGACTATTAAAAGGAGCCAAGAGTGAAAAGGTTAAGTTCTGTGAGTACTGTGTTCTTGGAAAGAAGACGAATGCGAAGTTCGGAATTATCATTCATAGGACGAGGGGCATACTAAATTACGTGCACACAGATGTTTGAGGTCCCACCAAGACTGCATCACTTGGTGATCGATATTGGTTTGTCACATTTGTTGATGACTATTCTAGGCGTTGTTGGGTGTACATCATAGCGAAGAAGAGTGAAGTCTTAGATATATTTGTGGAGTGGAAGAAGAGGTTAGAACTGCAGAATAGGAGAAAGATTAAGATATTACGATCCGATAAAGGTGGTGAGTACACATCAGACCCCTTTCAGCAGCTATGTCAAGACGAGGGTATAGAGAGAGACTTCATAGTTAGTCATACATCGTAGCAGAATGAGAGTGGCAGAGAGGTTAAATCGGTCTTTATTGGAGAAGATCCGATGTTTATTGGTGCATAGTGGTTTGGAGAAGATCTTTATGGCTGAGACACTTTCATATGCGAGCCACCTCATTAACAGCCTGCCTTCATTTGCGATTGAGGGGAAGACCCCTATAGAGATATGGTCGGAAGAACCAACACACGACTATGATCGGCTCAAGATATTTGGGTGCCCTGCATACTACCATGTTAAGATTGATAAGTTGGAACATCGAGCTAGGAATGTCATATTTGTAGGATTCAAGTGTGGTGTCAAGGGATACAAACTATGAGATCCAGTTGATAGGAAGATTATGCTGATTAGAGACGTCACTTTTGATGAGGCTTCGGTTTTGAAGCTTCCCAGCTCTCATCAGGTAGAGAGCATCCCGACAGAGGAGATATCACAGGTGGTGAAGATCGATGCAGCTCCACATTGTCTAGATGATATATTATCCATTAAAGTGTCGATTGAGGTGACGCCAGACAAGCATGACGACGAGGAGGATACATGTACAAATGTGCAAGATCAGGGACCGATGGCTCAGGTCAGGATTTTATTGTGGTTTGGAGACAGAGGAGAGACATACAGATGCCAGCACGGTATACCGACACAGTAGTTACATATGCACTTCCGGTGGAGAGTATCGATGAGTTGGTGCTTACTACATTCAGAGAGGCCGAGCAGAGTTCGGAGGCTAATTCGTGACAGGTAGCTATGTAGGAGGAGATGTAGTCTCTTCATAAAAACGATACATGAGAGCTTGTTGAGTTTCCAAATGGGCGAAAGGCGATTGGTTGTAAGTGGGTATACACGAAGAAGGAGGATATTGAAGGCACTCTAGTGAGGTTCAAGGTTAGGTTGGTTGCGAAGGGATATGCACAGGAGGAATGTATTGACTATAATGAGGTTTTCTCTCCGGTGGTGAAGTACTCTTCGATTCGGATTTTGCTAGTTTTTATGGCACAATATGGTTTGGAGTTAGATCAGTTGGATGTGAAGACGATATTTTTTCATGGTGATCTTGATGAAGAAATATATATGACTCAGCCATTGGGATTCCGAGCTATAGGGAAAGATAAGTTAGTTTGTAGGTTGAAGAAATCGCTATACGATTTGAGCAGTCTCCTCGACAGTGATATAGACGATTCAATGGATTTATGATCGGTCATTTGTACACTCGGAGCCAGTTTGATCTTTGCGTGTATTTTGGCAAGTTGAAAGGAGGTGCGTACATTTATTTATTGCTTTATGTCGATGACATGTTGGTTATCTCTATTTCCAGGTCTGCTATAGGTGAGTTGAAGGCACAACTTTCAAAAGAGTTTGAGATGAAAGATTTAGGTGAGGCTAAGCGTATTTTAAGGATGAAGATCGGTAGAGATAAAAAGAAAGACAGAATTTATTTGACACATGTGACTTATTTGAAGAAGGTTCTACATCTATTTCATGTCAGCATGGATACAAAGCCAGTTAGTATACATTTGGGAGCCCATTTGAAGCTTTCAGCTGATCTTTCACCGAAGACAGTTGAAAATAGAAATTTGATGTCGAAGACTCCATATGCGAGCGCGGTTGGGAGCTTGATGTACGCGATGGTATGTACGAGGTCGGATTTATCATAGGTGGTGAGCATGATTCCTAGATACATGCACGATCTAGGAGTGGGTCATTGGGATGCTGTGAGATGGATTTTGAGGTACATTCGAGATACTCTTAATTTTTGTTTAGTTTTTTAGCGGGACACTAGAGACGGGCAGTTATGCATTGGTTACATTGATTCCGATTATGCTGGTGATTTGGATAAGCGTCGGTCTACGATGGGTATGTGTTCACTTTGACCCTTGCGTCGGTGTGTTGGAGATGCACCTTATAGTCTACGGTAGTTTTGTCGACGGTGGAGGCAGAGTATATGACGATTACAGCGGCTGTGAATGAGATTATTTGGCTTCGAGGATTTTTGGTGGAAATTGGTATATCGCATGATCTGTCACTATTCATTATAATAGCATGAATGCTATCTACTTAGCGAAGAATCAGGTTTTTCATGCGAAGACGAATCACATTGACATTCGTTATCAATTAGTTCGAGATGTTCTTGAATTGGTATATCGCATGATCTGTCACTGTTCATTATGATAGCATGAGTGCTATCTATTTAGCGAAGAATCAGGTTTTTCATGCGAAGACGAATCACGTTGACATTCGTTATCACTTCGTTCGAGATGTTCTTGAAGATGGTAATGTGGAGATTGTGAAGATCTACACGAAGGATAATCCGACGGATATGCTCACTAAGGTGGTTCCGAGCAACAAGTTTGATCATTGTCCAAACTTGTTGCACATTCGTGATTGTTGAGGCTGTTGACGGCCATTTGGATGAACTACGGGCGGCTTGAACCCTTGGGAGAGGGGGTACGTAGGCAACCACATTAGTCTAGTCAAGTTTGGAGAGACGACGCATTGGTGCTCATGTTGGTGTCGGCTCAGTTTTGGGAACACTTCGCCGAGGTGGAGAATTGTGAAAACGACGAAGGAATTGAGAAAAAACGTGAAGAATAAGCAATACAGGGTCCACCACATCCTGGTGTTGTATGCCACACCCTGGTGTGGCAGAATCTGCCCTGTTTTTCAGGGGTGTGGTGTGTGCCACACCAAGGTGTGACAGTCTCGTTTTTAGAATCCTAATTTGTTTGGGATTGTGTTTTGTTATAAATAGAATCATGTTTTTTAGGGTTTCTTAAGGAGAGAATTAACAGTCTTTTGACCGCTTTGAGAGGGAGATATTGTGAAGGAGTTGAGAGCTTTGGTTAGGGTTATATTTGAGTGATTTTGTGAGTTGTAACCCGTTGTATTTCTCCTCCATATAGTAAAATCTCTCCATCCTCTCCCCAAGGACGTAGGCAATTACCGAACCACATAAATCTCTGTGTTTGGTTTGATTTGTGTCATATTTTGGTGAATTGCACTCGTGTTTGGTTTTAGTTTTCTTCTCTCATCACTCACCGACTCGTTTGGTTGTCGAGCACGCTTCCGCACAGCGCGCAACAATACCTTGCGTATCAGAATTTACAGATATTTTCAAATAAAGTGGACAAGGTAAAACTCATCATTCCAGTTAAAACAGTTTACGGATTTTTTATTTTTCTTATTTTTATCAAATACCAAGTCACAGAAAATCTTTGAATCTATTAAACTGTTGAAATACGTTCAAAATACTTCATCAAAAACTTTCAGATAAAGCACTACCCACAATTATTTGAAACTGCATTAGAGCCAAATTCACTTTTTATATTTTACATAAAATCAAATTTGCTTTTCATATCTCATACGAAATCAACATCGTATTATGGCTTAGGCCACAACAAAAGTAGATCAAATTACCTTTAACTTTATATACATGAAAATGATATATTTTTTATTTTTCGAGCACAAGATTATTCAAACCTAGTATTATGTACTCATGCAATTATATATCGTAAAAATACTAGTGAGAAATAAACTCACCTTATACTGTCCGAGTTTCTCAAAATATGACCCCCCTGCTATCGACCAGCTCCTATAGTGTAAAGATATAAAATTAATATTAATTCACGACAAAGCTTAATTCACTAGAAAAAATATCCACACCTTTCACTTAAAGGATCCTTACCAGAACTTAATTGTTTCAAGGGCCTACTATAAAATTTCCCCTAAATATATTTTCTCCATTTACCCCCTTCGTTCTCTTCTTCTTCTTCTTCTTTTTATTGTTTATTATTTTTTATTTTTTCCTTGTTGGCCGTCACCAACAGTCACACTCTAGTCACGGGCGTTTGCTAGTAGTGGAGGATCCCCTTCGGTGGTGAACAGCTAGCGGCGAGACCTCACCGGACACTTTGTTCCTCTTCTTTTCTCTTTATGAATTTCTCTTTTCATAAACTCAACAATACACTCAGAAATTTGATTCCCATCACAATCAAAACCAAAATTTCCCATTATCATCTCAACTACTTTAATTTTCTAGTGATTTTGTTGGGTCAAGAAGAAAGTAGAAATGTACCTCATTAGCTTGAAAATCTCATGGCGTATAGTCTCCTTCTTCCTTCTTCTTCATTTTCTCCTTCACCTTTGATTCTCTAATCAACTTAACGTTTAGAGTAGGAAAATAAATTAAGGGGACTAAGAATAGAAAATGAGGTTTTTTGGTTTCATATCTTCCTTTTGAATATTTCCATGGGCAGTAACATTAAAAGACACGTCCTCTCTTACCTCCTTCATTTTCTAATAGTTAGCTGCCAGCATAATCCATAGTAAATGAAAGTTTGACAACATTGCTTGTGTACATTTGCACAACAACCCCCATCAAAATCTATTTGTACCTAGTTGGTTTTGAGAAGATGGTGCATTTTCTTGAATTGTTTGTAGGTCACTACATATGATGAGTAAATATTTGACTTGCACTTGTTTGTTGATAATTTTACATTGTAGTATTAATTAGCCTATCAAATTTGACTATTTGTTGATTTCTGGGGCATGTTTTCCTAAATTGGATTGGGAATAGTTTTTTAAATATTGAGAATTCGGGGGATTGTTTTGCGAATATGCATGATTTAAGGAGTTTATATGCGAAAAACCCTTTTTAATTGCTTCTGTTGTAAGGCTGAGCTGCTGCCAAATAACCAATATTTTTTCATAGTTTCGGGTTCTATGTTCCTACGCTAGGTCTTGAGTTTATTTCTGAACCACATTTTGTTCAGGTTTCCTGTGGGGGTACTCATTCAGTTGCATGCACACGTGGTGGGCGAATGTTTTCAGTATGTACTCTTTGCATATAGATCAAACTTTTCAACAAGATCACTTGAGATACATCGTGTATATCTATTGTAGACTAGCTGATGCTAAGTTTTATTAATCAGTTTGGTCGTGGAGATCACGGGCGACTTGGATATGGAAGGAAGGTAACAACTGGACACCCAATGGAGGTGCCCATAAACCTTCCTCCACCAGAGAATCGTGGGAGCGATGATGCTTATGGTCGATGGTGCACCAAATTCGTTGCATGTGGTGGTCGCCACACTCTAGCTATTGCCTCTTGGGTAGATGATGAGGAACCAGAACAACAACTGCAAGAATAATCTTTATAGTGACCAATATATTCTGCTGATGATGATGTTTCTCCTTAAGTTATTAAACCACTTCAAGTATTATATGAAATTTGCTATATGATATGCGGAGTTTACATTTAGTAGACTGAGCAATGGGGCACTCATATTAAAATGGGCTAGAATGAAGTTACAATTACATGTGTTTTACCCCTGTTTCATGCTGTTCGTTGCTGATGAGTTCAGATGGGAGGTGTTGTATTAGGGCAATATATTCTCTACAAATACCATGATACCGAATTGACCTGATGGAGGGACAATCAATCTGTACTTCCAGGGCTGGAATTGATGGAAATTTCGATATGTTTGAAGTTAAAGAGAGATGAAGAAAAGATTCAAAAAAATACCATTAGTATATACATATTCATGTACATTGTGGGATAGAACTGAAAGTACCCTAGC
>BQKN01065036.1:758380-796798 GCA_022839385.1 Asparagus kiusianus
GGGGGGGTGAATAGGGTAATTGCTAATTTAATTCGAGTTCAATACCAAATTAAAACTTATAATGCAATATCCTATCAATATGATATACAATAAGATATGCAAGGATAAGCAAGAGACAATAAGCGATATAAACAACAAGCACAAGATATAAAGAGAAAAGTGCGCCAAAGAAACAATTGCAAACACATGATATGATCACGGTGTTCGGTCAACCATCGACCTACATCTCCACTCCTCACCTTGAGGAGATCTTCACTATCACTCAAAAATTCTACACAACGGTTTTCAAAGATCACCGATAATTTTTACAATACACGATATCAATTACACAAGCCACACTCCTCTAAGTGTTGGACTACCCGTATCACATTCCTCAAGTGTTTAGAATTACAACCTCTCTCTAGCCTTTACAAACAACTCATTCCTCTTGGAATTGACACTGGTCTCTCCTAACCACTCCTCTAAGTGTTCTTGTGTATTACAACGTGTTTAGCAAATAAGTGCGAATGAAGATTTTGTTCTCTAAACAAGTGAGAACGAATTGTAAAGCTCTCTCAATGAAAACACTCTCACAATCCAAATATACTAAATGTGAAATACTCTAACTCAAGTGGGTGCGTGTAATCAATGAGTAAAATAAAATCAAATTCAAATCAATCTAGCATTAATATATGAGAATCAAAATATTAATTAGCTAGAGAAAGAGTTTAGAAAACTTCTCCAGAACAAAGAGAGTAAGAGATATGAGGATGAACGCCTCAAAAACGAAATTGAGATCCTCCTCTTTGTGAAACTCTTATCACATAAACAAACACACTTAAACTTCAAAAACGTGCATCAAAACTGTCCAAAAACTTCTTATAAAAAACTTGATAAAAATTAAGTCTTGAGAGCTATTTATAGCTTCTCAAACAAATCTATCAAAAACTAGCCATTACAGTAAAACAACCGTTGATCAGTCGACTGAAAAACATGGTTGGTCGACTGAAAAATAGAATACTATAAAAAGTACTTCTGGCGAGTTGACTGGTTTAACTAATCGGTCGACTGATCCACTGTTCGGTCGACTGAAAAGACTGACAAAGTTATTGTTGTAAAAATGCTTCTGGCCAGTCGACTGATCATTTTATTCAGTCGACTGAAAACTAATACACAAATTCTTGAATATGCAAAGCTGATTTTCTAAATTCAATTTAAAATAGTAAAAAAAAATTCAAAAATAGTAAAACTTGGGAAAATGTTTATACACATGAAAATGAATGTGTTAGAAAAGGAATTTATGAAATAGCATTTCTCATTTGTGAAAACTCATTATTTTGCAAAACGACTAAAAATACAAGATTGTTAAAAACTTAATTTTGATGAAATAATTCCAAACAAGTTTTGGGATGCTTTAGAATAGATTAATAGACTTTTGAAAAGATGTAAAATAATATCATTAAGTCTTTAATCCGAAAATCACGTTATCTAACAAATAGATGTACAAGCGATAGATAGTAAACAAATGTGTATGTGTAGGATTTAAGCTCTAAGTATAAATACATAAAGTAAAAAACTTAAAACACTATACCCAAGCTTGATTTGCATGAAGCTTGATCTTAGACGATCCTCAGCTTGGTAGTAGGGTAAAGTACGATATTGAATCTTTGACTTGGATTACGACAACTTCATTCCAATTTTCCTCCAACCTTCGTGAATATCATCGTTTAGCTCAATTTCATTCAACATCCAACTTGGATGCATGTCGGAGGAAAACACAAATACTAAAAAACAAGATTATGAATTGTTTGTTAATCATCAAAACCAGATTAGATATTAGGTTAATAAACATGAGACCTAACAAGAACTCGGCTAGAATCAAGGTACTAGGCTAAACAATAGTTGTTCCACTTGAGTAGACCTGTCCAATTGGGCCTGAGGCCTGGGTTTGGCCCGGAAACCCGGGCCAAACCGGGTTCCGGGTCTAAACTCGAGCTACCTTCATAATGCCTTGGCCCGGCCCAGTTAAATTTTTTATATATTTATATATTTTTACATATAAATATATTATGATATGGTTATTAATGTGTGTGTATATATATGTGTGTGTGTGTTATATAAGTATATTTATATGTGTATATTATAAAACAACAGTTATATAAGTGTATATAAATGTATATAAGTGCATAAGTATAAGTATATTGCATTTAATATATATAAAAGTGTATCATATAAGTAAACTGTATAACTGTACTTAAATTAGCATAATATAAGTATGTAATAAATACATGTATAATATATATTTATGTGATTCTCTCTCTCTCTCTCTGACTCTCTCTCTCTCTCTCTCTTAGCATGGTATAGATGCTAAGATATAACAATATAAATATATATAATATAGTTATAAGTATATTTATATGTGTATATTATAGAATTATAGTTATATAAGAATATATAAGTGTATAAATATAATTATATATAAGTATATTGTATCTAGTATATATAAAAATATATCATATAAGTAAACTGTATAATTGTACTTAAACAAGTATAATGTAAGTATGTAACAAATACATATATAACTATATAATACGTATTTATAAATATGTAATATATATTTATGTGATTCTCTCTCTCTCTCTCTCTCTCTCTCTCTCTCTCTCTCTCTCTCTCTTTCTCTCTCATGTTATAACTTATAAGTATATACAATATATTTATATATAATATATGTATATATAATACATAGCTATATATATATATATACTCTTAGCATGGTATAGTCGTATAGATACTAAGATATAAGAATATAAATATATAAATAATGTAGTTATAAGCATACTTAT
This sequence comes from Asparagus kiusianus, assembly GCA_022839385.1. Classification (NCBI taxonomy): domain Eukaryota; kingdom Viridiplantae; phylum Streptophyta; class Magnoliopsida; order Asparagales; family Asparagaceae; genus Asparagus; species Asparagus kiusianus. Next base: position 761,203 of record BQKN01065036.1, read on the forward strand.
GTGTATATTATAGAATTACAGTTATATAAATATATTGTATAATTAGCATAAGTATAATAATATATAAGTATATTGCATCTAGTATATATATAAGTATATCATATAAGTAAATTGTATAATTGTACTTAAATAAGTATAATGTAAGTACGTAACAAATACATATATAACTATATATTACATATTTTTAAATAAGTAGTATATACTTATGCGATTCTCTCTCTCTCGCAAGTTATAACGTATAAGTATATACAATATATTTACATACAACATATGTATATATAATATGAGAAATATGAAGAACCTTGGTACCAAGTTGCTTAAAACAACTTGTAGTGATGTGGCCTAATCTTGACCCTACATCACATCTCGAAGATAGAGCATCAACCACCCTTCACCAACTCCAATGTAGATATAGGGAAAAGATTAGGCCACATCACTACCAAGTTGTTTGGAGCAACTTGGTACCAAGTTTCTCTATTTTTCTCATATAATATATAGTTATATAATAATTTGTAAGTATATACTAATACATAATTATATAAATATAATAAGGTTAAATTAATTTTAGCAATTTTTTATCAAAAAATAGAAAAAAGTGGAAATGACAGGGCCCGCTCGGTCCCGCTCGGGCCCGACCCAGTACCCCCGGGCCCAGGTCCCGGCCCCAGTTTTACCCGGCCCGGGCCAGCCCGTTTGGACACCCCTACACTTGACTAATAACATACATATCCGCTTGACATTTTTTTTTTCTTTCCCCGGACTATATAATCATGCATGTTTATTCACTCATTTTAGACCTTGCTAATTTGCATGATGATCAACCGGGAATTGCATGACATGTCCAGAGTGAGTGTTCACAGGTAGTACATTAGCTAGAGGCGTGCATATCTGCCACTTAGCTCACTAGTTCGCTATCTTTTCATTTTAATATTTGCTATCTTCGTATTTGCAGACTCTTCATTGTCTCAGTGGTTATGAGACTTGGTACTGTGGTTTTGTTTGTTGAGATATCTTGTGAGTGCTTCAAGCTTAGTTTGATTTAGGGCTTGTATTTCAAGATATATTATTCTATTTTCCGATGTTTATCTTTTTTTGGTCAATGAAAAATTTTATTCATTTCCCAAATTGAAAGTTTTTGTACATCAAGATTCTCAACAATTGAGAATTCAAAAAACAAGAAACCAAGGATTAATCCTTAGTTTTACTCTAGTATTTACAAAGAAAGTAGTCATCCTCTATTTTCAACTAGATTAGAGCTATTAAGAACAATGGTTAAGATATCTATCTTTATCAGTTTAACCAATTGATCTAAACTCCTGCACTTCTGTTGGAATAACCTGGTGTTTCGCTCTTACCATATATTGTATAAAGTTGTCGAAAGTGCCATCCTTTTAAATTTTTGTTTAGATCCTTTGCCTCTTAGTCTGTTGTTTTACCAATTCATTAACAACAACCCAGTTGCATGATCTCCATCTAAACTGATGTCAATCCGTAATATAATTCCAGACATTGCACAAGAAATCACACTCGAAAAACAGGTGGTTACGGCTCTCTTGCCTTGTCCCACTGCATAAACAACATTGATTGTTTTGCATAACCCTTCTCCTGAGCAACCTGTCTTGTGTTAGCAACCTATTTTGAACCTCCAACAAACATATAAATGAATGCTTAGGATAGAGCATCATCTCCCATACAGTTTTCCACCAAGGCACTATGTGTGTAACAGGGATAAAGCATAGTACATGGCAAAGATTTTAATTTTTGAATTTTTGTAACAAGCCCCAATGAGCTGTTTCAGATTTTCTACTCCACCACATTGCATCAAAGCTTTATCTCTGATTTTAATCATTTGCTTCCAAATCCAGGAATCACATGTTCTTGCATTGACATGCAATATATCCTTGTGTTTTAAGTAATTATGATGAACTCATTTGATCTATAATAACTCCGTATTAACATGAACGTACAAGATTTTCCTCAGAGCTGAAGCTGCATTCCAAGTAGAAGCTGAAAAAATTCCTAGGCCTCCAAATCTTTTCCGCAAGCATACTCTGTCCCACGAGACTAGAGGAACTCTGAAAGCTTGGTCTGATTTTCCCCATAAAAAGTTTTTACAAAGCTCATCAATTTTCTGGAGAACACTATTAGGTAATATATAACTTGATGTCCAATATATTTGCACCCCTAAAATCACACTTTTATGACTTGCAATTTACCAGCATAAGAGAGATTCATGAATTTATACCAATTCTGAAACTGACTGGTTATTTTCTTGAAGAGGGGATTGCAGTCTACATAAAATAATCTCTTGCATACTAGAGGAACACCCAGGTATTTAATAAGCAAAGATCCCTCGTTAAGTCTCCCTTGCCAAATAGCAATAAATCATCAGCAAAAATGAGATGGGTAATCTCGAGTTTACCACACTTCGGATGGAATTTGAACTACCTATCATGTTTCAACAAATCCAAACTTCCTGACAGGTATTTCATGCCTAGAATAAAAAGATCAGGAGAGAGTGAATCCCGTTGCCTAAGACCTCTTTCTCCTTTGAAATAACCATGTAAAGAGCCATTAAGGGAAATAGAGTATTTTGGGGATGATATGCAAGTCATTATCCAATCAACCATCACACTAGGAAAGCCCAGACCCTTTAGCATATGATTCAAAAAGCTCCAACTGATTATATCAAAAGCTTTTTAATATCTATATTCAACATGATTCTAGGGGATATATGTTTCCTATTATAGCTTTTGATCAGTTCTTGTGCCAACAGAATGTTGCTTGTTATCTGCCTCCTTTTCACAAAAGCACTTTGTGGATTATTGACAAGGAACCCCAAGACTGATTTAAGTCTATTAGCCAAAAATTTTTATATGAATTTGTAGAAGCAATTGTAGCATGAAATAGGCCTAAAATTAGAAGGAGTTCTGGGGGCATTTTACCTTCGGAATGAGAGTAATAGAAGTTGAATTGATAGCCCCTAGCAGGTTCCCTGATTTGAAGAATTCCTCTATAGCTTGAGTAACCTCATCCCCAATGACACTCCAAGCTGATTTAAAGAAGGAAACACTATATCTGTCAAGCCCTAGAGCTTTGTTTTCAGACATGGAAAAAATAACCTTTCTAATTTCATCCTTGGTAATAGGAGAAGAAATAGCTCTAGCATGAGTATCACTCAAACAAGGACCAGAATGAATGATGTTGTTATCAGGCATAGTGGTAGTAATGATAGTCCCCATTTGGCTTTTGAAAAAAGAAATCAGTTCATTAACAATACCTTCACCATCTGTTATTCTTTGCCCTAAGGAATTATAAAGAGCTATCACTCTATTGTGGTGTTTGTTTGACTTTATCACAAAGTGGAAGAAATTTGTGCATCTATCTCCTTTAACACTCCAAACTATTCTTGCTTTTTGCTGGAAGAATGATAACTCACAATCCAACAACTTATTGTATTGATAATCACATTTTATTACAATTTTAAACCCTCGTTATCTATTTTTAATGAATAAATATATCACTAATAATTGTTTTTATCTTTAATTGCAGGTTAATGAAGAATAAAGTCCAAAAATCCCATCTCTTAACAAAAGCTCATGAATTAAATGAAGAACACAAGCAAGAGCCAAAAATCCCAAGCCCAGAATCAAGCCGAGTAGCTTGCAGAAGTTGGAGAAAATAAAAAAATTCAAATATGAAAACAAAATGTATTCAAGATGGTTGGCCGTAAAGAAAAGACGATATCTCTCAATCCGGAAGTTCGAAAATCGCCTATCTCGACGAGACGAAGCCATTCGCGGAGGTAGATTTTTGATTGGACATCGATACCAGCATAGATGCTGGCATCGATACCAGCATCGATGCCAACATCGATGCTGGTATCGATACTGACGAGTCAGTTACAGATCAATGGATGATTTTTGATGATTTTGTATAAGAATTCAATCCAAGGGCTCTCATTCACTGATATTTACTATAAATAGGGGTAGAGAGTGAGGGGTTAGTATGACGCCCCTGGGTTCACACAAGGCTGCAGTCCAAGGTGAAATTAAGAATGTCAAACCAACCATGCACCACACCGTGTAATAACAAGTTTCACCATCACAGTTAACATCTCTCTAGTAGAGTCAACAACAGTTGTAGGTACAAAAGTAAGTAAAAGATAATGTAAGAGATAACTGATCAAATGACAATAACCACAAAAATATTTCATCATCCAACATACAGAAATACATAGCCAATGGCTGAAATAGATAAACAGGAGTTCTTAACAAGTCTCAAATACAAAATGTCTGATTAAAGGAAATAAGGCATACAGCCTTTACAACATCTAGAATATAGTCCTCAAATGTCTAACATAGTCTACAATGGAGCTCCAAAAATAAAATATAACTAAGAATAGATAGCTAAAGCTAAAGTGCATCGCCATCAACCTGCGACTCTCCGAGCTCCTGGCTCGTTACCTGAAAGAGGGAGGGACAACGAGCGTCAAAGCGCTAGCGAGTAACATTACAATCAACCCCAAGGGAGAGGGCCCGTTGTATATGAAAAATACAGTTATCACAAAATAATATAAAATTATTTATCCTAAGAATAATGGGTTTTAGTACTTAGGAAATTTCAACACGAGCATAGATACGCCGAGCGAAATAATCCAAATAAGGAAACCCTCATGTATATACATTATCTCAAATTGAAAATCCCTAAGTACCAAACCCGGAGTCTAATACATAAACAATAAAGAAAAGACAACAATCCCATCTCTACCAATAATCATAGTTTTGTCAAAGTTACAAAGTTACAATAAGTGTCATGTCCAGTCTAGGTAGCTAACATGTCCAAACTTTATCAATATGTCGTGCTCAAAACTCAAATATGTATCATGCTCAAGGTTTAGCAAGATGTCCAACTGATGCGACATAAACATGTACCAAAAAGGTTGCAAGTGCATAACCGTGTTAAGTAGGAGTGATGAGTGAATGTGATTGTGGAGAGATAATGAGAGTGATAGTGTGTAGATTAATGTGTTTGAGAATAAATGTGATCAATAAGGTAAGAAAGAAGAATGAATAAAATTGAGAAACAAATCAAAAATAAAATTCAAGAATAAAAGAAAATACAAGAAATTAAAGATGGTGAATTCAATTATAGATATAAGTAATCTAAAATTGAACCCACTTCTTAGAAAAGGGTGATTCCCTAGAGGGTTCTAGCCTAAAGGCGAATTAAACAAAATAAAAATAAACAAAAAGAAAAACTAAACCCAAGAGGGTTCTAGCCTCAAGGTGAATAGTGTAAGAAATTAAAATCTAACTACAAAATAAATTACAAAATCTAAACTACAAAATAAATTGCAAGAATTAAATGCAAAAAAATAAATCTACTCTATAAGCATGAAATAAATCTAAGGTAAGAGGGTTCTAGCCTCTTGGCTATTTAATAAGAAAATAAAATCTAACTATAAGCATAGAAATAAATCTAAACTAATAAGCAATAAAAAAGAAATAAAAGAGAAAAAGAAAAGAAATGCAAACCTCTAAATAATTCTTCATCTTCATCTCCATCATCCAACAAAGAGAAAAAATATTTAAAGTGGTGAAAAAATTATTATTATTAATTATAACAAAAAGTTATAAATTTGGAAGGCCTTCTCAATTAAGAGTAGCACTCCTCTTCAAAAGGAGTTACAAAAATTTTCACACCTCTAACCCCTCACTCTCTACCCCTATTTATAGTAAACATCAATGAATATGAGCCCTTGGATTGAAATCTTATCCAAAACCATCAAAAATCAGTCCTTATTTCGTAACAGAATTGTCAGTATCGATGCCAGCATCGATACTGGCATCGATGCCGGCATCGATGCTGGTATCGATGCCCTATCAAAATTCTGCTTTCATGAATGGCTTCGTCTCGTCGAGATAGGTGATTTTTATATATTATATGTTAAATTCCGCCTTCCGGATTGAGAGATATCGTCGTTTCTTTACGGCCAACCATCTTGAATACTTTTTTTTTCATATTTGATTTTTTTATTTTCTCAAGCATCTACAGGCTACTCGGCTTGATTCTGGGCTTGGGCTTTTTGGTTCTTGCTTGTGTTCTTCATTTAATTCATGGATTTTTGTTGAGAGATGGGATTTTGATTTTTATTAACCTGTAATTAAAGATAAAAATAATTATTAGTGGTATATTTATTTATATAAAATAGATAATGAGGGTATAAAATTGTAATAAAATGTGATTATCAAATACCTCCACACCTAAACTTTTGCTAGTCCTCTAGCAAAGAAAATAAAATGAAAGAAAACCTAACTCACTTTCGCAGGAATCGCGGTTGTATTTAACGCATACAACAAGCTTTTAAACCCCTATGTTACCTTAGTAGACGAGTTGTAGTCTCGTGAGGGTTTGCAGTGAATATACCCACAAAATTCGGTCAACTTGTCAAATTTAAAAAGCTAGTAAATAACTAAATTTACTTGATAATTGAAGCTAGTTATTACTCAAGAAAACATTTTTATATATAACTCTAAGGTATATTTCCTAGAAATCTTCTCATTATAGCAATACAAAACCAAGCCAAAGTTAGAAATTTAATTTAAAAGTTTTGAAAAGAACATGCTAACTCTTTGTTTAAAATAATATTCAAGTTGCTTGATCTAAAATATTTTCCAAGACCATATATACAAATATAACTATGTATAAAACATTTATTAGTATTTTTATTTTTTTATATTATTATTATTTTAACTCTTTCTTCCTTGGTGATTTTTTTCTACTTTAACGGGCTTTCTAAGCGACCATTTAACGAGTTTTGGGCTAATGGATCCCAACCCAATTGGGCTTAGGTCATTAAGTATGGAAATACTCCTTGGGCTTAATTACTCGATCAGCTTAGGCTTCATAAGATAGAATCACCTTGAATTTAAGAGTTTTTTTCTTTTTTTTTTGTGCCATTTTTTGCACTCTTCCATTTGCAATTTTTTTTATACGTATATGTGTACATATTCTGAAAAATATGTAAGTCAAGCCACTTTAAAAAATTATTTTTAACTCTAAGCTAAGCATGTATTCTATTATTTTAAATAAAAATCTAAGTTAAGGCTTAAGTAAAGTATACTACTTTGAAAATTATTTCTTAAGAACTTTATTTAGAGTTATTATAAAAAGTGAACTTGAGTAAATAACAGATTAGAAAATTTAAAATTTATCAAATAAATCAATTATTACATAACTTTATCAATTTGGCAAGTGACGATTTTTTTTTAAAAAGGAAAAAAAACGACAAAAAATGCAACAAAAAAATGTAAAACAAAGAGAAAAAATAACTAATTCCCACCCCCACACCTAAATTTTGCATTGTCCTCAATGCAAACTCTATGATACACAAAGTAAAGCAGATAAGAAGTGAAATACTTACATTTGGTCAGCTGATAAAAATCTGCAATTACCTTTGGTTTGAGGAGGGTGGAATCAAAAATTTATTCTTCTTTCTCTTTTTTTTTTCATTTTTTCATTTTTTTTCATTTTTTTCTTTTGTATTATTATTATTTTTCAACTGAATAAGAAACTCTTGAATGAGAGAAGAATAAATTCTTTTTATTATTCTGAAATAAACAAAACAAATAATGTAGAATGAAGTGTTCAACACGAAGAGCTCGTATTCTACATTGAATCCTACCTTATTGTTGAAAATTCTTCCTCGGATTTTAAATAAATTCAGAATGATATAATCAATAATGTGAAATTCCAAACATTTCGGGGTGTTCAATAATTCTTGCAACAAAGTAAGGTAGGTATTATTGGTGTCATGCATTTTGTATTTCTTAATGAACTCAGACCCTTGTACTGTGAAGTTTTTTTTCTAACAACCAATTCTTCTGTAGAGTTCTGAAAATTTAGTTGTTGATTATTCTCCAAGAATCTAAGTTCATCAAGAAAGAGTTCTTCAAAATTTAATTCAAAGCAGCAAATGTTTAACACAGTTTTATTATTCTCAAGGACCTAATCTGCTTCTTCTAAAAACTCTAACTCTTCATCAAAAATTTCCTCAAAACTCAAATCAGACTCTTCTTCTTCTTCTTCTTCTTCTGATCTTTTCTGAATATAATTTATTTCTAGAGGCTGATTATTTGGCTGGTCCCCTGGATTAAAAATGTTGAGATCAGCAGTCAAATTCCCAAAGTATAGTTTCATTTGACCAGTTCTACAGTTGATGAGAGCATTAGAAGTGGCTAAGAAAGATCGTCCTAAGATGACAGGTGTTTGTCCTTTGGGATTAGAAACAGGCTGTGTTTCCAAGACTACAAAATCTACTAGAAAATAAAATCTCTAACCTTAATCAGAACATCCTCTATCTCACCCATAGGGACCTTAACAGATCTATCAGCCAACTGTAAGGTGCATTTGGTTGGGTTCAGAACACCTAGACCCAATTGCTAGTAGACTGAATATGGAAACAAATTGACACTGGCCCTAAGTCTAGAAGCGCCTTATCAATGTGAGTATTACCAATGATACATGAAATGATGGGGAACCTGGATCTTTACGTTTTAAAGGTATGGGATTTGATAGCATTTCACTGATATTGGCGGCTAAAAAGACTTTCTTTGGAACATTTATTCTCCTCTTCTTAGTGCATAATTCTTTTAAAAATTTAGCATAAGATGGAATTTGTTTAATTACATCTAATAGAGGAATATTAACCTTAACTTTCTTGAATGTTTCTAGGATCTTCTCCTTTTGAGGGGAGTGTTTCCTAAGCCTGAGTCTATCTGGAAAAGGCACAACTGGTCTAAACCTATCAAAAGCAGGCTCAGGTTCCGGTTCAGGTTCTTGATCATCTGAGGAGGGTGATTGTTGAATAGATTCATCAGAAGGAGAAGGAGAAGGAATTTGTACTGGATCAAAAGTTTGACTTGGAGGAGTTCTCACTTGATTATCGACCTGTCTACCTGACCGAAGTGAATGGATTGTATTCATTTGAGCTTCATAGGATGAATTGCATCCTGTGTCCTTAGGGTTAGCCACGGGTTGACTCGAAAATTTTCCTTTCTCTCTTTCACTCACGGCACTAGCTAGTTGACCAAGTTGGGATTCTAATCTAGCTATAGCTTGAGTGTTGGAATTGAGCATTTTTCCAGTTGATTGCATAAAGGAATTCAGAGTGCTGGATGTTTGAGTCAACATATTCGTGGTTTGAGTGGAGGCCTTAATTATGGTTTCCAAACCTCTTTCCAAGACATTGAGACGTTTATCCTAATCTGGATTGTGAGGAGTTTGAATTACAGCTTGATGAAGAGGAGATTGATTTTGATACGGCAGATTGGGTTGTTGAAATTGTGGATTGAAAGGAACTGTGTTTCCCCTAGGAAATTGTTGGGTCGAAGCGGGGGTGACGTTTTGAGTTCCGGGAGAATTTCATTGATTCAATGCAAAGTTGGGATGATTTCTCCAACCTGGATTGTAGGTTGGAGAAAATAGATCATTTTTAGGGCGTTAGAATGCAGCGTTCACCTGTCCTAATGGCTGATTATTTCCTAGGAGAGGGCATTCATCTGAAACGTGGGTAGGAGACTGACAATTATGACATCCTTGGGCAGAAACATGATTGATTTGAGCTGGAGCACTAGACTTAGAATTGAAAACCCTAGACTTAGAATTGAAAACCCTGTCATCACAGTATTCCTATTGCATTGTTTTCTTGGATAAACTCTCTAGAAATTCCCAAGCTTCATCGGCGTTTTTCCTCATAAAATCTCCCTGACACATCGATTCTAAAGATGTTTTTGAAGAATAGTCCAATCCTTTATATATGGCTTGGCACAATCGCCATTTTTCTAGACCATGATGAGGACATTGGATTAAAAGATCTTTGAATCGGTCGAAATATTTCCAAAATGGCTCTCCCGGAATAATTTTGAAGTTTTAAATGCTGTTTCTTAGCTTTACTGTTTTGTGAATAGGGAAAAATTTCTTAAGAAAAACGGTGACAAATTCATCCCAAGTTGAGATGGAATTTATCGGTAAGCTGTACAGCCATTTTTTTGCTTTATCCTTAAGAGCAAATGGAATAAAGCTAAGCTTAATCGCATCTTCGGTTAATTCTCTCATTTTAATCATAATACATACTTCCTCAAATTCCGAAATAAAAATATATGCATCTTCTGTTTCATTTCCTAGGAATTTGGGAAGCATGTTTATGTAATACGGTCTAAACTCAAAATTTGCTCCATTTGTCTCGGGGAGCCTTATGCAAGATGGAATTACATTTCTGGTGGGGTAACACATATCCTGGAGAACAGGTTGATTTTTCATTTCTTGGATTAGTTCAACACGGATTAAACGATGAGAATTATCCCTAACCCAAGTTTACATACACCAAAACAATTTTTTTTAAGGAAAGAAAGAAAGTTATTTTTTTTAAGAAAAAAATAGAGAAAACCTAACTAAAACAAAATAAAGCAATCACATTTCAATCACTCTAATTCTAGGGTTTAGCCTAAATCATTAGACCAGCCCCTAACCAAAAACTCCTACAGTGAAAAGATTAAAGTTTTACCTAGGTAGTTAGCTAGGTAAGGATAGTACTAGAGGGTAATCAAAGATCAATTAAGTACCTCTTTCGTTACGGAGCGCTTTACGTAACCCCTAAACCTTACCTTAGACCCAACTAATCTGAGAAAACTTAAACCGGTTTACTTCTTGTTCCTTATTGAGCTCGAGTCCTTAGGGCCAACATCTAATGAGTTTTATTTGGCTTGGGTAGTGTAGTGAGGAATTAGTGATTTTTAGGCTAAGGAAAGGGTGATGAATCACTCACCTTATCTTGATTATGGGGTTTTGCCCTTAAAAATATTTTTAAGTGTGTGCCAAATCAAGATGCTCAAATCACTTGGTGAATTCCTACACTATATGAAATACAACCCTAAAAATTAAACGTGACTAAAAAGGATGATAAAAAGAAAATCTTCATATTTTTTTATTAGGGTTAACAATCAAACAACTATGAGAAGGGGGAAAATTGTTTGAGTTTATTATCTTGTTAGTTAATATCCAAGTGAAAGATGGATTTTATTATGGTCAACAAAAATAAAATCTTTTTTTTAAATCCTAATTGTCTCTAATTGTGAAGCTAACTAAAAGGGGGTGGAATTAAAAACGCAAGAAAGAAGACTTACCCGAAAGCAAATCTTCAAATCCTAGTTCTCCAATCCACGATCTTCAAGCTCCAAGTGTTTCCTTCACAATAAACACACAAGTTAAAGAATCAAAATAATTAAAACCTACTTAAGCACCCTCCCCGGCAACGGCGCTAAAAACTTGATGCGACATAAACATGTACCAAAAAGGTTGCAAGTGCACAACCGTGTCAAGTTATAGTATAAAGATATCGATCCCACGAGGAAGGTGTTTTTGTAGGAGAAAATATAAAATCGGTTCTTATGTTGTGTGACAAATAGGAGTGATGAGTGAATGTCATTGTGGAGAGATAATGAGAGTGATAGTGTGTAGATCAATGTGTTTGAGAATAAATGTGATCAATAAGGCAAGAAAGAAGAATGAATAAAATTGAGAAACAAATCAAAAATAAAATTCAAGAATAAAAGAAAACGCAAGAAATTAAAGATGGTGAATTCAATTATAGATATGTGTAATCTAAAATTGAACCCACTTCTTAAAAAATGGTGATTCCCTAGAGGGTTCTAGCCTAAAGGCGAATCAAACAAAATGAAAATAAACAAAAAGAAAAACTAAACCCAAGAGGGTTCTAGCCTCAAGGTGAATAGTGCAAAAAATTAAAATCTAACTATAAAATAAATTACAAAATCTAAACTACAAAATAAATTACAAGAGTTAAATACAAGAAAATAAATCTACTCTATAAGCATGAAATAAATCTAAGGCAAGAGGGTTCTAGCCTCTTGGCTATTTAACAAGAAAATAAAATCTAACTATAAGCATAGAAATAAATCTAAACTAATAAGCAATAAAAAAGAAATAAAAGAGAAAAAGAAAAGAAATGCAAACCTCTAAATAATTCATCATCTTCATCTTCATCATCCAACAAAGAGAAAAAATATTTAAAATGGTGAAAAAATTATTATTATTAATTGTAATAAAAAGTTACAAATTTGGAAGGCCTTCTCAATTAAGAGTAGCCCTCCTCTCCAAAAGGAGTTATAAAAATTTTCACACCTCTAACCCCTCACTCTCTACCCCTATTTATAGTAAACATCAATGAATGTGAGCCCTTGGATTGAAATCTTATCCAAAACCATAAAAAATTAGCCCTTAATTCGTAACAGAATTGTCAGTATCGATGCCAGCATCGATACTAGCATCGATGCTGGTATCAATGCCCTATCAAAATTCTGCTTTCACGAATGGCTTCGTCTCGTCGAGATAGGCGATTTTATATATTATATGTTAAATTCCGCCTTCCGGATTGAGAGATATCGTCGTTTCTTTACGGCCAACCATTTTGAATACTTTTTTTTCATATTTAATTTTTTTATTTTCTCAAGCATCTACAGGCTACTCGGCTTGATTCTGCGCTTGGGCTTTTTGGCTCTTGCTTGTGTTCTTCATTTAATTCATGGGTATTTGTTGAGAGATGGGATTTTGAGATTTATTAACCTGCAATTAAAGATAAAAATAATTATTAGTGGTATATTTATTTATATAAAATAGATAATGAGGTTATAAAATTATAATAAAATGTGATTTTCACCAACACATAGACTAAAGGTAATGCATGTCCAACACATGGACTGAATAAAATGCATGTCCAACACACGGACCGAGATGATAAGTATCCAATACATGAATTATTAGTAATGTATGCCCAACACATGGACTATGAATAAAGAGGTGAAATTGTCAAAAGTATATGTGCAAAGATATACATATCCTAAACTCGCACGTGTTTCGATGTGCGGGTCTAAACTTGTGTCAAAAGTCAACCCTCATGTGTAGATAAATCACTAACATCGCAAACTAGTGTGAGATAAACGAGGTAATCTGTCGAACACGTGAAAATATCAACAAAAAGTCAGCATGTGCACAATACTGTGCGACGGTCGACCGCAGATGTCACTCCGGTCGACCGCACACAGAGCACAAATCTACTGAGCGTAAAATTTAGCGGCGGTCAACCACAGAGGCCACTCCGATCAACCGCGAAAAGAGCAGAAACCCTCCTGCTCAACAAAACACCCAGCGGTCGACCGCCGCGTCCACTGCGGTCAACCGCGAAGCAAACAGAAGCCTTGTTAGGGTTTCTGTCAGCTTCGAACCACATACAAACTTGATGATTTCTACACTATTGTAAATCTAACATTTCTAATATGTCATATAATAGAAAACAACAAACTTAAGCATTTAAAATCTCGTCACCAAAGTCCCAAACACATATACATGTATGATTTGAAAGTTTTAAAACAATAAAACAGAATTTACTCTTATTAAAACATTTTTAGATCTAGATCTCAGGAATACAAATTCATGGGTGAGCTTTTAAAATCTGTAATACTTGATTTATGCATCATATACCATAATGATCTATTATTTATACAAAAATACGATTTTAGGCCCAATAAAACTAGATTAAAACTCAAATTTAAGCATGAAAACAAAAGGGGTGAAGTTGGGCGAGATGTTACTCGCCTCTGATGAGAAACAAGCTCCTAGATCTGCAGGAGGATGATCCCCTTCGCTGAATCCCAACAAAAATCCGCTGAAAATCCTTCGAAACTCCTCCAAAATCACCAAAAAATAAAAACTAGGGTTTGAGGGGGAAGAGGGGGCTAGGGTTTTTGTTTTCAGATCAAAAAGGGGCTCTCTCGGGTATAGAAGAATATATACTAACCCATCAACCCGACCCGAAACCCATTAAGACCCAAACCCAGGAAAGCTCTCTATCTGTTAGGCGGTCGACCGCCGCGACCATCGCGGTCGATCGTACAAAAGGAAAATAATTTCCTGAGCGATCGACTGCTGTGCGGTCGACCGCCGCGCCCATCACGGTCGACCGAGCTGCAGAAAAACTACCTGATGAGATTGTTATCAACATGATGCTCAAACCACTCAATATTTATCCTATATAAACACTTGTTGGGTTCCCAAACACTGATTATCACATTCATCTAATATATATATGATTGTCTATCTCAAAAGACTTATTCATCACCAATAATTTACATATATTTATTATAAAAAAAACAAAAGAATTTACGGGGTTCTACATTCTTCCCTCCTTTAAAAGAATTTCACCCTCGAAATTCAGAACTCATATCCAATGCATAACAATACTAGAAAATCACGTCGAGGGTCTAATCCAACCCACACATCTACACATCTCGCAATACTAAACTCTAGATAAGCATACAGTGATATTTATACTTAACGATCTCAAATGATAATATTCTTACTCAACCCCTAATCTAACGGAACTAGTATGTCGGGCGAAAAATCCAAACAAGAAACCCCCCATATATATACCATGTGTTTCGAAAGATTAGTGATAATCACATTTTATTACAGTTTTATACCCTTATTATCTATTTTATATGAATAAATATACCACTAATAATTGCTTTTATCTTTAATTGCAGGTTAATGAAGAATAAATCCCAAAAATCCCATCTCTCAACAAATGCCCTTGAGTAAATGAAGAAATAAGAGAAATTCAATAAAGCCCAAAAGCCCATCAACAAATTAAGCTCAAGACCAATGCAAACAAGATTGGGTTTTTATGCAAAGTTGGAATGATTGGGTTACAAAACCGAATTTGGACTTGAAAATGAATTGGACTTTTATGCAAAAATCTCAAAATTGCTACAGTAACCGGACCTATGTTGCTACCGGATTTTTTTCTACAGTAGGCCAGACTTGATGACTTAGAGATTTGATTTTCTTTCTATGGGCTGGAGTTTGCTATTTTGAAATTGAAATGGGAAGTTTCATAAGAGCTGGACTTGTGTGCTGCTGCTTGATAAATCAAATGGGCCGGTTTTTGTTGGAAAATCAAATGCAAGGATTGGGCCGGTTGCTGAGGACTTGGCTTTTAATCTTAATTGCTACAGACTTGAAGACCGGATTTGATTAAGCTTCAGTTTCGGTTTTGACAAGGAAATTGGAAAATCAAACATGGGCCGAAATTGAAATGTGGACTTGGCTTTTAATTTTCAAAATCAAATGAATCATGGACTTGGGCTGCAGAAAATTGTATTGGATTTTGATTTTCTTTTGAAAATCAATGGGCCTCTTATGATTGGGAGTTTGTTATGAATCAATGGTTGAAAATGGATTATTTTGGATAAGATTTCGATCCAATGGCTCACATTCACTGATGTTTACTATAAATAGGGGTAGAGAGTGAGGGGTTAGGTGTGTGAAAATTTTGTAAACTCCTTTTGGAGAGGAGGGCTACTCTTAATTGAGAAGGCCTTCCAAAAAATTGTAACTTTAGTTGCAATTAATAAAAATATTTTTTTCCTCTTTAAATTTGTTCTTTCTCCTCTTTGTTGAATGATGAGGATGGAGATGAAGAGCAATTTGAAGGTTTGCATTTCTTTTCTCTTTTATTTCTTTTTAGTAATTTCTTTATTATTGCTTATTAGTTAGATTTAAATTCATGCTTGTAGTGTAGATTTACTTTCTTGTCTTTTTTTATTTCTTTTTGCACTTTAATTTGTAGAATAGATTTATTTTCTTGTAATTAATTTCTGCAATTTATTTTATAGTTTAGATTTTTATTTTCTTTGTAATTAGATTTATTTCTTGTTCATAGTTTAGATTTTTCTTTTCTTTTTATTTTTGTAATTAGTTCCTTTTCTTCTTGCTTTTATTTCTTAAGATGTGAATTTAATTCTTGTAAGAATCTTAGAATGGTATGAAACTAGTCTAATTTCCTTTATATTGTATGAATTATTCTCTTTCACTTAAAATGTTCATGTTTAGGATAATCAACTAGAGAACTAATCGGTAGAAGAAGAATTTGATAATCTATGCTTTCCTTAAATGGTTTGATAGGTTATGCTTATGAATTCTAGGATTATTATCATGTTGTTGTTCTTATCATGAATAGTAATTTTGACTTAGATGATAATTTGATAGGTTACACTTTCCTTAATTGGTTTGATAATCTATGCTTAATAAATCTAAGTTGAAATATGATAAAAGAGAATAATTTGTATTTTATAATTGAAATTGGTTAGTGGATTATATTCTAGATTTCTTACCTCTTTTGAATCCTCCATCTTAACTTTCTTAAATTTTCTTTTCATTCTTGGTTTTATGTCTTGATTTTATTAATTCATCTTTCTTGCCTTGATTTCATTTATTCTTTAATTCTTTCTTCTCTCCTCTAAATTCAATTTATTATTTCTTGCACATAAATCAAAACAACCACTCATTCAATCACACACTTATTCTTTATTCCTAATTGTCACGCACAAAACATAAGAACCATTTCTAATAATCTCTTAAAATCACCTTCCTCGTGGGATCGATATCTTTTTATACTATAACTTGATAAATTGTGCACTTGCAATTTTGGTACATAATTATGCCGCATCAATTAGGAATTAAGTAAAAATACCCTCATTCTAATGTTAATATAAATATCAAGATATATATAAAAACACAAGTAATAATTTATATTATAATTAAATTTAATTAATTTACCTGCTCAAACAAATGTGGGTAGTCACGTCACATGTCCTCCTCACGCTCCCAAGAAGCTTCCTCAACTCCACCTCGGTTCCATTGAACTTTCACCAATGGAATCACCTTGTTCCCGAGTCTTTTGTCTTCTTTAGCAAGTATAGACACTAGGATCTTAATAGTAGTGAAATCATCCCGAAGCTTAATCTCCGGTGCATCCAACACTCGCTGCTGCTCCTCATTATGCAAGTGCTTCATGAGCATAGGAATATGGAATACATTGTGTATACTAGACATAGATGCTGGAAGATCTAGTCTGTCTGACACAGCTCCAATGCGCTCCAAAATCCGGAAAGGTCCAATATATCTCGATGCAAGCTTCCCTCGCCTCCCGAATCGCTACACGCCTTTCATAGGCGATACCTTCAGCATAACCAAATCCCCAATCTGAAACTCTAGGGGTCTTCGCCTCTTATCTGCATAGCTCTTCTGTCGACTCTAAGTGGCTAGAATTTGCTCTCTGATCAATGCTACCTTCTCAGTAGTCTGCCTCACAAGCTCTGGCCTAACCATCAGGCTATCCTCCGGCTCTGCCTAACATATCGGTGATCTACAGGGTCTCCCGTACAATGCCTCATACGGAGCCATACCAATCGTCGCTTGATAACTGTTGTTATAAGCGAATTCTATCAATGGAATATGATCCTCCCAGCTGCCTTGAAAGTCAATGACACATGCCTGCAACATGCCCTCCAACACCTGATTCACCCTCTCCGTCTGACCATCCGTCTGTGGGTGGAATACACTACTATAAGATAGCATCCTGCCAAATGAGTGCTGAAAACTCCTCCAAAAATACGAAGTGAAAACCGATCCTCGATACGACACGATCGTATCTGGAACTCTATGAAGTCGAACTATCTCCCGAATGAAGATCCTCACATATGTCTCGGCTGTATAAGTGGTCCTCACTGGAACAAAATGTGCCGACTTTGTCAATCGGTCCACTATCACCCAGACAGAGTCATTCCCCTTCTTCGACTTTGGCAACCCTACAATAAAGTCCATAGAAATGTCTGCCCACTTCCACTTTGGAATAGGCAAAGGCGGAAGTGTCCCTATCGGTCTCTGATGCTCTGCTTTCACCTGCTTATAGATAAAGCACTTAGCCACATACTCCACAATCTCTCTACGCATACCACTCCACCAGAAATGTTTCTTCAGGTCCTTGTACATCTTGGTAGTCCCTGGATGTACTGTGTACCGAGTACGGTGCGACTCATCAAATAACTCCCTCTTCAGCTCTGTACTGGCTGGCATAACCAGTCTACCCTTTATTTGTAGCCCTCCATCTGTTCCAATGGTCCAATTGGCTTTAGGCTCTTTGAAAATCTCCTCCTTACGAATTTGAATCCAAGAGTCTTCTAACTGAGCTCTGATAACTTTGTCACTCCAAGATGGCTGCACTAACATAACTCCCAAAAATGCACTGGTACCACCAACCTCAGGTCTAAAATCAAACTGGCTAAGGATGAGAAGATCTCGATGTAAAGAGCACCTCAAATCCGCAACCTGATGTCGACGCTTCCTACTCAAGGTATCCGCTACGACGTTCGCCTTCCTGGGATGATACTGAATCGCGAACTCGTAGTCCTTGATAAACTCAATCCACCTCCGCTGTCTCTAATTGAGTTCCTTCTAAAAGAAAAGATATTTTAGACTCTGATGGTCTGTAAACAACTCAAACTGCACTCCATACAAATAGTGCCTCCATAACTTCAGTGCAAATACCACTGCTGCTAACTCCAAGTCATGAGTAGGATAGTTCTGCTCATGCACTCTCAACTGCCGTGAGATATAAGCTACTACTCTATGAGTCTGCATAAGGACGCCTCCCAATCCTGCCAAAGATGCATCTGTGTAGATGACGAATGTCCTTTCACTGCTCGGAATAGTCAAAACTGGTGCTGTAGTCAACTTAGCCTTTAATGTATCAAAGGCCTCCTGGCACTCTGTGCTCCAAATAAACTGTACACCCTTCTTCGTAAGGCGTGTAAGTGGTGTCGAATCTTTGAGAAGTCCTGGATGAACTTCTGGTAATATCCTGCTAGCCCTAAGAAGCTATGAATCTCTGTCACCATCTTCGGTGGTTCCCAATCAAGCACTACTGTGACCTTAGCTGGGTCTATTGATATGCCCTCTCTGCTGATGACATGGCCGAGAAATATGACCTCTGAAAACCAAAACTCGTACTTGCTGAACTTGGTGTATAAATGGTGCTCCCGTAGGGTCTGCAAAGCTAATCGGAGATGCTGCTCATGATCAGCCTCCGAACTCGAATAAATGAGGATGTCGTCGATGAAAACAATCATGAACTGGTCCAAAAAAGGACAAAAAACCTGGTTCATTAAATCCATGAATACCGCGGGTGCATTGGTTAACCCAAATGGCCTAACCATGAACTCAAAAGATCTATATCGAGTAAGAAATACGGTCATAGGGATATCCATCTCCCGAACCCGCAACTGATGATAGCCAGAACAAAGATCTATCTTCGAGAAAAACTAGGCTCCCTGCAACTGGTCGAACAAGTCATCAATCCTCGGTAATGGATACCTGTTCCGGATAGTGACCTTGTTTAACTCCCTATAATCAATACACAATCTCATACTACCGTCCTTCTTCTTCACGAAGAGAACCGGTGCGCCCCACGAAGAATGACTCTGACGAATAAAACCCTAAGCTAACAACTCGTCCAACTAGGTCTGAAGTTCTCGTATCTCAGCCGGTGCCATGCGATAGGGTGCGCGGGATATCGGGGCTGTGCCCGGCTATAACTCAATACAAAACTCAATCTCTCTCACATGAGGTAACCCAGGTATGTTCTGAAAGACATCCTGATAATCCAAGACAGCTCTGGTCTCCAACAAATTAGAACTCTGATCCCGTCGCATCACCTCATCGATGAACGCCAGAAACGACTCCGCAAAATGGTTGCCCTGAGAAGTGGCCACAATCATCTCGGACCCATCGAACGCTCGCAATCTGACTGTCTTTGCAAAACAGTCAATACTAATATGGTAGGATGATAACCAATCCATACCAAGGATAACATCAAACTCAGACATATGCAACACTATCAAATCAACAACGAACTCCGACTCATCGAGACTGATAGTACACCTCCTACAAACGCTCTCCAGAAGCGATACCTCTCCTAAAGGGGTGAACACTGATAAAGGGGTGTCTAAAGATTGAGCTACGAGATGGAGTCTAGTCATAAATGCATGCGAGATGAAAGAATGCGAAGCTCCCGAATCGAAAAGAATACGGGCGGGAAAAGAATCCACAAGGAACGTACCCTCCACTACGGCTCCATTAGCTCCATGATCACGCGGGACTACCGCATACACTCTGCCTATGACTGGAGGCTGCTCTGCTGCTGGAGCGGGAGAATATAGGACAATCTGCCCCTGAGGAACCTCCTGAACTGCTCGAATCTGCCCCTCAGTCCTCTGTGCTGCGAACGGTGCCTCAAGTCTATTTTGCTGGCCCTGACCTCTGCCCTGCTGTCGCTGTTGCTGCTGGTTCGGACCTCTGCCCTACTAAGCTCCTGTTGGTGCACTATGACACTCTAATGCCTTGTGTCCCACCTTGCGATAGTTATAGCAAACCCCCTGAAACTTGCGCTGTTGATGCGCCCTCTGATCCTGCTGGGGTCCCCTCTTATGAGGGCCCTGCTGCTGCTGATGTCTAGAAAATGGTCTCTTGTTCTTCCCCTTGTCTCCAATCTGTCCCCTCTTAGTCTTTCCCTCATTATCCTTCTGAAACATAGCTGTCTCATTCTCTTGTGATGTGGCTGCCTCGGCTACCTCTCGAACTGAATAGAACTTCCTCGAGACAAGGTATCGGTGAAGATTAGGGCGAAGCCCTGCTAGGAACATCTGAGCCTGACGCTCTCCTGTCTGCCACATCCCTGTGAAATGCAGTAACTCCATGTACTTGCTCTCAAACTCTGCAACTGACATGTCCCCCTGAGTCAAATAGGACAACTCAAATTCCTTCCCAGTCAGTGCTGCAGAAGAAATATACTGTGCATCAAAGAAGCAAACAAAATCCTCCCAAGTGAGGATCATCCGCTGCTCTAATGGAAACTGGAATCGGTGCCATCTCCCGGCATCCCCCTTCAGACTATATGATGCCAGTCTTTGCTTCTGTACTGGGTCTATATTGAGTATGTTTAGGACATTACTCACATCCTCCTTCCACTTGTGGGCTACAAGTGGGTCTGAAGAGCCCTGGAACTCTGGTGCTCTCATCTTCTGGTATCTCTCTACCAAGCGGAGCCAAGCCTCCTGCTCTATGGCTCTATCTGGTACCGCTGGTGGAATAGCTACAGGCACTACCTCTGGGTCTCTCTCTCTGATTGGGACTGCTGGTATCCCCTGTGGTGAAACACTGGTGGTGGTGTCCATGGCGCTACATGATTCGTCACCAACTCCTCAATGGCTGTCATTCTGGCAATGAAAGGAGCCATGATATCCACCAAATACTGAGGAGCTTGCTACGGCTTGGGTGGTGCCTGCTCCTGCTCGGGCAGAGCCTGATATGGCTCAGGTGGAGCCTGCTGGGGCTCTGCCTGAGCGGATTTGTGAGTGCGGGGTCTGCCACGTCTTGCAATCTCTGATGATGAGAAAACAAAAGTTCATGAGTCAAAGTAGACATATATACATACATAATGTATCACAATACAATTTTCATAACATATAGTATTCACGCATATACTTTAAACAAAAATAGTTGTCACAAAAAAAATTCTCAAATTTTAAGATATACGCATATATCGTCCTCACTCATACTAGGAAATCCTTACGGACTCTATATATGAATCCTAAGAAACTCTATCATAGCTCCACGGCTCGATACAGGATGATCCTAAGGATACTGAAACTAAAACTCTGATACCAACTGTGACACCCTTGGGTTCACACAAGGCTACAGTCTAAGGTGAAACCAAGAATGTCAAACATGTCATGCACCACATCGTGTAATAACAAGTTTTACTATCACAATTAACATCTCTCTAGTAGAGTCAACAACAGGTGTACGTACAAAAGCAAGTAAAAGATAATGCAAGAGATAACTGATGAAATGACAACAACCACATAAATATTTCGTCATCCAACATATAGAAATACATAGTCAATGGCTGAAATAGATAAACTGGAGTTCTCAACAAGTCTCAAATACAAAATGTCTGATTAAAGGAAATAAGGCATATAGCCTTTACAACATCTAGAATATAGTCCTCAAATGTCTAACACAGTCTACAGTGGAGCTCCAAAAATAAAATATAACTAAGAATAGATAGCTGAAGCTAAAGTGCATCGCCATCAACCTGCGACTCTCTGGGTTCCTAGTTCGTTACCTAAAAGGGGGAGGGACAACGAGCATCAAAGCTCTAGCGAGCAACATCACAACCACCCCATGGGAGAGGGCTCATTGTATATGAAAAATACAGTTATCACAAAATAATATAAAATTATTTATCCTAAGAATAATGGGTTTAGTACTTAGGAAATTTCAACACGAGCATAGGTACGTCGAACAAAATAATCCAAACAAGGAAACCCTCATGTATATACCTTGTATCTCAAATTGAAAATCCCTAAGTACCAAACCCGGAGTCTAATACATGAACAATAAAGAAAAGACAACAATCCCATCTCTACCAATAATCATAGTTATGTCAAAGTTACAAAGTTACAATAAGTGTCATGTCCAGCCTAGGTAGCTATCATGTCCAAACTTTATCAATATGTCGTGCTCAAAACTCAAATATGTATCATGCTCAAGGTTTAGCAAGATGTCCAACACATGGACTAAAGGCAATGCATGTCCAACACATGGACTGAATAACATGCATATCCAACACATGGACCGAGATGATAAGTATCCAACACATAGATTAATAGTAATGTATGCCCAACACATGGACTATGAATAAAGAGGTGAAATTGTCAAAGGTATATGTAGAAAGATATACATATCCCAAACTCGCACGTGTTTCAATGTGCGGGTCTAAACTTGTGTCAAAAGTCAACCCCCATGTGTAGATAAATCACTAACATCGCAAACTAGTGTGAGATAAACGAGGTAATCTCTCGAACACGCAAAAAGGTCAACAAAAAGTCAGCATGTGCACAAAACTGTGCGGCGGTCAACCGCAGATGTCACTCCGGTCGACCGCACACAGAGCACAAATCTACTTAGCGTAAAATTTAGCGACGGTCGACTACAGAGGCCACTCCGATCAACCGCGAAAAGAGCAGAAACCCTCCTGCTCAACAAAACACCCAGCGGTCGACCGTCGCGTCCACTGCGGTCGACCGCGAAGCAAACAGAAGCCCAGTTAGGGTTTCTGTCAACTTTGAACCACATACAAACTTGATGATTTCTACAAACTTGATGATTTCTACACTATTGTAAATCTAACATTTCTAATATGTCATATAATAGAAAACAACAAACTTAACCATTTAAAATCTCGTCACCAAAGTCCCAAACACATATACATGTATGATTTGAAAGTTTTAAAACAATAAAACAGAATTTACTCTTATTAAAACATTTTCTGATCTAGGTCTCAGGAATACAAATTCGTGGGTGAGCTTTTAAAATCTGAAATACTTGATTTATGCATCATATACCATAATGATCTATTTTTATATAAAAATACGATTTTAGGCCCAATAAAACCGGATTAAAACTCAAATTTAAGCATGAAAACAAAAGGGGTGAAGTTGGGCGAGATGTTACTCGCCTCTGATGAGAAACAAGCTCCTAGATCTGTAGGAGGATGATCCCCTTCGCTCAATCCCAACAAAAATCCGCTGAAAATCCTTCGAAACTCCTCCAAAATCACCAAAAACGAAAACTAGGGTTTGAGGGGGAAGAAGGGGCTAGGGTTTCTGTTTTCAGATCAAAAAGGGGCTCTCTCGGGTATAGAAGAATATATACTAACCCCTCAACCCGACACGAAACACATTAAGACCCAAACCCAGGAAAGCTCTCTGTCTGTTGGGCGGTCTACCGCCGTGACCATCGCGGTCGACCGCACAACAGGAAAATAATTTCCTGAGTGCTCGACTGCTGTGCGGTCGACCGCCGCGCCCAACACGATCGACCGCGCAGCAGAAAAACTGACTGAAGAGATTGTTATAAACATGATGCTCAAACCATTCAATATTTCTCTCATACAAACACTTGTTGGTTTCCCAAACACTGATTATCACATTCATCTAATATATATATGATTGTTTATCTCAAACGACTTATTCATCACCAATAATTCACATATATTCATTATAAAAAAAAGAATTTACGGGGTTCTACAGTTAGGGGTGTGAAAATTTTTGTAACTCCATTTGGAGAGGAGAGCCACTCTTAATTGAGAAGGCCTTCCAAATTTGTAACTTTTATTACAATTAATAAAATAATTGTTTTCACCACTTTAAATTTTTCTTCTCTTTGTTGGTGATGAAGATGGAGATGAAGATTAATTTGGAGTTTTGTTTTCTCTTTTATTTCTCTTTTATTGCTTATTAGTTTAGATTTTTTTTCATGCTTATAGTTAGATTTTATTTTCTTGTTTAAATAGCCAAGAGGCTAGAACCCTCTTGCCTTAGATTTATTTTATGCTTATAGATTAGATTTATTTCATGCTTATAGAGTAGATTTATTTTCTTGCATTTAATTCATGCAATTTATTTTGTAGTTTAGATTTTATAATTTATTTTGTAGTTAGATTTTAATTTCTTGCACTATTCACCTTGAAGCTAGAACTCTCTTGGGTTTAGTTTTTCTTTTTGTACATTTTTATTTTCTTTGATTCGCCTTTAGGCTAGATCCCTCTAGGGTGTGAAAATCATTCATTCATTATCACATCCACCCTCACTTACATTTTGTGCCTATTTTCACACTATCACCTTCACTATCTCTCCACAATCATATTCACTCATCACTCCTATTTGTCACGCACACATCATAAGAACCAATTTTAATTTTCTCCTACAAAACACCTTCCTCGTGGGATCGATAACTTTTATACTATAACTTGATTGATTGTGCACTTGCAATTTTTGATATATGTTTATGTTGCATCAAGTTTTTGATTTGTTTATTTCAGAATAACAAAAAGAATTTATTCTTCTCTCATTTGGGAGTTTCTTGTTCAGTTGTAAAAAAAAAGAAGAAAAAGAAAAGAAGAAGAAAAAAAAAGAAGAATAAATTTCTGATTCTATCCTCCTCAGACCAAAGGTAATTGCAAATTTTTATCAGTCGATCAAATGTAAGTGCTTTACTTCTTATCTGCTTTACTTTGTGCATCATAGAGTTTGCATTGAGGACAATGCAAAATTTAGGTGTGGGGGTGGGAAGTAGTTATTTTTCTCTCTCTTTATTTTATATTTTTAGTTGCATTTTTGTCATTTTTTTCTTTTCCTAAAAAAAATTATAAAAATATCGTCACTTGCCAAATTGATAGAGTTATGTAATACTTGATTTATTTGATAAATTTTAAATTTTCTAATCTCTAGTTTGTTATTTACTCAAGTTTACCTTTTATGATAACTTTAAATAAATTTCTTAAGAAATAATTTTCAAAGTAGTATACTTCACTTAAGCCTTAACTTAGATTTTTATTTAAAATAATAGAATTTATGCATGCTTAGCTTAGAGTTAAAAATAATTTTTTAAATTGTCCTGACTTACATATTTTTCAGAATATATATACATATACATATAAAAAAATTACAAAAGAAGAATGCAAAAAATGGGCACCAAAATAAAAAGAAAAAACTCTTAAATTCAAGGTGATTCTATCTTATAAAGCCTAAGTTGACCGAGTAATTAAGCTCAAGGAGTATTTCCATACTTAATGACCTAAGCCCAATTGGGTTGGGATCCATTGGCCCAAAACTAGTTAAATGGTCGCTTAGAAAGCCCGTTAAAATAAAAAAAAATCACCAAAGAAAAAAGAGTTAAAATAATAATAATATAAAAAAATAAAAAATAAAAAATAAAAATACTAATAAATGTTTTATATATATAGTTATATTTGTATATATGGTCTTAGAAAATATTTTAGATCAAGCAACTTGAATATTATTTTAAACAAAGAGTTAGCATGTTCTTTTCAAAAATTTTAAATTAAATTTCTAAGTTTGGCTTGGTTTTGTATTACTATAATGAGAAGATTTTCTAGGAAATTTACCTTAAAGTTATTTATAAAAACATTTTCTTGAGTGATAACTAGCTTCAATTAGATTGTCTAAAGTTATCAAGTGAATTTAGTTATTTACTGACTTCTTTAATTTGGCAAGTAGAGCGAATTTTGTGGGTATATTCACTACAAACCCTCACGAGACTACAACTCGTCTACTAAGGTAACCTAGGGGTTTAAAGGCTTATTGTATGTGCTAAATACAACCGTGATTCCTGCGAAAGTGAGTTAGGATTTTCTCTTTCTTTCTTTGCTAGAGGACTAGCAAGAGTTTAAGTGTGGGAGTATTTGATAATCATATTTTATTATAATTTTATACCCTCATTATCTATTTTTAATGAATAAATATACCACTAATAATTATTTTTATCTTTAATTACAGGTTAATGAAGAATAAAGCCCAAAAATCCCATCTCTCAATAAAAGCTCATGAATTAAATGAAGAACATAAGCAAGAGGCAAAAATCTTAAGCCCAGAATCAAGCCGAGTAGCTTGTAGAAGCCGGAGAAAATAAAAAAAATTAAATATGAAAACAAAATGTATTCAAGATGGTTGGTCGCAAAGAAATGACGATATCTCTCAATCCGGAATGCGGAATTTAACATATAATATATGAAAATTGCCTATCTCGACGAGACGAAGCTATTTTTGGTGGCAGATTTATGATTGGATATCAATACTAGCATTGATGCTGGCATCGATACCAGCATTGATGCCAGCATCGATGCTGGTATCGATACTGACGAGTCAGTTACAGATCAATGGCTAATTTTTTATGGTTTTGGATAAGGATTCAATCCAAGGGCTCTCATTTACTAATGTTTACTATAAATAGGGATAGAGTATAAGGGGTTAGGGGTGTAAAAATTTTTGTAACTCCATTTGGAGAGGAGGGCCACTCTTAATTGAGAAGACCTTTCAAATTTGTAACTTTTGTTACAATTAATAAAATAATTTTTTTCACCACTTTAAATTTTTCTTCTCTTTGTTAGATGATGAATATGGATATGAAGATTAATTTAGAGGTTTGTTTTCTTTTTTATTTCTCTTTTATTGCTTATTAGTTTAGATTTATTTCCATGCTTGTAGTTAGATTTTATTTTCTTGTTTAAATAGCCAAGAGACTAGAACCCTCTTACCTTAGATTTATTTCATACTTATAGATTAGATTTATTTTATGCTTATAGAGTAGATTTATTTTTTTGCATTTAATTCATGTAATTTATTTTGTAGTTTAGATTTTGCAATTTATTTTATAGTTAGATTTTAATTTCTTGCACTATTCACCTTGAGGCTAGAACCCTCTTGGGTTTAGTTTTTCTTTTTGTTCATTTTTATTTTCTTTGATTCGCCTTTATGCTAGAACTCTCTAGGGAATCATCCTTTTCTAAGAAATGGATGTAATTCTAGATTACCCATATCTTTAATTGAATCTGCCATCTTTACTTTCTTGAATTTTATTTTTATTCTTGATTTTCCTTTTTGATTCTTGATTTTATTCATCTCTCCTTGTGAAAATCATTCATTCATTGTCACATCCATTCCCACTTACATTTTGTGCCTATTTACACACTATCACCTTTACTATCTCTCCATTATCCATTCACTCATCACTCCTATTTGTCATGCACACAACATAAGAACCAATTTTAATTTTCTCCTACAAAACACCTTCCTCATGGGATCGATAACTTTTTATACTATAACTTGATTGATTGTGCACTTGTAATTTTCAGTATATGTTTATGCCGCATCATGTATACAGAGATACAATCTTTTTCATGCTTAATAAAATCTGGGTTGAGAGGTGCATTTTGAAGATTCTTCTGAGATTCCCCCAGATCATGTCTAGCTCTTTGAACCTGTTCACTGATATTTTTGGATTTTTTCTTATTTAAATCTTTCAAAGCACCCTTGAGTTGCTTGAGTTTGGTATACACAGAAAACATCTTGCAGCCTTTAATCTTTGTTTGCCAGTTTGTTGAAACTGTTGGTAAGAAGCTTTCATGGCTTGTCCACATTTTAAAAAAATTGAAAGGTTTTTTTCCCTTGAACACTATCCTCATTGATTGAGATTAGGGCCGAAGAGTGATCAGAATAGTTTGGAAGTAAATATTCAGCCTGACTTGAATTGTACTATTGGATCCATGAATCATTGACCAAAGCTCTATCCAGTCTACTACAAATCCTTGATACATGATCTTGTTTGTTATTCCAAGTGTAGAAGCATCCAGTTGTTTCCAGGTGTGTGAGTAGGCAATCACTAATAAAATTATTGAAATCACGTGTTACTAACAAAAGTTTTTACTGTGCATGTTATATGTTGATCAGAGTTACTAACAATCTGAATATTCATGATATTAGGGTCCCATAATAACATGATTCTAGTTTTCCTAGACCTCATCACATTGGATATCCATTTCCAATTATTAGTAATCTTCTTAATAATTATTGATAGCATATTCTCCTTTAATTTTGTCTCAAGTAGAGCTAAAAAAGATAAGTGATACTGAAGTATATGTTGCTTTACCATGTGTTGCTTTGAGGACTTATTCAGCCCTCTCACATTCCAAAAAGATAGATTCATGTTTAGAACATTCCTCCACTATGAATTGTAGAGGGATCAATATCAAAGCAATCCAGATGTGAGAAAGGGTTAGTAGGAATAGAAGCATTTAAAGGGTTAGTAGGAATAGAAGCATTTTTCTTACTTCTTTGTATGTGAATCCAAGAGCTATTAGTAACAGGGGCTTGATATACACCATCTTTTAACTATTGAGCATACACAACATGCACAGGTCTTTGTTCAACTACATCATTGTTTTTTCCAGTGCTTTAAAGATTTGATCCCATTCTTTTTGTTTTCACTCCTTCATTCACATTTTGGTCAACATTCACCATACTCCTTTGAGGTAGGTTAGCTTCAGATTCCTATGTTACCTTTTGTAAAGATAGCTAGATATTCTCATTTTGTTTAGGGAACTGATTAGCAATACCCTTCTCTCCAGCATCCTTATGTTGTAATGTAACATTCTCAGGTGTGACATGCACAGAAACATGCACAGGCAACTGGGGAGAATTATTACAACTTCCAATGTTGCACTTTTCACTTGACACCACATTAGTATGCAGAATTGCCTCAGAGCTTTTATAGCCAGCACCAGAAATTTCCCCCTGTTAGCTTACATCAGTTCTTTCATTTCCAGCATTACCAATATTCTGTTTTGGGATCCATTTCTGAACTCTAGACTGTCTTTTGCAAAATGTTAAGTCATGTCCCACTATTTTACAAAATTCACACCATCAGGGCTTAAATTCATAATTCACCCTTTGAGTGAAATGAGAATTATTAGGCCCGTGAATCTACTCCTCTATACAAATGGGAGAACCCAATACTCACTATTCATGCTACAGTAGCACACATGAATAATGTAGCAGAGGCGGGATACTACAGCAATTCAAAAAATTACGAAAAAATACTGTAGTAGTTAAAACCGAGATTACTGTAGTGGGAAAAAAATATGTCGTGCTTTGCACGGTGTTCACACTAGTTGAAATATAATCAGGAAGAGGGGAAGGCATTGTGACTTCAACAAGGATCCTAGAATAAGCAAGTTTTTGTCTATTTGCAGTAAGTTTGTCAGTGGAAATTAGTCTTCCAATAACACTTGCAATTTTGCTAATGACCTTGGCATTCCACATGTTAAGCTTTAGTCCACGTAATTGAATACACATATGATAGATAAATTCTTTTATTCTATCAATATCATCATCAATAGACCAAGTCTTTAGAAGTAAAGGTCTAGAGCCAAAAAACCATGGACCATTTCCAAGAATATCACACATTTCTTCCTTATTTTTGAATTTGAACAGAAATATACCTACTTAGAGGATGCTAACTTCTGGAATTGCCAAAGAAGCCCAAACTTTTTGTACAAATGTTTCCATAGCTTTGTATCTTACATTAAGACCCATAACTTGGCCAATAAGGGAGAATTGGCCAATAAGGGAGAATTGCCAAAAAGATACTCCCTCATTCCGTTCTTCCTCTTCAAATGTCACTGTATCCTTTGTTGCGTTGTAAAACCCTAAAAATTTGTGTTAATATAATTAATATATGATTAATTATGATATATGGATATTTACTTTGATAAATATAGTTAAATAGTATATGAGTAGTATACCATGTGTTTTGAGTATAAATAAGATCATTCGTGAGGAAAAAAAGAGTCGAAACATGCACAATGGCAAAAAATATGAGAAGCTAGAAAATTCTAGTTTGGTTGATCGTCGTGGTCGACCGCGAAACCTGCAGAGAGTCAGATTCCTATTTTGAATTGGTTTCAGTTTTCTAAAGCCCACATGCGTTTTCTCTGATTTATATATCATATGTTCATGATATTTTTAGTTTTCTAAGAACTCTAATAGCCACCAAAACCCCTTTAAACCCTAATTTAATTCTTGGAGAAGATTGGAGGCTTTCAAACGGGAGTTTCGTGTGATTTTTGGCTTTTGGATTGGAGATCTTATTTGGCTTGGCATCTTAAACATTTTTCTACAAATCTCAGGCAAGTTCATCTCTGCTAAACCCCCTCCTAGTTTTTTTTAAACGTTTTTAAAGAGTTTTTAACATTTTTTATAGAGCCAAAGTGACTAGTTTATGAATAAAAGTTAATTCTTTTGTATTATATGTATTAAGACTAGGTCCTTTCATGTTAAAAAGTTTGAGAATGAATTTACAGAAATATTTAAGATTTGAAAATGATTAAAAACATTGTTTAATCTGAAGAAAGATGATTTGTTCTTCTTTTTGAGTTTTTATGCATGATTTAAGGTTTTGTATATCAAGTTAATGCAAATAATCATGCTATATATGTTGAGATTGCTTCCAGAAGTTTTTATCTGCTGTAACATGCTTTCATGCAAGTATTATGTTGTTTTAATAATGTTTGGATCACATAAACACGACATGAATACAACACACACAATCAGTATGAGATTCTGGAAAATCTACCTACGGTCGACCGCGCCTTAGTGGCGGTTGATCGCGTGCAGGACAGAGGCCTAGGTAGACCCTGAAACCCGTCGTGGTCGACCGTTGCAAAATCGTGATCGCCACTCAGTCTTTGGTCCTGTGCATGTTTTGTTCGACTGTTTGAGTTTTCGAGCGAGTCTCTCGACCTTGTACTTTTATGATACAATGATTATGAGTTGTTTAACACCTGGGATGTTAGTGAATACTAGATATAGATACGCACACCGAGATATGTGCACGTATGTTTAGAATATATTGTGTTAACATACTTTTTGTCATAACTTAATTTGATATATAAATATGAAGAGTATAGTAAACTCATGTATCCGGAATAGGGATATAAAACCTATTTCCGTAGGACGATTGAGTAAGAATATTACAAAAGTATCGTCATTTCATGTATCCGGAATAGGAAGATAAAACCTATTTCCGCCGGACGATTGAGTAAGAGTATTACAATAGTATCGTCATTTTATGTATCCGAAATAGGAAGATGAAACCTATTTTCATAGAACGATTGAGTAAGAGTATTATAAAAGTATTGTCATTTTATGTATCCGGAATAGGGCGATAAAACCTATTGTCGCAGAGCGATTGAGTAAGAATATTACAAGAGTATCGCTATTGCACAAGGAGATGTACACATGTAAGTATTATCAGTTGTAGTTTTGCTTCCATATTGGATTCCCACGAGTAGGGTACTTTCTTTGAGATCGTGGCTTACATGATATGGCTTATGGTTAACTTTTTTGGATGAGATCCCCTTTACATTAGAGTCATCTACTCGAGTGTAGCTTTGAGATGAGATATTTATTCTACATGTTTGAGGTTTAGAATGTTTCTTTTTGTTTGCTGTTTTTCATTCATAGAGTTTGGAGTTGGTATTTAGGGAGTCATAATTTGAGACATGGTATATACATGAGAGTTTCCTTGTTCGGGTTATTTCGCTCGATGTACTAACTCTCGTGTTGTGGATTCCTAAATACTAATCTCCGGTTAGAGTTATATGAATGATTTCATACTCATATATACTGTCTCTATTTTCTATATACTCCTACCCCTTCCCCTGGGGAGAGGTGGAGATGATCTCGCTATAGCGCTTTAACGCTCGTTGTTTTCCCCCCTTTCAGGCAGCGAGTCCGGCGCACGGAGAGTCGCATGTTGATAGGATTTCTTTATAGATTCCATCTAGCTATTTATTATTTTAGTAGTTATTACAGAACTCCACAGTTAGTTGATTATGTTTAGACTCTAGACTTGTATTTTATTTTGTAGAGGCTGAGAGGCATAGTGATACTTTATTTGACTTATTGTACTTAAGTTTTATTTCAGACTCAGAGATATTTTTATTCTATCTTAGTTGGGCTCACTGATGATTATTCTCTTATTGCTTCTGTGTACATCTGGTTTTTTCTATCTCTATTATTTGCCTATCGGTACTTTCCCCTATTTATCGTTTCCACTAGAGAGATAGTAACTGTGATGCTGAAACATGTCGTAGCATGGTGTTTGGTGCTTGGCAGGTTTGACATTCTGGGTTTCGCCTTGGACTGCAGCCTTGCATGAAACCTGGGGCATCACTGTTGGTATCAGAGCTAGGTTCCAATATCCTTAGGATCATTCATGTGTCATATTGGGGAGTTAGGATAGAGTTTCCTAGGAATCATGTATACAGTCCGCTAGGAATTCCTAATATGAGTGAGGACATATTATATATGTATGTGGAAAATTACAAATTTTTTTTTATGATGAACTATTTGCTATTTGCTTTGAATAATAAGGCATGTTATGAGTAATATGTAATACGATTTACTTATTGGTATATGTTATATCTTTTCCTGCTTAAGATTTTATTTACTGTGTAATAAGCCCTACTTCTAAATTATAAATGTCAGGAAGAGGTTGTGGATGCCGAGGTACTCCTGCTCAGGGAGCTTAGCAAGTCGATAGAGAGCCCGAGACGCAGCAGGCTCCGCAGTACTTAGTTGATTTCATAGCACCATTAGCTGCTCGACTAGCAGCTATTGAGGAGCAGTTAGCATATCAGGTTCGACAGGGAACACTCATTCAGGAGGAGAAGTCAGAGGGGACACTGATAGTCACACCACCACCTTCAGTTGATGATGGAGTGACTGAGCAGGAGGCTTGGCTTCCTCTGGTAGAGAGGTATCTGAAGTTGAAGGCTCCAGAGTTTCATGGTTCGACGGATTCCATTGCGGCACACAAATAGAAGGAAGATGTAAGCAACATTTTGGACATGCTTAATATGAATATTGTGCAGAAGCAGAGGCTAGCAGCTTTTAGCCTCAAGGGCGATGTAGGAGGATAATATCGGCTTCGTTTTACTCCAGAGCAAAGGTTGACTGCCTCATGGGAGACTTTTGTGTATTTCTTTGAAGAGCAGTATGTTTCGGCTGGAGCGAAAGCCGGGAAGGAGTTAGAGCTAGCTCGGTTGGAGCAGGGAGATATGTTGGTGATGGATTTTGAGAGTAAATCATGTCACTACTTAGATTCACTAGAATGTGGCATACCGAGAGAGACATGCTCAATGTTCATGATGGGACTTCGTCCAGGATTACACCGATATCTAGTATCTCCGAGGTTCCGTTTAGTGGGGGAGGTGGCAGATGCTGCCATAGCTCAGGAGGCAGACACAACTATATTTATTAAGGGCAAAGATGGTAACGCTAAGTCAGGATAGTTCGGGGATAAAGGTTAAGGTAAGAGACCTCTTACAGGCTCAGAAGGACCCTAGCAGCAAGGTAAGGATCCACATTAGTAGGGTCCCCATAAGAAGGGCCATCATCAGGGTCAGAGGGCACAACAACAACACCGATTTCATGGGGCTTGTTTCAATTGCAATAAGCTCGGACACAGAGTAGCAGAGTACCGCAGCGCACCCACAGTAGGCCAGCAGGGTAGGAATCAGCAACAGCAGGATTAGAACCGCACTCAGGGACGCGGTCAGAGTCAGCAGTTAAGGATTGAGGGATAGGTACGAGTGATTCAGGAGACCCAGCAGGGATAGATAGTCCCATACGTTCTAGGCGATGCAGCATAGCAGACTGGTAGAGTGTATGAAGTTGTTCCTCGCGATCATGACGCGAGCGAAACTGTGATGGAAGGTACTTTCCTTGTAAATTCCTTTCCAGCACATATTCTTTTTGACTCTGGCACTTCGCATTCTTTTATCTCCTACGATTTTACGGTAAGACTTCATCTTATGACGCAACCATTAGATTTTCCTTTATCTCTATCTACTCCTTTAGGAGAGACGTTTCTTTTAGAGAGTGTTTGTAGGAGATGTATCTTTAGTTTGGACGATTCTAAGTTCGTGATTGACTTGATCATGTTGCGTATGTCTGTGTTCGATGTTATCCTTGGTATGGATTGGTTATTGTCCTACCATGTGAGTATCAACTGTTTGGCGAAATTAGTCAGTTTGCG
Organism: Asparagus kiusianus; assembly: GCA_022839385.1. NCBI lineage: Eukaryota > Viridiplantae > Streptophyta > Magnoliopsida > Asparagales > Asparagaceae > Asparagus > Asparagus kiusianus. The sequence goes on from BQKN01065036.1 coordinate 795,643, forward strand.
AGCTTATGATGGATCTGAGTTAGTGGTAGTGGCATCCAGAGGTAACTAGTTTGCGGAGTCATATCTGACATAAGTCAAAGAGTTGATATTGTAGGATAAGGGCACGGATTTGAGTGAGATGGGAGTGGTTTTAGAGTACCAGGATGTCTTTTAGGACATATCAGGATTACCTCCAGTGAGAGAGGTCGAGTTTTGCATAAAGTTCTAGCCAGGCACCGCGCCGATTTCCCGAACTCTTTACCATATAGCACTTGCTGAGATGAAGGAACTACAGATCCAGCTAGATGAGTTGTTATCTTAGGGATTCATTCGACGGAGTCACTCTCCGTAGGGAGCACCGGTCCTCTTTGTTGTGAAGAAGGACGGAAGTATACGATTATGCATTAATTATCAGGAGTTGAATAAGGTCACTATCCGAAATAGGTACACATTATCGAGGATCGATGACTTGTTCGACCAGTTGCAGGGGGCTCAGTGTTTTTCAAAGATAGATCTTCGATCCGGTTATCATCAGTTGCGGGTTCGAGAGTTGGATATTCCTAAGACCGCCTTCTTGACTTGATATGGGTCTTTCGAGTTTCTTATCATGCCATTTAGGCTGACCAATGCACCCGTAGTATTCATGGATTTGATAAATCGAGTTTTTCGTCCATACTTGAACAGTTCGTGATAGTTTTCATCGACGATATTCTTATCTATTTAAGATTGGAGGCCGAGCACGAGCAGCACTTAAGTTTGGCATTGCAGACTTTACGGGAACATCAGCTGTATGCAAAATTTAGCAAATATGAATTCTGGTTATCGGAGGTCAGATTTTTGGCCCATGTCATTAGCCGGGAGTGCATTGCAGTAGATCCGGCTAAAGTAGATGCCATACTTGATTGGGAACCAGCGAAGACAGTTACCGAGATTCGTAGCTTCTTAGGTCAAGCAGGCTATTACAGAAAGTTTATTTAGGATTTCTCGAAGATCACGAAACCACTTACACGCCTTACTAAGAAAGGTGTACAATTTATTTGGGCCACAGAATGCCAAGAGGCCTTTGAGACATTGAAGACTAAGTTAACTTCAGCACTGTTCGCGTGAAAAGTCGGATCCTTCTTCATTATCGATTCCATTGCACTCAGTTAACAACTTTATGCGTTACAAAGAGATC
>BQKN01065036.1:802506-814432 GCA_022839385.1 Asparagus kiusianus
CCTTGCTACCAGATTATCTTCACTTGCCGAGCTCCGCTCTTCTATTACTTCTTGTGGGACCAAGATAGATCAGCTTAGAAGAGAACTCCGCGAAGAAGAGGAGACTTTTGGCATTCTTCAGATGACAGAAGCACAGGACCAGCAGACCTGTACGGCTTTGTCCGATGAGTTGAAGTCTTTAAAGCAGAGGCTAGTCGAGATCGAGGAGGCTGCTGCGAAAACTTCGACCGCCACCGAGGAGTCCCTTAGGGCTGAACTTAGGCAAGCTTATGATGAGAAGCTGTCTAAGGTCAGCCAGCAGATTTTTAGCCACAGTCTTGATGTCTGATTTTGTTTACTGAGTGATTTGACTTTTGACTCCTTTAGTGAATTCCCTTTTTATCTTTATTATGATTCGTCATTCCGTTTGAAATGATTGACCACAATACACATAGGATTTTTGGCAAACCCTCAGCCATCAACGGATTTGGTTAGCCTTTACCGACTACCGTTTGAGTCGGGCTAGCATGCGAGTTGTTTAAATCCGTTCGCATGTAACGTTATGCTCATAGATTGAATTCTCTGAGACTTTGTGCTATGATGTCGAATACATAGACTTCGCCATTGTTACGGGAATAGGCTACCCGGCGACACGTGTGAGGTGTTGGCTTTAGGATTTTTGGCCAACCCCCAGCCTCTAATGGATTTGATTAGCCTTTACCGACTACCGTTTGAGTCGGGCTAGCGTGCGGATTGTCTAAATTCGTTCCACACGTGACGTTAAGCTAAAAGAGTTAACTCTTTTAGTGCTACGATATTGAATACGTAGACTTCGTCTTTCTCTTGTGAAAAGACTAAACAACAACGTGTATGAGACGTCGACTTAGGATTTTTGGCAAATCCTCAGCCTTCAACGGATTTGATGTGCTCTTACCGACTACCGTTTGAGTCGGGCTTACATGCGGATTGTTTTAATCCGTTCCGCATGTGACGTTGTGCTAAAGGAATAAACTCCTTTAGACTTTGTGCTACAACTTTGAATATGTAGACTTTGCCATTGTTATGGGAATAGGCTACCCAGCAACGTGTATTAGACGTTGGCTTATCCCTACTTAGGTTTCGGGATAACATACCCCAGAGTCAGACTCCGGTGTCTCTTTCAATCGGAAAAAGACTAAACCGGCGACGCGTGTTAGGCGTCGACATATCCTTTCTTAGGATTCAGGATAAAATTCCCCATGCGTGTGAGGCATGGATTTTGGTGTTATTAATAACAACCTGCCACAATGTTGAATATGCGGACGGGTGTTCTTTTTAACGGTTAAGAACAAACCGGCGACGCGTGTTAGGCGTCGACTTATCCCTACTTAGGTTTCAGGATAAAATACCCCAGAATCGAACTCTGGTGTCTTTTTCAATCGGAAAAAGACTAAACCAGCAGCGCGTGTTAGGCGCAGACTTATCTCTGCTTAGGTTTCGGGATAAAATACCTAAGATGAATCTTAATTTTGTAAATTTTGGAAAAGGAGTTGGTTTGGGAAGGAAGAATTTTATATTCTATTCCCCAAACAAGGAAGGAAGAATTTTATATTCTATTCCTTGTTTCTGGAAAGGATGAATTTTATATTCTATTTCCAGTACAAGAAGGAAACTAGAAGCGGGATTTCCACTCCGAGAATCCGGAAGATCTAGATAAACTTACCTTTTATAGGATTGGTTATCTGATCGAAAGATGAGTTCTTCGTTTATCGAAGTGAAATTTCTACTTCGGTTATAACCATGAAAAGGTTGAACCAAAGAGAAAAGAAATGGAGTTCTTTCGTTTATCGAAAGGGAACTCCGAATTGAGAGTGGACCTCCTGTTCATGGAAAGAATCAAGAGGGCCGAAAGAACATTTTTGTGAACTCACTGTCAATTGAAATCGATCAGTGAGGGAATTTTGAAGGTAAAAAATGAATTTGGGTTATCCTCTAGAATATTAGGTATAATGTTCTTCAAGGAACTTCCCGATAAATGAGTTGTCCTGAATGTACTAGGGATAGTACTTTTTCAAAAACTTCCCATTTATTGGCATTAATTGCCTGTTGCCCTCTAAAGAAATTAGGCGGTAAGCACCGTTTGAATAGACTGTATCTATCACAAACGGTCCTTCCCACTTAGGTTCGAATTTACCTTTCTTCTTGGAGGTGAGGATTATTGGTCGGCGAGCAGCAAGGACTAGATCTCCTTCCTTGAAGCTTCTTTGGCGGACTCTTTTGTCAAAAGCCCTGGATATCCTAGCCTGGTAGAACTCGATGTTTTGTTGAGCTTCCAAGCGCTTTTCGTCCAGCCTTTCGAGTTCCTCAAGACGTTTTCGGTGATGTTCTTCGGTCGTCATCTCAGTTGCGAGAGCGACCCGAAGGGAGGGAATTTGAATCTCTAACGGTAGCACAGCTTCACATCCGTACACCAGAGAATATGGAGTGGCTCTTGTAGGAGTGCGTATTGTGGTGCGATAAGCCCAGAGCGCTTCGCCGAGTTTATCGTCCCAATCTCGCTTATTGGTCTTCACAAGCTTTGACAGGATCTTGATGATCGTCTTGTTGAAAGCCTCAGCTAATCCGTTCGCAGCTGGGTAATAAGCTGTCGACGAAACATCTTGAATCTTGAACTTGTCGCAAAACCTGATGAAGGCATTGCTTATGAATTGCGGACCATTGTCATGAATGATCCGCCTCGGCACGCCGTGTCGGTATATGACGTAATGCTTGATGAAGTTGATGACGTTGTTCGTCTTCACTTCTTTAAGCGGAATGGCTTCAGCCCACTTTGAAAAGTAGTCGGTGATAGCGAGAATAAATCGATCACCTTTGACTGAAGGCGGGAAGATGGGACCGACAATATCCATACCCCATGTCTCGAATGGCCAAGACGTGGTCGATGTGTGTAATCGCTCCGGAGGTTGGTGCATATAATTTGCATGCACTTGACAAGCATGACATTCTCGGGCGTACTCGATTGCGTCACGAACCATTGTTGGCCAGAAATATCCCATTCTTCTGATTCGATCATACAGCTTGGGACCAGGCTGATGCGCACCGTATTCTCCTTCATGTGCTTCCTTAAGAACTTCCTTTGCTTCTTCGTTCGAAAGGCATCGGAGAAGCAAATCATCATACCCCCGGCGATATAGCGTACGGGTCTCGGTATTGTAAAAGAACCGTGGTGCTCTTCGGCGAATAGATTCTTTTTCCTTTACGTCCTCCGGCAAAATACCGTATTGGACGTAATCGATGATGGGAAAACGCCAATCTCGGGACTCGGACCCAATTTGGGTTGAGTTCACCTCTTTGGCGTTCTCGTTTTTATCATCCTCTTCTTCAACCTCTATATCGTATATAGGTATGCAGAGTTGGTGTGATCTTACTGTGACTAGCAGTTCAGTTTCGGGCGGTTGCGCGAGTGATACTGCTAGTGCTGCCAGTGCATCCGCATAAGCATTCTGGAGACGTGGGATGTATTCGATGTAGAATTCTTCAAAAGAATCTGCCATTCTGACAGCCTCCTGGTGGTACGGAATCAGATCTGGGTTCCTGACTTCATACTCTCCACAAACTTGGTTAACGATCAATTGAGAGTCTCCAAAGGCTTCGAGATACTCGACCCCCAGCTCTTTGGCGAAACTGAGTCCAATGATGAGCGCGTTGTACTCGGCTACGTTATTAGAACATAGATTTGTCAGCGAATAAGCTCGGGGCATCACGTGCTTCCCTGGGGAAACTAAGACCACTCCAACTCCGGAGGTGACTTTATGACATCCAGGGATTACTGCCTTATTAACTGCTCTCGAAGCACCATCAAAGTATAATTGCCATACTTTTTGGTGCGACGTGGTGTTAACCTCGTGGGTTTCGTCTGGTAAATCATCATATACCTCAACTGTGTCTGTTGTCGGGCTTGCCGCTAAAAGATCACAAATCGCTTGTCCTTTGACTGACTTCTGCTGTTTGAAGTGCAAATCATACTGGGACAAGAGGAGGGCCCACTTTGCCAACCGCCAGTTCATCGAACCTGGTTGAGTCATGAATACCCGTACCGGATTAACGTTAGCGATGACGTAAATCGTCTGGCCAACTAAGTAATGTCGCATCTTCTGTACCGCAAACACTAATGCGAGACATTCTTTCTCGATCATCGGGTATCGAGACTCGGCGCCTATCAAGGTCCGACTTAGATAATAGACTGCCTATTCGTGACCATTATCATCGTCTTGTGCTAATAGAGCACTTATCGAATGGTTCATCGCCTTGATGTAAATCAAGAACGGTTTACCTGATTTTGGTGCGACCAGAACAGGGGGATTCATCAGATATGCCTTGATATCTTCGAATGCCTTCTGGCAAGCATCGTCCCAAATAAACGATACGCCCTTCTTGTTTAGCTTAGAAAATGGTTGGCATTTCCCGGAAAGATTTGAAATGAACCTCCGGATATAAGCCAGACGACCTTGCAATCCTCTGAGTTCTCTCAGATTCCTCGGGGGTTGCAATTCATTTATTGCTTTCACCTTGTCTGGGTCGATGTGTATACCCTTAGTGGTGACACGAATCCCAGGGATTTTTCGCTGGACATTCCGAGGAAGGATTTTGTGGGATTCATCTTCAATTGATGACTCCGCATGAGATCAAACATCGTTCTCAAGTCCTTTATGTGATCTTCTTTGTTGCGGCTCTTTACCACCAAATCATCAACGTAGCATTCCACCGTTTTCCTGAGATGTTTCTGGAAAATCTTAGTCATCGCTCGTTGGTATGTAGCACCTGCATTCTTCAGACCGAACGGCATCACCGTGTAGCAGAAGACACCAAGGGGCGTTCTGAATGCTGTGTGTTTCTCGTCGTCCGGGTGCATCTTGATTTGATTATACCCCGAAAAGCCGTCCATGAAGGACATTCTCTCGAACCCGCATGTATTATCGATAATGACATCCGTGATCGGGAGAGGAAAATCGTCTTTTGGACATGCTTCGTTCAGATTCCTGAAGTCGATGCCACGAAAAGGACTAAAATATGGTCCCAGTCGGAAAAGGACCCTCGACAGCCGAAGAAGTAAATGACTGTGCACCAATCACAACAATAAAGTCATTAATAACTGAAGGAGTCAAATGGGTTAACTCACAAATGACTTCACCAGAACTACTCTCCAAGTGATGAAACAAATAATCGGCAAACTGCTTCAAGCTTATTTGTGTCCTCTTCTTCGCCAGTGAACCTATGCTGATCAGGGTGGTGTGTTAATGACAGGTAAGATTCCAGAATGTGTCGTATATGTCAGAAGAGGCCCTCTTCAACTGTCGGTCAATGTGTTTGTGATGAAAGTTAATGCCGGTCAAAGCGTTACAATCAAAGTCAACACCAGTCAATGCGTACTCAACGCGTCGTCAATTCTTGCTAAAACAAGGCTCAGATTAACTTTGATACCGAGGATTATCCCAGGGAGTTTAATCATAATTCAGATATGAATCCCAGATGAAGATAGTCAGTTCAACGTCGACTCAATGACATGAGCTAAAATTAGAAATCAACATACCAGTTTTAATTCAAGCCTTTGACAACGGTCAGACGATAAATGTAGCACTGGAAGAATTTCATCTATTTGACAAAATACTAAGTAGACTTAAAATTACAGAAGTCAAGAACTAGAGCTAATTATAAGTCCTTTTATACCAACTGAAGGTTGAACCTATCACATCTAAAGTATTCTAGGCTCTTCTATAAAAGAAACGAGACCGAAACACTTTGGAGGAGGTATCTGTAGGTGCCAAAAATTACCTACGGGTTTCCACACGTAGTTTAAGACAAACAGAAAATAATAAATGTTATTATCTGAGTCGAAGAGGATTATCTAGCATTGAAAAGCGAATGAAGTGAGTTAACGAAGCGTACGAATCAACGAGACGGCAGAATAGCAAAGAAACAATCCAATCGGGAATTACGTTTAACTCACGAAAGACGAGGTTCCATTCGTGTCTTGTCTGCTCCACGTATGATTCACCCATGGGAGATTATGGATCTTTCTCTAGCTTTCTGACACACATTGAATCACATCATTCCAAAACTGGATCAGAAAGTTACGACAAAAATAGTTAAAAAGGGGAAAACGACGTCTCGGCCAAGGCCAAGACACATTTGTGTCTTGGCCAAGGCTGAGACAGTCTCAGCATGGCCGAGATAGTCTCAACTAAGGCCAAGGCACATTTGTGTCTTGACCAGGGCTAAGACAGTCTCGGCTTGGCCAGGATAGTCTCGGCATAGCCTGGACAGTCTCGGCATGGCCAGGACTATCCTAGCCCCGAAAAGGCTGTCTTAGGCCTGTTTTTGTTGTTTTTTACCATTTCTTCAATGTTAACTGCCCTGATTCTAATCCAAAACCTCTCCAACTAATTTGAAGTTATCTTTAAACATGGTTAAGTGGTTACAACCGAGGATAAGATCAAATCGTTCGTTCTTATCTAAAAATCGAGCTTCTGAAGCCTATACATACAGCCCTAGGGCCTTCATTCACACAGATCCCAGAATTCTTAAGCCTCTATGAAGCCCTGTCGAATTGAAGAGTAAGAAGCATGAATTTTAGAGAGGAGGAAGTGATCTTGGTGAGTTCTTCAGCATAAGGAGGGGAAGAGTTCGAGAGATCTGCATTCGTTCATCCATTTCCATGAGATCGTACCTAGCAGCGATCCTCGAGAAGAGTGATTATCTCGTTTTGCCGAGATAGTTACTTCAGTTTCTTATCTCCTTTGCAATGTAATAAAATCTTTATATTAGATCTGATCAGTCGGTGGTCCACGGATAAACCCCGACTCATGCCAAGATCTCACGCAAACATCGAATGATAAACGTTCGTTGTGTGTGTTTTCAAAAAGTTGTAATTTTATATTTTAATTTATTAAGATCATTGTAACGACTGAAGTTATGACGAGTCTATTAATGAAAGAACCAACTTTCCACTAAAACAATAAGGAACTTGATGGGGTATGGTTGGGTAATTCCAACCTTCTCCAGCTCGGTTCATTGCAAAGCATTGAGTTGATTTTGGATGTCTTCAAGAGCCTTTGTTTGTTGTCTTGGCTTAGGAGGAGCCGATGATTCTGATATGAATGAGTAAAGTAGGCATCTTCTTGATGCATTTGCTCTCTCTCTCTCTCTCTCTCTCTCTCTCTCTCTCTCTCTCTCTCTCTAAGGAAAAGTCAATAATTGGTCTTTTGGGTTCTAAACAACTTGGACGAAGTTGAGAAGGTGTCATGAGCTGACCAAACATCTTTTCCAATTGTTTTAATCGATCTTCTAAAGATTTTATTTGGGCTTTTATTTGTCAGAGAAGATCTTCTCATTCTATCATATATGCGATCCATCTGTTGCTCTTGGCTCGAGCTAGGAGTCATATTTAACGCTATGGTAGAATTAGCATTGCTGGTAGTAGGTTGATTGCATTGAGGCGAAGCTCATGGCGTATGCATTGGGAGGAGGGAGTAGTCAGAGGGCATTGAGGCCCCTTGTCTCGACCTCATATGACGATATACACCATCAGTTTCTGGCAATATGTTTTTGATACTAGGAGAGTATCTAGGATCAGAACAATTCTCACTATCTTCTTCATCCCTAGAGACGAAACTAGTCATATTGAACCGAAGTGAGTCATATGGCAATCTTCGCGTGCTTATTTGAGTGAGCTTTGCTATAGCCTATTGTAGGCTTAACTTTGGACCCATTTAAAGTGTTAAGCCCATGGGCATTCACTTCTCACATCCAAGCTGAACATTAGCCTGGATAGAATATAATTTAATTGTCTACATAGATGTCTCAAGTTACACCATATAAATAGTGTCTCTAAATCTTCAAAGTAAAGATTGTGGTGGCAAGCTTCTAATCATGAGGTGGATGTGAAAGCACCCTAATGCCAATAGAAAAAAACCTTAGAGGGGAGTGAATAAGGTTTATGATTATCTAATCTAATTTAATGCTAAATAAAAACTAATTAACAAATATCCTACCAAGCAAGATATGTGCAAGGATATTAAACTAAATAAGGGTAATATAAACATAGACAATATAGTGGATGAAATAAAAAATGAGAGAATAGCAATAAAGATGAACACAAATATAAGTGTACCAAGCCAAACTCAAACAAGCAATATGATTACGGAGTTCGGACCTTCCGTCCTACGTCTCCTCTCCCCACTCCCGGGGAGAAATCCACTATCACACTAGGTTTTCAACGCTCACCCGAAAACGTTTACACCTTACACTCGATTTTCTAGCTCACCAAAAACTTTACAATCACTCACAATATAAACACACTAACTATCACCTCAAGTGTTGGTCTCTAGCCCGTGTCTCCCTCAAGTACTCGGAATTACTACCTCTCTCTAGGCTTTACTACCGACGCCACTCCTCTTGGGACGACCCCATCTCTCACCATATATTCCTCTTGGTGTACAAGTGTATCATAAAGTGTGTCTCATAATAAAGGCTCACAAATACAAATGTTTGTTCTCTAACTAGATGAAAACCCAATTAAGCCCACTCTCAAGGTCACAAACCCATTACCCAAAATTATACTATGTGTGAAATACTATAAGCTCAATAGGTTGTGTGTGAATAATGAGTGTAATCAAAACAAACTAAACTCAAATAAATTCTAGCTTATGGAAATGAAAATCAAACTTGTAAATTGCTAGAAATTGAGTTCTCTATAGATCACAAGAGAGAGAGAAAGAGAGAGAGAGAGAGAGTGTGTGTGTATGTGTAAGGACCATGAATTTTGATACTAGTTAAAATTATTTTCTGATATTTTAAAATATTTAATTATGATTTTTAAAAGAGTACTTATATTTTTCTTGAATTTCTACAATTTTCTATGATTTAAGGTTAAGCTTTATATTTATTTAAATGATTTAAATATTTATAAATTTATTTAGTGTAGTAAAAAATTTCTGGAATTTATCTGTTGCGTTATCGATACTGTTATGTATCATTTTTGAACAATACGTGGTATTATTATTATTATTATGAATATTTTTGTATAATACATTATATTATTAATTATGTATTATTTGTTGTATTATTTCTACTGTTACATATTATCTGTCGTATTAGTATAACTAGTACGTTTTGCTGTGTATATAATTGTCCTATAATTTTGATTTTAAATGTAAGTAAATATATTTTTATTATTAATTATTCTTGTTTAATTGCATAATATGTGTATATTTCGATTATTTCGTATTCACTGTTGTATTAGCACAACATGTACGTTTTTATTTGTAGATAATTATTATGTAATTAGTTTAATTTTTAAATACCTATAACTATTTTATTTTAATTATTTTTGTTATTTAAATGCCTAACCCTAACCCTAATATACCCTATATATATATACTTTCTTTTGTTTTTTTTACTGTTCACTCAGCCACCGCATCATATCTCTCCATCTCTTTCTCTCTCCCGAGCACCCACACCTCAACCCTCTCCCAACTCTGACCAGATCCACCCTCCTTCGGATCTGGTCCGTCCATCGCCGCTTGCTCCTCAACCAGCCGTGCCCCCAAGCCTCCTTGTCGCCGCTATCCTCCACCGCTCGTCATCACCATCGCCGCTCATCGCTGTCTCCTCCTCCGCGGATCCGTAGCCTTGCACGGCGACGTCGATACGTTCGACAAAAACCCCGAGGCAAGATCCCGATCTTGTATAGTTTCGTTCCAGTTCTTATATTTGTCGTAGATTATTTATGTGCAAGATCCCGCTTCCTCAGAACTACTTTTTCTATTTATTATGAATTATCTGCAATTTTAGATCTGTTAATATTTATTTGCGTGGGTTTGATGAATAATATTGAATGGATAGTAATTATTGGATAAATAGTATTTTTAGGACAAATATAATAAATTAAAGAATTTATTTTGGGTAACATGATTATTTTAGATTACTTATAATATTTTTAGAATTTATGGAAGCAAATTATTTTAGATGATAAATATTTTTCAAGAAGTTTTTTGGAAAAAGAGTATTTTTGTATTATGACTGTGTGATTGATAGTTGAAGAACACGACATTTCATGTACATTGACACCGGCATATTGACACTCTTATTCATACTCACTCATTGTCATATATGCATACTTGATTCATCGCTAGCCTATATAGTCATGTTCATCATATGATTTGCATAAAATAGTTGTATTTATTTATTATTTCTTGTTTTTTTGATAACCGCTAGTAGTTTATGTTCTTAGAGGCCTAGCGTGTCGTGTATAAGACCTAGATACCTATGTCTTGTTGACTTAGAAAATCGGGAAGAGTTGAGATGGGGAATTCTTGGTTTAGGTGATCGGATGTGATTGTTGATTATTTCTAGGCTCGCACTAGCTATATTCCTGTGTATCGCTAAGGTGGGTTTGAGGTGCAGTGATATGTGATTGTTGATTATTTCCAGGCTCGCACCAGCGATATTCCTGTGTAGTGCTGGGGTGGGTCTGAGGGGGGTAGTGAAACGTTGTGCGTAGATGATTTTGTGCATAACCGGTTATCCGAGAATATGAACGTTGACTTTGGGTGAGATAGGGACCAGTGAGTTGTGATAGGATGGCTAGCAGTTTTCTTTTCATACATAGATTGGGATTAATATTTAATTATCTACAATTTGAGACATGGTATATACATGAGGGTTTCCTTGTTTGGATTACTTCGCTCGACGTACTATGTCTCTTATTGTAGATTCTTAGGTATTAATTCTATCTATTGTATGCCCCTGTTACTTGGATGATTAGATTGATCGCTAGCTGCATGATCTCGTTACCTGATCGATTTTAGATGATTTATGTTTACCATGTTTTAGTAGTATTTTCGCATGTTGATTTTGTTAGATTTCCAATTGCACGTTCGTTTGTCATTTCTGTTATTGTATCGTTTCTGCTTGGGTTTTTGTTCGCTCTATTTTCTTTGTGGGGTCGGGTCTTGCCGTGTTCCATACACGCTGACGTACACCTGTTTTCTCTAGTGTACGTCAGACTTAGGAGAAGAACAGGTTCAGCAGGAGCCAGAGGATTCTCAGCAGGAGTGCCTTGTAGATGGAGCAGAAGATGAAGTCGAAGCTTATTCTTTGATGGTTCCAGTTTACTTTTGTAGTTCTTTCTTTTTCTATTGATCGATGTATTTTTTTATCTCTTCAGTATTCATTTGTTCAGTTTTGTATAAGGGCATGTTTGACCCATATCATTATGTCTCAGATGTTATCAGATTTGTGATATGATATTTTTATTCTGATTTTGTCTATTATATTCTTGCTGATTGTGATCAGGGACCTGTGACTTCGCATTGTATTTATTTTTAGACGCTTAACGTATTGGATTGAGAAGAAAAGAAAAAAAAATAGTGTATATTTCTTCTCAATCTAATACGTCGCGGGCTTGTTCACGTTCCGATTCCTGGGTATTTTAGGAAGCGAGGCGTGACAGAGAGAGAGAGAGAGAGAGAGAGAGAGAGAGAGAGAGATGAGTTGAAGCTCAAACACCAAAGGATGATCTCTTATTCCTCTTGTGAAAATTTCTTCACAAAACTAAACTTGTAAAAACCCTCTTAAACAAACAAAAACACCCTTAAACATGTTTAAAAACTTTTTCAAGTTTTTTCAAAAGAATGAGGGTATAGGCTCATGAAACAACCCAAAAACCAAGAGAAAACATCACAAAAAGACTAAATAACATAAACAAAAAACTAGAAAACTAGCCGTTATGATGCCATCAGTCAACTGACGGGTTTCATCAGTCGACTAATGAGCTGACCATTATAGGCATTTTCCAGCTCATCAGTCAACTGACGATCTTATCAGTTGTCTGATGACCTCATCAATCGACTGGTCAGTCGACCAACACAAAAACAAAAACTTTTGACTATTCTAAGCGATTTTATCA
>BQKN01065036.1:824432-846519 GCA_022839385.1 Asparagus kiusianus
ATATATATATATATATATATATATAAACCAAATACGTGTGTGTATATATGATTGAGCTTAAAGTACCAACACACAAAGTATAAACTCCTAAACCAAATTACACAAGCTTGATAGATCTTCATTGAATCTCTTCTCGGTAAACTTGTGGATGAAGCTTGAACTTGAACCTTTAACTTGAATTGCATTGCTTCATACTGATATTCCTTCCACCCTCCAAAGGATATGATCGTGAAAGCTCTAGTCCATCCATCCTCCAATATATTGTTCGTCTAGAATAAATACAAAAACATAAATACTAGATAAATAATATTAGTTGTAAATTATTTGTTAAAACATCATCAAAACAAAAAGGCCAACAGGATGGTTCTTCTCATGGGGTCTTAATTGTCTAGAGGTATATGCTACCACCTTATCATTCTACATCAAAACACAACCTAGACCTTGGGAAGATGCATTAGTATATATCATAAACTTATTTGAACTCATAGGGATAGTGAGAATGGGAGCGGTTACCAACCATTTCTTCAACTCCTATAAAAGCTCCTTGCATTTCTTACTCAAAATGAACTTGGCATACTTACGAGTCAAATAATTCAAAGGGGCTGTTAACTGAGAAAAAAACCTTAACAAACCTTTGATGATATCTGACTAATCCTAGAAACTCCCAATCTCCGTCACTGAGGTGGGATGTGGCCAGTTCACAATAGCTTCAACCTTCACTAGGTGTACTGATATCCCATCTTTAGTGATCATATGCCCTAAAAACATCACCTTCTACAACCAAAATTCATATTTCTTAAACTTTGCATACAAGTGCTTCTCTCTCAAGGTCTGCAACACAATTTTATACATCGAAGGTGCCCCTAGTGGATGTTGGCGATGCTCTTTTCTCAAACTAGAACAACTCTGAATGTTAGGGAAGATAAGGGGAAAAAACAATCTGAGCAAACCGAACAAAGGGACTTTACTTATCCAAATTGAATGTTAGAGGATTAAGCTAAGCCTATCACGAGCAACATCATTGCTTGATCAACAAGGAGGAGCATCCCTAGTTATAGGTAAAGGATCAAGCGCTTTGACTTTGTCTTCCAAGATCCACCATTGGTTTGGTTTGAGTGTCGTGTGATGGGTGACTAACCAACATGGTTAGGAGAGCACTTGTATGTAGTCCTCGCCGCAAGAAAGGAGCCGCTTTTCCCACGGCTCTGTCTCCATTGACTCTATTTATTCTTATAGTAAATCAGTATATCAAGATATCAATTTCAGATTTTATATTTAGTTTAATATGACCACCTATGATACTTACCTTTGGCTTTGGCTTACCTTTGGCTTTGGTCTTGGTAGGTGTATTATTCTGCATTTTATCAAAATGACATCCAATCATTTCTTTCTTCCCTATCGAACACTACTACGAAAATAATATGACAAATCAAGACTCGGAATGAAGAAGGGCTAGTGGTGCGTATTTAGGAAAGTCGGACCGATTACATGTCTTCATTCAAGCGATGGTACAGAGAGAGAATGAAATGAAGTGAGAAACTGGGGGTAGGGAAAAGAGTCGAGTTGATAAGGCTCGACGACTAGGAGAAGCAATATGAAAATAGGATTTGGCTAAAAATGATGCAACGCTATAGATAACATGACCAATCACCATCAAGAAAGAAGAATTTCTCTAAATCACTTCAGGTCAGCGGGGCCTTTAAGCATCTGAAATACCCCATGATTATAAATGACATAGTGCTACTAATAGAAAATGACGGCTCCTTTAGAAAAATGAAGTTATTCAAGTTCTTTCTATGAAAGAAGTCCCGCTCTAATTCCTTGATGAGTCATATACTAAAAAGGACCCTACCCACTGTGCACCCCACCTTGAATTATTTGGTCATGCAATACTTTTTGAATACAAAGATCAAAATCTATTTTGACTCTTCATAGTTCTCAATCATTTCGTGGCATCGAGCATGGTTGAACCATCTACGTTGGGAGGAGTGAAGTAAAGAGGCTTAGATAAGAGAGTATGCTCTTGCATTAGTTTTTTTATAGAAAGCTTGACCTGCCAGAAAAAGTGTTTGACCCAAGCCAAAAAGAGGTTGATCCACTTATTCTCTTGGTGAATGATCTTCAATTTACAAGAACAAGAAAAACCATCTATCGCTCTTTCCTTTCTTCGGTGCTACTTTTTTCTTTCTAATGGATGGGGTTAGTATAATAACTATTTTTTAGTATGCCAGGAACAATATTTAGGTCAATTAGGGATCAAATGTTCGAACCCCATGCTTAAGGATAAGGTAATAGAATTGATAGAGAAATTAGATGGGATAGGAGAATTTATGAAGGGAATAGAGATGATGATAGAGATCATAGTAAGAAACAGAAGAATTCCATGCAAGTACAACTCTTATTTGAATGAAGTAGAAATTTTTGATCTTTTTTGTCTAATAGAACAAACATTGATACCATAATTGAGTCGGTAAAGATAAAATCTATTTATCAAAGTGCTTCCCTGATTGCTCAGATAGTTCTTTTCAGCCGAGGAACAATTAGATCTCATTTTGTTCCATTTTTACTAAATTAGTGAAGGATATTCCTTTAATAATGCCAAAAGGGATGGAGGAGATACGTATTTGCTACTCAGGTATGGAAATAGTTAGAACTGAATGCAAAAAACTTTAAAAAAACATCTTGTAATGTATCTAACCACAAAATCAATTGTGCTCTTGTGGAAGTCTCCAATCGTTATAGAATTTTAGGTGTCAAAGTGCATATCACATATAGTCAAAATAAGAATGGACGTGCTATGTCCAAAATGTACAAAATATAGTAAATATCATAAAGACAGAGTAGTAGGGTTGCAAACCGGTTGGTATGCAACTTGATTTTAGAAAATAGCACACCAAAAGTTGTAGAGTTGGACGCCTTTCATATCGAGTCATTAAAGAAGCGCGTCATGCTATAATCAGACAATTTCATCATGCTATCAGCAAACAATTCTGAAGAAATGATAAGATATGGGTAAAAGTTATTGCAGATCTTATTATTACAGGGAAACTGGCAAAAAATTAGAATGGGAAGAGGAAAAGGAAATCCTACAGGTTGGATTGCTTGTGTGTCCACGAGACAAATCCCATTTGAGATGGATTCTGTAAGTTTTTCAAATCCTCATCATACCGCTACATTAGTAACGCATAAACCATGTTCATCAACTAAGCTTGTTTAGTGGTCATAACATAATTGGTTAGTGGGGATGGGGCCGCGAGTCAAAAGAATTTGGTGAAGTGTTAGTTCTTAAATGATGGAAGTGGAAAGACAAATAGAGAGGGGGATTAACGTCAACTTTCTTTTCGTAATCACCAAAATTGTATGACAAACCTTCTTGTACTAGGCATATGACCCTAAGATGTGATGGTGTAACTTTTTCGACCTCGTTAAAATTTTAAGAATAAGAAAGAGAAGAGCTATGATTCAGGGCTTAATTTTTGTTCTAGTTGATTTGGCTCTGGCCCGCATATCAGAAGGAGAGGACTGGTCGGAGGTTCTTGAAAGATTGACCACCTCAGTAGTACTTTTCTTTTTTAAACATTTTCTATAGAAAAAATTATCTATTTTGTGTTTATTCTGATCGTCAGATTACGTTAGAGGAGGGGAGATTAGAGTTTTATGGTCCTAATGCGTTCTATACACCTAGTCCTTCTATGCATGGTCGTTTGGTGAATACAAGTGTAGATGCATTACTAGGTTATAAGAATGAGCTCTTGGTCAATTTTTTTGGCTAATATTTCATAATCCTGTAAGTCGATTGCATGTCAGGGCCATTTGTTTTTTGACACATGGGTTGCTTTTAGATGGGTTTCATCTCATCATTGGCTTTTGATAGGATAGGCCTTCTTTGCTTGAGATTGTTCCTCATCTTGGGCTCTTTTCCCTATTTCTATGTCTTGTTCTCGTTACCTTTGTCGTTCTCCAGACCGGATTGCTAGCCCGTTGGATGCAATGTGCCATTCTGGCTGCTGTTGCTCTCTTACTATGGAGGATGCCCTATTTGTTTCATATTTGTATAATTTTTGCATTTGTTTGTCTGTTTTAGCATAGGGTTTTTGCTATTGTGACATTTTTCCCTAGATGTATCTGCCTCATTTCTTCCTTTTTCCATCTCATGGGGGATGAGACACTTGGAAAATTCCTTCTTCATTTCCTTATGCCTTGCGTTACCTTTTTTGATCTAGAACATGTGATTCAAATGTTATCGTCCACACCATCGCCGATTGGGCTTCCTCCGCTTCCATTACTCCATAGTATTATCAGTGTTCCCTCGCTTCCTATCGAGCCTTCTTCTTTAGAAATGACCATGGATCCTATGATTACACAAGCTATGTTCACTCATCTTGGTGTTGTTCTTTTAGCTTATTTTATACTAGCGTTTGCAATGAGTGAATAACTACTACACCTCTGAGCTATAAGGTGAATGAATAAAGGTTATTTATGATGTTTTTCATTAGTTCATTTCTGTGAGGTCTCCTTTCCCTCTGAATTTATCTTTTTGATTCATTAAAAGCATTGTTGTTTGTGTTCTTCTTGTTTAAGACTGCCCAATGCCACCCATCTTGATTTAAAGAAGGTTATCAGGTCATTCATTTATTCAGAGTTGCTAGTTCGATAACAGCTCGTGCATCATTTTTGATTGATGAGCTCCAATAGACTTCTTTTCTTTCCCCATTAATGCTAGCTCCAGCAAGAATTTCATGTGCATTGTACAAATGATTACGGCTCCTTTTGGCCTACATCATTACCACAACTGATATATAAGGCAACGTTTTCAAGCAAGCTGCCAGCATCTATCGGTTAGAACTAGGCTTGGCTTGGTTAGTTAAGCCCACCCAAACTACGATCATGCTCGCTTGCTTTTCCTATCCATCCTTCATAGGGCAAATGACATGTTTATTTCTTCCCCAATAATTTTGCTACCCCTGCACCATTCATTTTATGACTTCAGTTGGTCACCAACTTGACTCTTATGACTTGTAGAGAGCTGGTCATCCTTCTTTCTAGTCTAGGGGACTGGAAATTTTGTTCCTTAGAGAGCCTCCGACAAGTCAAGCTTTTCCTAGAGTCTTTCTTTCTAGCGCTTGAAAAAAGCAACTCATAAATAGGACTTAACAGCACCTTCCTTCTAGTTAGGTAGCAAGTCTTCAACAACTATTTTGGGTCTTTTGAATCATAATTGACATAGATTACAACTCAAAAGATAAATAAGAAAAATTGTATTGACTGGGTACTTTTCTACATGCCGATAGAGTATCGATCTTGTATTCCATTGAAGTTCCGACTAAAATGATGGGTCTCTTGCTATTTGTCTCTAATTTGGTTGCTTGGAATATAGCTCAATCTACTCTTAAAATTAAAATAGAAGAAAACTACACATGTATGGGGTGTTCAATTTCTCTCCTCTGCGTATCTAAGTATCAGCCTCAGTGTGCATATGTGAGTGTCCTGAATTATGGATTAATTGCCTGTAAAGATAGGAGATAGTGCAGGATTGGTTATCCTTTTAAAAATAGCTCTGAAATGTTTGTTTGGCGAAGTTCGTTAATTAATTTGTTAGCAAACTTTGCCAAAGACATTTGGGCAAAGATCACGCAGATGAGGTGAGCCATTTTCTGAATCGTGGATGACATAGCCCACATAGGTCACTGTAGGAAAAGTTCATTAAGTAGTTGGTTGGCAAACTTCACTGAAGAGTTTGAATTTAGCACAAAATTTGACTCGTGACTGGCCTGACTCAATGACGCCCTTCAACTCAGCCTGTACTCTGAATTGGAAGTCGATGAATCTAGACTCCATTGTGCTGGGTTAAGATGAGTTGTGTAGTGGAGTTCACATGTTCTTTTAGGCGAGCTTCATTACAGCCTGTTATAGGGTTGACTTTGGCCAATTTAAAGTGTTTAGCCCATGGGCGTTACTTCTCAGTTCCAAGCCAAATCATTGGCCTGGATGGAATATATTTGCACTGTCTACACATCCCTCCTCCAAAATTCTCAAGATCTTGCATTTGACATATATCGAGGATTGAAATACTTTGGGTAATACATAGAGGTGTACTGTTGAACATAGCTTGAGTCGTCTCATTTAGGTCAAAATTTATCTTTAATCTACTTGGTTGCGAGAGGTGTACTATTGAACGTGGCTTCCTTTATTATAGACCTTTGTTGAAGGCTCAATGATGCTTATACTTGTCTAATTCTATATTTGGATTGAAGTTTACTCACCCTACAGTTGATGCAAAGTTGAGAAATTAGTGAAGTTCAGAAGATTCGCCTTACTTTGAACTATATGGGCAAAGTTCCTTGATTAGTGACATTCAGTAGCTGGTGATAGTCGTAGATATTATGCCTTTGGATCCAGGATATTGATGCTCCATCGGCACACGAAAAAGAATCCAGCATCTAAAATATTTTCTTATTTCACTATAATCTCAAATTAATAACCTTGAGTCAGTTATAATTCAAAGACCCAAAATACTAATCTTCCCCAATCTTATTTCTAATTTCTTTGAAAATCCCCTTCAATCTAGAGTCTAGATGTCGTTGAACCTAAATTTGCCCATAAACATGTAGAAAAGTTTTGGAGGTAACGTCTTTGTGAGAATATCTGCAAGTTCCTTACTACTCAGTACATGAGAGAAAGAGATCACCTTCTTCAATCATTCATCACGAACAATATGATAATTTATTTCAATGTATTTGGGTATGCTCATGAAATACTAGATTCTCTTTCTATGATATCCTTGTAAGATAAGAGAATCACAAGAATTAAAGAGAAGATCTTGACCTGGGGCTTTCTTAAGATATCATAGAATGCAGATAACCACTTTCCATGGGGTGATAGTAGGAGCATGCATGAATTGTCTAACCTTGCTAACTACATAGGCAACATCCAGTCTGGTCACTAAAAGATATATGAGCTTCCTAATAAGTCTACGATATTGGCCATGAATTAAAAATAGAGGATCATGTTAGCCCTTATGTTTTGATGATGTTTTACAACCACCATTATCGGTACTAATTGCTTGTTGAGTGAAAATATAGTCAATATATATATATCAATCATGTTAGTACCATTAATGGATGATTGGATGGAATATGCGCTACAACGATGATATCCAAAGGAGACGGAGGCATAGTGATAAAGCAACATTCATTCAAGAACACCAAATGCAATAAGAAGCTTCATTCAACTCAAGCTATATCAAGACTCAAAGAATTGTATTCTATGTGAGGATATTAGCTAGTTTTTATTTTCTCTCTAGTGCTAAAATGTAGGCAAGTAGTCTAGATTTAAATTGAAGCTATTGGGATATCACACACACGTTTTCATACTTATAGTTTTGAACGTTTTCACAAAAATACTATTTTTCACAAGTATGAGGACCTTTTAGAAAAATTCCTTTTCCAAACAATTTGTTTTTAGTGTCAAAAACATTTTATAGAGTTTTACAATTTTTGGAAGTCAATTAAATATTTTACAGAATTTTTAAGAGAGTCAAAACCAGGTTTTTTGAATGTGTCAGTTTGCGGTCGACAGCCACGGTCTACCGCGCCTGAGTTCATTCGTCAGTGGGCAGCAGAGACTTTCACGGTCGACCGTCGTGGCCGATCGTGAGCTCGAGATTTCCCATGGCCGACCGTCACGGTCGACCGCAGAAGTCTCTGAACTTTTTCTTCGTTTCTGAACTGGCTCGCGGTCGACCGCGAGAAATCGTACGGTCGACCGCCGCTTAATTTCGAATGGTTATTTGTCCAGATTTCGACGTCAATTATTTTCCTAGATTTGGGGTATTAGGGTATGGGTTTAAATAGTTGGTTTCTCCTATTTAAACTCATACACTCCTTCTTCCTCAGTAGTCCCAAGCTTTTGAAAAACTAGAGATTTTGTTTGCTAAGAGCCAAAATTTTTAAAGCCTGTTTTTTGTGTTTTTCTCAAGTTCACATCCCAGCTTCAATTTAATCTTTCTCTTTGCCATAGGGACTTGTAAAGAGAGAGCTTTTACACCATTGCTACTGTTTGAGAGCTTGATCTTGTGAAGATCAATTGTGTGGGAGTGTGATCCAGTGGAGATCAACTGTGTAGTTGTGAGATTGTGAGGAGATCGTTGTATAGAAGAAGTTCCAGCTTCCAAACAGAGTTATGTAGTGGATTTCTCCTTGAGAGTGGGGAGCAGGGACGTAGGTCAGCGGACCGACTCTCGTTAACACATCGCATGTCATAAGGATAACGATTTCTAACTCTATCTCCTTTACATTAGTTGTTTTTGGTTGTAGTGTTTTGCTTATCTTATTTTCATTGCACATTTATAGCCTTAAGATCCTAATCACCCCCCTAGGATCCAACAATTGGTATCAGAGCTTGGTCTCTATATTAGTTTTTGGTCTAACCACCTTAGAGAAAAGATCTTATGGAGGCTTCAATGAATGTGCATATGCTAGAGGGACAATCCACCACTAGACCATTATTTTTTACCAGTAGTAATTTTGCTTATTGGAAGGCTAGGATGAGGATTTACCTTCGTTGCATTGATCTTGACATCCTATAACTCATAGAGAAAAAATATGTAGAAAAGCCCAAAGTCGGGACTATGACCGATGGAGAAAGGCACCAAGCCAATCTCAATGCAAAGGCTATGAATGCCTTAATTTGTGGTCTTTTCCCAAATGAGTATAATAGGGTTTTCACGTGTGCAACCGCATACGAAATATGGGTAAAATTGTGTATTACACATGAAGGAACCCCCAAGTTAAGGAATCCAAAATTAGTGGGCTTATGCATGAATATGAGTTATTTAAGATGCTTCCAAATGAATCCATTGATGCTATGTTTTCTCGCTTCACTAACATAATCAATGAATTGCATGGTCTTGATAAGAAGTTAACTATCCAAGAGACGAACAACAAGATCCTCCGTTCATTGACTCTAATATGGGAACCTAAAGCTACGATCATAGTGGAAGCTCATGATCTCACCACTCTAGCTCTCGATGGCCTCATCAGCAAGCTTAAGGTTCATGAGAAAAAGCTCAAGGGAAAGGAGAAGGAGGAAGTGACCCGAGGAAGTGACCCCACGGGAAGTTGAGGAGCCATCACCAAAGATGAAGACTATAGCTCTCAAAGAAGCTAGTGACAACTCCTCATCATCATCGTTGGAGAGTGAAGTTGATTTTTCTAGAGAAATGGCTCACCTCTCTAGAAGAATTTGTAGACTCGTTAAAATGAACAGGAAGTTTAATTCCTGATCTAACAACAAATTTTCTTCACATGTAGGAAAATGTTTTGAATGTAATGAACCAGGCCATATCGCTAAAGATTGCCTCAAGCTCAAGGAGAAATATATGAAGTACAAGAAGAAGAAAGTCATGTATGCCGGATTGGAAGAATCCGAACCAAGTGATTCGGATAGCAATGAAGAAGAAGCTAAACTTGCTCTTCATGATCCCAACATTTGCTTCATGGGAGGTAGTTTCCGACACCGAAAGTGAAGTCTTTTATATACAATGTGATCTAGCTACGGCTTTAGAAGAATTGAATGTTGAGTTTAAAAGGATGTCAAAAGAATTTTCTTCCTTTAAAAAGTTGCATGCTTCTTGTGATGCCCAACTAGAACAACTACAAACCTCTCTTGCATTAAAATATGAATTGCTAGGGGATCTTGATTTTGAAAACAAACAATTAAGGTCCAAGATTGAAAGACTAGAAATTGAGAGTGGTAGGATTAGACCCACTCATGCTTATGCTAATCATCATTACCATGGTAGAAATAGATTTCATAGATCTTATGCTCCTACACATAAGAGAAATTTTATGTGCACATATTGCATGAAATATGGTCATATTTCTACTCATTGTAGGATCAAAGATAATCATGATTTTTATGACATGACATGGGTACCCAAAGATACCAAACTTACTAATCACCAAGGACCTAAGATTTGGGTACCTAAAGTTACTAAACATTCATCTCTTGTAGGGAACATCACGGCAACGATGTAGAGAGATGTGGTACCTTGATAGTGGTTGCTCACATCATATGACGGGCAACAAAGAATTTTTCGTAGCCCTATCAAAGATTGAAGGAGGTAGCGTCTCCTTCGGTGGTGGAGAGAAAGGTAAAATCATTGGTATTGGGTGTATTGGTAAGATACCCTCTTCCGTTATAGAAGATATTTATTTAGTTAATGGCTTGAATCATAATCTTCTTAGCATTAGCCAATTGAGTGATAAAGGTTTTGATATTTCCTTTAAACCGGACAAATGCATTATTAGTATGAATGGAAAATTTGTTTTTGTTGTCAATTGAAAATCTAATGTGTATATTTTTGATATGAATGAATTAGTGAATCAAGATGTGAAGTACCTTGCGCTAATTGATGAAAATCCTTGAATTTGGCACAAAAGGCTTAGACACGGAAACATAGAATTGATATCCAAATTGTCCAAGAGGAATCTTATTAAAGGGTTACCAAACTTACATTTCATCAAAGATACAATACGTGAAGATTGTTCTAAAGGTAAACAAACTAAGTCTACCTTCAAATCCATCAATGAGGTATCAACTTCTAAACCTTTATAATTACTTCATCTTGATTTATTTGGTCTTATGCGTGTTACCTCTCTTGGAGGCAAACACTATGTTTTTGTTATCATTGATGATTTTTCTCGTTTTACATAGACAATCTTCCTTACTTGTAAAGATGAATGTTTTGATGAGTTTTCAAATCATGTTAAGAGAATTGAAAATAAAAAATATTTGAAAGTTGTTAAAATAAGAAGTGATCATGGTGGTGAATTTTAAAATATTTCTTTTTATGATTATTGTGCGCATCGTGGTATAACTCATATGTTATTCGCTCCGAGAACACCACAACAAAATGGTGTTGTTGAACGAAAAAATTAAACCATACAAGAGATGGTACGAACTATGTTAAACTCCTTTGATTTGCCTAAATATTTTTGGGCAGAAGCCGTCAATACGGTTTGCCATGTTTTAAATCATGTTT
Organism: Asparagus kiusianus; assembly: GCA_022839385.1. Classification (NCBI taxonomy): domain Eukaryota; kingdom Viridiplantae; phylum Streptophyta; class Magnoliopsida; order Asparagales; family Asparagaceae; genus Asparagus; species Asparagus kiusianus. The sequence goes on from BQKN01065036.1 coordinate 835,477, forward strand.
TGATTAGACCAAAGCTTAAGAAAACTCCTTATGAACTATTTTATGAAAAAACTCCTTTTATTGGTTATTTTCGTATCTTTGGTTGTAAATGTTTTATTTTAAACACAAAAGATCACCATGATAAATTTGATTCAAAAATTAATGCTGGCATTTTCTTAGGGTATGCACCTAGAAGTAAGGCTTATAGAGTCTTCAACAAACGAACTCTTGTTGTTGAAGAATCTATAAACGTTACTTTTGATGAGACTAATATTGGTTCACAAGTGATTTTGCATAGGAAAGATGATGATGTTGAGGGAGGATTTGAACTTATGTAACCTATAAATACACCCTCAATAGAAGCACAAAAAGATGTGGAAAGCACCAACACTCATGTTCAAGAAGAACTTTTCAAAGCGTGGATATTTGCACCAAATCATCCAAAGAAGCAAATCATTGGGAATCCCTCACAAGGAGTTCTAACTCGCTCAAAGGCTTTGAGTGAGTGTGGTAATGTTGTCTTCTTATCTCAAATAGAACCTAAAAAGATTAATGGTGCTTTAAAGGATGAGTTTTGGGTTTTAGCTATGCATGATGAACTAAACAATTTAAAAAAATGATGTTTGGAAACTAGTTCCTAGACCTAACAATGCTAGTGTAATTGGAACAAAATGGGTTTTTAGAAACAAACTTGATGAACATGGCATTGTTACTAGAAATAAAGCTCGTTTGGTTGCCCAAGGATACAATCAAGAGGAGGGCATAGACTATGATAAAACATTTGCACCGGTTGCAAGGTTAGAATCTATTAGGATATTTTTGGCATTTGCTAGCTTTAAAGATTTCAAATTATTTCAAATGGATGTTAAAATTACCTTTTTAAATGGTTTTATAGAAGATGAAGTATATGTTGAGCAACCCCCCGGTTTTATAGATCATGCTTTTCCTAATCATTTTTACCGAGTTCAAAAAGCTTTATATGGGTTGAAACAAGCTCCTAGAGCTTAGTATGCTCGCCTCTCTAGTTTTCTTCTTGAAAATGGTTTGTCTAAAGGAAAAATTGATAATACTCTTTTTGTGAGAAAAAGAAAAAATAATTTTATTTTAGTGCAAGTATATGTTGATGATATCATTTTCGGTGCTACTAATGAATATCTTTGCAAGGATTTTTCTAAAGTTATGCAAGATCATTTTGAGATGAGCATTATGGGAGAGCTCACATTCTTTCTTGGGCTCCAAGTGAAGCAAACTAAAGATGGGATATTCATTTCTCAAAGCAAATATGCTAGAGAATTTGTGAAGAAATTCAATTTGGAGTACTCCAAACATGCACCAACTCCCATGAGTACAAGTGTCAAGCTTGATACGGATGATAGTGGTGAGGATGTGGACCAAAAACTATACCAAGGTATGATAGGTAGTCTTCTTTATCTCACCGCTAGTAGACCCGATATCATGTTTAATGTGTGTGCATGTGCACGTTTTCAAGCTTCTCCTAAAGCATCTCATTTGATAGCCGTTAAAAGAATTATTAAATATGTTCATGGGACAATTGATCTTAGTTTGTTTTATCCAAAGAGCACATCTTTTGATTTATATGGTTTTTGTGATGTCGACTTTGCCGGATGTAAGGTAGATCGCAAGAGTACGAGTGGAACATGCTAATTCTTGGGAAATTCTCTTGTTTCTTGGGCTTCCAAGAAACAAAATTGTGTTGCATTGTTTCACTACGGAAGCGGAATACATTGCCGCCGGCTTATGTTGTGCCCAAGTTTTATGGATGAAACAAAGCTTAGTTGACTATGATTTGAATTTTCAAAATATAAAAATCTTTTGTAATAACACTAGTGCTATCAATATTTCAAAAAATTCGGTTTTGCATTCTAGAACCAAGCATATTGATGTGCGCCATCATTTCTTACGCGATCATGTAGAGAGACAAGATGTATCCCTTGTGTTTGTTGACATAAAATCTCAATTAGCGGATATATTTACCAAGCCTCTTAATGAAGATGATTTTTATCGCATAAGAAATAGTTTGGGCTTATGCACTATGTGAAAGTTCTATTTGCTTGCTTGTTTAGTTGCATTTCACATGTATTTTTGTTTATTATTACCCCATTTTGATGGTGACGAAGGGGGAGAGAAATCTCGTCATTTGTGCACATAGTAAGGGGAGCTCATAGATAGGAGGAGCTACTATCTATAAGCTATATTTATTTTGCTCCTATATAATGGTTGGTTGTCATCATCAAAAAGGGGGAGATTATTAGTCCTTATGTTTTGATGATGTTTTACAACCACCATTATCGGTAGTAATTGCTTATTGAGTGAAAATATAGTCAATATATATATCAAGCATGTTAGTACCATTAATGGAGGATTGGATGGAATATGCGCTACAACGATGATATCCAAAGGAGGAGGAGGCATAGTGATGAAGCAACGTTCATTCAAGAACACCAAATGCAATAAGAAGCTTCATCCAACTCAAGCTATATCAAGACTCAAAGAATTGTATTCTACGTGAGGATATTAGCTAGTTTTTATTTTCTCTCTAGTACTAAAATGTAGGCAAGTAATTTAGATTTAAATTGAAGCTATTGGGATATCACACACACGTTTTCATACTTATAGTTTTGAGCGTTTTCACAAAAATACTATTTTTCACAAGTATGAGGATCTTTTAGCAAAATTCCTTTTCCAAACAATTTTATTTTAGTGTCAAAAACATTTTACAAAGTTTTGCGATTTTTGGAAGTCAATTAAATATTTTACAGAAATTTTAAGAGAGTCAAAACCAGGTTTTTTGAATGTGTCAGTTTGCGGTCGACCGCCACGGTCGACCACGCCTGAGTTCATTCGTCAGTGGGCAGCAGAGACTTTCACGGTCGACCGCCGCGATCGACCGTGAGCTCGAGATTTCCCACGATCGACCGCAGAAGTCTCTGGACTTTTTCTTCGTTTTTGAACTGGCTCGCGGTCGACCGCGAGAAATCGTATGGTCGACCGCCACTTATTTTCAAACGGTCATTTGTACAGATTTTGGCGCTGATTATTTTCCTAGATTTGGGGGATTAGGGTATGGGTTTAAACAGCTGGTTTCTCCTATTTAAACCCATACACTCCTTCTTCCTCAGTAGTCCCAAGCTTTTGAAAAACCAGAGATTTTGTTTGCTGAGAGCCAAAAATTTTAAAACCTGTTTTCTGTGTTTTTCTCAAGTTCACATCCCAGCTTCAGTTTAATCTTTCTCTTTGCCATAGGGACTTGTAAAGAGAGAGCTTTTACACCATTGCTACTGTTTGAGAGCTTGATCTTGTGAAGATCAATTGTGTGGGAGTGTGATCCAGTGGAGATCAACTGTGTAGTTGTGAGATTATGAGGAGATCGTTGTGTAGAAGAAGTTCCGGCTTCCAAACCGGGTTGTGTAGTGGATTTCTCCTCGAGAGTGTGGAGCGGGACGTAGGTCAGCGGACCGAACCTCGTTAACACATCGCGTGTCATAAGGATAACGATTTCTAACTCTATCTCCTTTACATTAGTTGTTTTTGGTTGTAGTGTTTTGCTTATCTTATTTTTATTGCACTTTTATAGCCTTAAGACCCTAATCACCCCCTCCCCCCCCCCCCAGGGTCCAACAGATCAGTCGTAAAAGTAAGTAAGTCAATGCTGTGATCCATTGGAGTGTCACTGGGTTGACACCCTAACATTCCTCTCTTAGTAACCATATTAAGAACATATTTTTTTTGTGAAAGGAAGATGTCATCATTGGTGCGGACGACCTCAAGCTTAGAAAGCAACAAAGTGGATCAAGATCTTTTGTGCGGTAGGCCTCTGATAGCTATCATTTAACCTTTGCATTACCCTGTGGGTCATTGCTGGTGATGATGATGTTATCTACATAGACTAATAAGATCATAATGTTCCTATTTTTTGTAAAAATAGAATGATCTGCCTCGCTTCTAGAATAGCCATATGAATAGACTACCTTTCCAAACTTTTCAAACCAAACTCGAAGAGACTCCCGAAGCCCATAGAGAGACTTTTTGAGTGAACATACCAAATTCTCCCCGTATTGCTTAAAATCAAGTGGATGCTCCATACGTACCACCTCATAAAAGTCCCCAATAAGAAATGCATTCTTGACATCTAGTTGATGCAACGACTATGATCGACTAGATGCAATAGAAATAAGTATTCTAATAGAGGTGAGCTTGTCCATAGGAGGAAATGTCTTAGTATAATCAAATCCAGTATAGCTTTGGGCTACTAGGCATGCTTTGAGACGCTCGACCATACTATCCACATTGTGTTTTACTATGAATATCTAACGACAACCCACTATATTACCACCAGGTGGGAGAGTAATCAACTGCAAAGTATGATTCTGCCAAAGAGCTTGCACCTCATCTTCTATTGCGGATTTCCAACCAGGATGTTTGAGGGCTTCATAAACTTTTGGAGGTATAGAAATTGAAGCCAAAGAGGAGGTGAAAGCATGAAAGGATTAGTTCAATTTATGAAAGGAAACAAAATTTACAATAAAATGATGGCTACAACTGCATCTTGCTTTACGAAGAGAAATAGGAATATCAATTGTGCCAGGGATATTAGAAATCATGGACGGTTATGGGACAGAATGAATAGCTAGAACATTATCTTTGATTATCAGATCGGTGATTCCCTTTCATTTTTATACATAAACCTGCAATGGATTCTCCTGCAGAAAATTTAAACTCTCTATAATAGCTCTTGGTAGATTAGAAGGAGTCTCATTATGAGGAACTATTGAAACAAAGAAAGATTTATTTTTAAAAATGACACATTTGCTAAGCTAAACATTCCTAGATATAGCGAGAATAGCAAAAATACCCTTTTGAGGATCACAAATAATCGAGAAAGACACATCTAATAGCTCTTGGATCTAATTTATAGGTGTTGGGGCTAAGATTTTAAACAAAGCATGTACAATTAAACACACGGGTTAGAATAGAAAATGCCCCTTCGTTTGGAAAGACAAGACTAAAGGGTGAGGTATGATTAAAGACAAGGCTTAGCATATGATTGCTCCAAAAGCAAGTTGTGAGTATAGCAAAACTCTAATAAAAGTTTGGAACCTTCATTTAAAATTTTAAAGATCAAGCAGTGTTAAGTAAATATTAGTTCTTTCGCTCTGCTACTCTATTTTGTTGTGGAGTATAAACACATGAAGTTTGATGAATAATCCCATATTTAGAGAAGAACTGTTGAAGCTTGCTACTTGTATACTCTTTTGCATTATGAGAACAAAATTTTTAAAGAGTAGTACAAATTTGATTCTTTATTTCATTAAAACAAATTGTGAATACTCGGAACAATTCAAAATAATCTTTTAACAAAAAAAAAGCCATGTCATTTGTGAAAATTCATTAATAAATGTAACAAAGTAGTGATATTTATTAAAAGTAGGAAATTTATTGGTACCCAAACATCAAAACTAAATCAAATAAGTTTTCATTACATTTATTGACACATTATGGTTAGGAAACCCTACGATGTTTGTATAACTCATAAGACTCATAAGAAAAATTAAAATTAGACTCACAACTTGGTACCAAGTGCTGAAGAGTAGTCGAGGAAGGATGTCCCATGTGTCGATGCCACAACATAGGATTTGTAGAAGAACTAAAGGCACACACCATATCTGGACAATGAAGACATATATAGACCATGCTATTGACAACTTGGCCCTAATCACCCTCCTCATCACAATACCCTAAAAACATATTGAGAAGGAAAGAACATTAACGAACAATTTAAATCATTGCAGACTTTATGAATAGATAAAAGACTATTTGGAAAACTAGGAATTTATAATACAAACATGAGAGAAAGATCTGATATGCGAGTATTATTTCCTACCCCTTTAACAGGGACATGTGAACCTTTAGCAACACTAACATTAAAGTTATTAGCTCGAGAAATGATGAAAGAGATAAAGGAGACATATGTTTAGTAGTACTTGAATCAATAATCCATTGATGAGAAGATACAAAACATGCATTACCTGATTGGACAGAGTTACTAGAAGGTTTAGACAACAGCTATCGGAAGGCTTGATATTCTTTGATAGAAAGCATAACCTAAGAGGAGGAAGTTGCATTTGATGGTGCCATAATAAATGTAGAAGAGTGATCCATAGAAGAAGACTAATGAACAATAGTTGATCGTCCAAGATGACTTAAACTCATGGTTTGTTCCTTGACAATAAGTGCTATTTCTTGCTACGCATCCATCATTGTGGCCATGCCCTTTGTCACTAGGACCTTGGGACGGGTAAGTCAAACGTCCATGAGTAGAAGAGAATTGTCGTGAGTAGCCTTTAGAGGCACCGTCGCCTCTGTAGATGCAAGTGTTGAGAGAGCTATGGAATATAGGACAAATGGTGTAGTGACATGAGGAAGCTGAGTATGAAGATCACATACATAACAGAGCTTCTCGTTATTTTTTTTTTGAATAGCTGGATTAGGATAGTAGGCTGATAAATCTTCCGCTCCTCTAGATATTGACGAACTTGGAGAGATATTCATATATGTCATCCCCCTACTTGGTCTCAATAATCTCTTTGAATATATCATACAATTGTTGCAGCTTGTTAGAAGAAGAAAACATCTGATTAAGAGAATCCCAAATAACCTTTGTAGTATCAAGAAAAACAACCAATTGATAGACTAACTTCTGCATGGAATTGGCCATCAAGGGGGCTGCAAGTTGGTGGGCAAATTTGGTTTTGGGGATGAAAGGCTAGGGTTAGGGTTTTGAGAGTGAGGGACCCTTTGATACCATGTTGATAATTGGAGAAGAGGTTGATGGGAAAATATGATTTTGGGCATGAAAAGCTAGGTTTAGGGTTTTGAGAGTGAGGGACGCTCTGTTGCCATGTTGATAATCGAAGAAGAGCTATTATAATATAGTGGATTCCAGATTCAATTAATGTTTCCAGACTTATTTTATCATAACTAATAAGATCTCCTAGATATCAAGGTAACAAATTATTTTAACAACTTGATTCACCAATCTTCTCTAATATTCTTTCTAACTTTTTTAGCAATAACATTACCTATAACGCCTCATTTGGTACGTAGAAATGGACTCAAATGAGATTGGAATGGAAGATTGAATGGAATAGAATGTATGTGGAAATGAAATGCCCATTCTCATTCTCTTGTTTGGTATCATTAGTTCACAAGTGAGAATAAAATCTTATTTTCTAATAATGCCCTTACAACCACATATATTTTTAAAAAGATAAAAATAAACATTAATAATAATAATTAAATAATTTTATTTTTAAACATAAACTTTATAAAAATTGGTAATATTTCGTGTTTTTTATCCTAAAATCCATTTCCCTATATATGGAAGCCTTAGGAAAAACATTAATCAATTGTTCATACATATCCATGTTATTAATCTGGTTATGTCGCACAATGAGACAAGATTTTTAGATTTATTTTTGTTATCAATGGGGGTGTAATTGGAAATTACGTAACTAATTTGATTCCTGATTGAATGAGAATGACCATTCCTCATCAATTCACTTGGAATGCTCATTCCCACAAAAAGTGAGAATGAGCATTCCTTAGAATATGCATTCCAACTTCTAAAAAATAGTTACGTTTGGTATGGGGGAATGAGAAGTGGGAATGGTCATTCCATTCCACCCCATTCCGGCGTACCAAACGAGGCGTTAGTTTAGGCCTTAACTTTCATGTTTCGTTACTAATGGATTTACATACCTTTGAAATACCACGCAATTTTTGAGCGAAATCAAATGAAAGAAGCTTTCTCCGGATAGCCTTAGAATCAATTTTTTCTTATTTCCCCAGAGTCCATGAATCATTATTAAAACTTAGAAATTATTCGATAAGCATATCTTTTTGTAGTTCCATGGAATCTAGTACACCAACATCTTACAAATCACATAATCCCTTCATCGATTTAGGATGAATTTATTACAAGTAAAACCATAGCTACAACTTTGATGATCAAACTTGATAGATCGCCAAGTTGAATAAACAGTAGTTATCATGTCATATAATCTAGTATTGAATTAGAGGCAATGCGGCAATATTGTTCTCGCATAGGTTACAGAGAAAAACCCTAGGAACATCCTCTTCTTCGTCCTCAATCCCTGCACACCTTGCATGCTGCCAAATCCCACAGATATCGCAGCACACCATCGCCTCTCCATCCTCCTCCTTCCCTCCGCAATGGCAATCCACATCTTTTCCACCCTCATAAATCTCATCTGAATTATTAACTACTCTTCCTTCAACAATCACTTTGTTGCCAAGCTCAACAAGTACTCCTACAATGAAATCAGTATCTTCAGCATTAAGACCAGCCACTGATTCTGCAGTGAAGCTCTTCAGGCCCAAATAGATTTCCCTGAACTTTTTTTCTGTCTCTCTCTTCAGGTCCCCCATTGTTGCATTGAGCTGAAAGGTGAACATCTCATATGGTGGCAGTTCCTTCTTCTCCTGATTGTTCATGATTCGTATCGTGCACATTACCTTTAAACATTGATCATTGTTCTTCATTTGGGTGTCTTGTAATGAGCCACCTGTCATCTTGTAATCCTTAACGAGGTGTTTGGCGTCGAGAATCACCCTAGCAGCGATAAGTATTGCCCTGAAAACCCCATCGGCAGCCAACGTGCTATGTGCTCCAAATATGTTACTGTAGAGGTACATCATGTCTTTCTTGAGCTGAGACCTTGTGACATGAAAACGAAGTGAACTGAAACCATCCGAGCTAGGGAAAACAGTAGATACATCCTGCAAGGAAGGTGAAAGTTAACTAAATAATTAACAAATATTTCATTAACTGTTTTTCTTAATATTTAGAAGTTAATTTAACAGTAAACAAATAGTTTTTAGTTTATAGTTCATTAATGGATAGATTTTAACCAGATGTATTGATATAAGAAACTAGTTTAAAATTTCATCCTTATAATTTGTATTATTATATGCTTGATGTTAGATTTTGACCCATTTCATATTGTTGTTTAATTTATATAATAAATTTGACAAACTCAAAGAGTCCTATGTCAGTTTTTAACACAAATTTTGCAATTTTGCTAATCAAAAAAAATTATTTTTTAATTATATAGTTTAAAATTCACATATAACTATAAATTATCAATCAAATAAATATACCGTATCGATAAATTTTCACAAATATTTGAAAAGTGCATTTGAATTCAGATTCGGAGAAATTCAGATAATGATATTCGAATTCGAAAAAAATTTAAATAAATACAGATAAAAACACAAAGGTAATCGATTGACTCATTTCCACCCTACGTACCTGCAAGCAGTATTCAAGTATTTTGGTTATCGGGTTGACCATCCGTCGAACAACATAGTTTCCAACAATGTGGTTGCCGAGAGACTTGAGCACGTAGTCTAGTAGCCCTGTGTCACCAATGTAGGCTCTGGCGGCATCTCTGACCTCTTGTCTTGTGACCCAACGACATTTGGATTTCTTTAGAGCCCCGACTATGACTTGCGCAGCCATCTCAACTCGTTTCATCGACCAACGACAAGTTGGCTCGCTGATGATTTCTCGACAGTCGAATGTCGAAGGGGTGTTTGGGGGCAATCGACGATTCAGCTCTATAATGAAGCAGGTTAAGTCGGCTATGGTTTGTAACTTGAGCCCACTTAGGGTTTGGTACTTGGCAATGATAGAGGCGAAATTGGGGAGGAGGATTGATAAGGGGAGAGTTCGTAGGGCTTCGAGCGAGGTTTGGTACATTTGGGGAGTGACGCCATAGCTTCCATGGCTTAGTTTGTAGTCCCAGCGACTGAACCAGGGCTGACCATACACTAGTCCATGAATTAGCCTTAGTTCCATGCTTCCTTTCTTTGCTGAATCTGTTATACTCACTTTTCTGAAATTTCATGAAGGAAAAGGGAATTGAGAACAATTTGCCATGTACGTTCAAATCAAAATTTAATGCGAGAGAATACGACAACCACGGAGGACTTTATCTCATCTAATTGGAGTATATCATCTCTTAAACTTTTCACTTCATTTGGGCATAATCAGAAGAGAAAGTATCCTCCAACTGTGGATAAAACCCCCTGTATTAGTTGCGCAAGTGTCGATAGATCTCGTGGGTGAATGTCTCAGTCTTAAAAGATTCAAAAAGGCCCACTCAAGAGGATTTATCCGCATAAATAGAATTATAGGGGGGTGGTCTATCCACACTTAGGCTATGGCATGGAGTGTCTCTCCGCAATTAACCCGAAAAAAGAAGGATAAAATTTAAGTACCTCACATGCAAAGCAGTGCAAATCCTATCCCACAGGTCCATGATTTGATGTCCAGAGATGAAATCAGAGCCTCCTTCAATGCCATTGACAGTAATGAGATGTCCATAGCCATTAGAGTGCATGATTCCATGCATTAGATGCTTTCCTTGTGAACCCATCAATTTCGAGCCCATTGACGATATCCCTGGTCTGTTTCTACCAAGTTCTATGCTCAAGCTTTCCACCTCTGATTTAGTTTTTTTGAATGGCAACACGAAGTGGAATCTCTTGTTGGAGATCATGTGGTGCCCCCAACCTGTGAGTAAATAAGTGAATATCCTCCCACTTCTTTAAAAAAAACAAACAAACAATTCAACACCTCGGTTTTTTACTTTGCAGCTTTTTTTCTTTGGAATTTTGCAAGAAAAAATAGAATGTTAATTTTAAATGAAATTTTTAAACAGTATTAATTCCGGATAGAGTCCTTTTACTATCATCCAATTGCCAATAGATTTTGTAGTATTTCTATTTGTGTAAACTACGAATGGACCCCACAATGAACTTCTCAATTCTCTTAAAAGTCACAAAACATGACTAAAAACATGGATGTGATGCAACTTAGAGGATTGAAAAGAATTAAATCTTTTGAGAATTTGAAGGAAAACTCAAGAAATTGTTTTAGACTAGGGTCGCAAAACGGTTAGGATATATCTTAACGGACAATCATACATCGAGGATGAAAATATGGTAGTCAATACTCGA
>BQKN01065036.1:871519-892518 GCA_022839385.1 Asparagus kiusianus
CGCCCAACTTCCAGAGGCATACCTCTGACTTTTCACCAACTCTACATCCTATTCTCCTCTTCCTTCTAATATAAGCAAGCTTTTGAAAGGTTTAGTTTCCTATTTTCCTTAGATTTATCTTGGGGAGGATATCTCTAAGAGAATGATCTCAATCCACAATCTCTTTTAAGGAGAAGGACCCGTTGTTATATTATAATGATAATTTTACAAACTCAAGTCTTTGATCCATGGTTTGATTAGATTTTTAATGGGTTTTGATTAGATCTTGTTCTCTACAATCTATATTTTGTTTTGGATCATTAGGAGTAGGATTGATAAGAGGTTATCCCCCTTTTTGTTTGTAATACAAGCTTGAGAGCTTTAATGGTGATTTTGGACATACTTAGTTAGTTGATAAGGAACTTGCTAAAATAGCCTTTCCTTGATAATAGAAAACTTGGTCCGAAGTTAGTTTTTTATGTCATTTCTATCAAAAATATTTTGGATTGAGAATATTTTGAAACTCACATATTTTAGAACGAGGGCACACGCTCGAATTGTTAAGCACACGTGCTCAAAAGAAAATTCTGAGAGCATATTGATTATAGTGTTTGAGCGCACGCGCCCAAGCTAGTGTTTTGAAAATTATTTTTAATTAATTTTCTTTCTCCAGGCAGAACTTATCCGATGTACCATTAGAGTGAGCGCATGTGCCTAACAACTGAGCAAATGTTCCAAGGCCAGAAAAATAAATTCTTCCTTTTTTTAATTTTTGATTTGTTTGAACTTTCTCTTGTAGGTCCTTGGCTTTCATTCATGTGCTTATGATATTAGAATGCAGTAATGCTTCTTCTTGTCATCTTAAGATAAAGTAAGTGATATAGTAGTTGTTTAAGTACTTTTTCTTATGTTTGGTTTTTATCAAAAACATGCTATATTCATGTTCAGATTTAACAAAAGATAGTTGTGCTATGTTATCTTACCGTGTTAAATTGTTTGTTCTGTCATGTTATATTGTAACTTAGAATTCATGAACATTATGCATGTTGGTGTAAATGATACTTTAGAATTTTGTTTTGCTCTGTACATTATCATGAGACTTGGCTCTAGTAGTATGCATGATTAGGCAACATTATGTGGTTTATACATGATCACAATGAAATTTTATGTTTAGATACTGAGCATATTCCTCGTTACTCTAAATCACTAATGAATTCTGTTTAAATCAAGAAAGCTCTCAGTTTGGGATATATCGTGATCGTGAGTGAAGACCATGATTCTCTACCACAAAAAACTTTGTCAAGTATGAGGCATGATAACTAATAAGGGATCAAGTATTTGAGTATATCATGTCATGATTGACTTGTGTTTAGTATTTGATGGGTATATTTAGATGCTTTTGAAACCTAGTCAGAGAGGACACCTACATGATGGATGTTTCCTATGGGTTGAGTTATTTGGGGCTAGTGCATAATATATTATGTATGACAAAGTAATGAAAAAAATACATGTGGGTTAACAATCAGTGGGGAATTGGACATCTCATAGATAATGTGTGGCCTAGTGTTGTGTTTATGCGCTAGTGCTAAACGAGTTTCGTGCCCAAAAATCAAAATCAAGTAGGAATCCAAGTAATATTCCCAATGAGTATACCAAATAGATATTACCTAGTGAGAAATTTCCCAAATAAGTCGAAGTACAAGCTATGAATATTTATATGCATGCACTATCTTATGCATCACGCCTAAGGATTTGGGCACACACTCGCTTCTTATGATCTATGTTGATTATGTGTACATCAGTTTACCTACTAGTTCTGTTTTTAGTCTGGATTTATGTTGCATGTTTCCTTATCCTGAAGAGAGGTAAAGTCTTACACTTATCTAGCCCTTTGTTATATTTATACTGGCCATACATCCATGATACACATTACATGTGCATAAACCACTTTGCTCATTTTACAACCTACTAGATTGCTTTCTGACTACTCGGTTTGTACACTAGCAAAAACTTGGACACATTTTTGTTGCTTTAGGCACCCCGGACTTCAGCAACACCTAGTGGGGATGAAGTTTCATCTATCAGCTCATCTTTTTACTCAACTGCCTACTCTCGTTTCACCTTATTTGTCATCCTACTTATTAGCTATCAGGATTTATCTTCTATTAGGCTCTATTTTAGTCCTCCTCTATTATAGAGTGACTCTTATGTATCTTTCCTATTTAAGTTGATACTTTAGACTTGTATGGTCTAACAGCCTTGTTGTAGCTATGTTTATGTGGATGACATTGATATCAGACTTGTAATATCTTTCTATGTTATTTCTTATCTTGGGGACCTATTTACTATTTCAGTTATGTGTATCATTTGTTATTGTATACTTACTTTTGTTGTAGATCTGTTTCCTATGTATTTGTGATCATGTATTATTCTGTGTTATTGTTCTGGTTGTGCTTATTGTAATGTATGTACTAATCTATAGGATAGGCTTAAGTGCATTCTTCTTGATGAACCTTGGTCTAATTGCATGTGTTGCCTAGTCTAGTCACGTACCCATCATGTGATATTGAAACATAGGGCATGACAAGGTTTTGTTAGTATCATAGCCTATAATTATTAGTACATATGTCAGAATACCATGAATATACCAAAAAATTAGCATATTTCCATTGGCTTCGCTCTGTATCCTTTGATTCCATCTTGAACCTTCACTTCCTTCTTGAGGAGAGACCCATCATTATGTCTTACCATATTACAGGTTTTGCTTCTTCTCCTTCCAATCTGAGTCTTGTCCTCGTTCTTCTGGCTATGTTAGATCAGGACCATTGCCATGAGGAAGCGAATGCCAGACATGATGAGGTGTGTCATAGGGGATTTGAGACCTTGATGAAAGAGGCAGAGCACCATGAGGAGATGGCTTGAGAGGAAACCAAGTTAGCTCGTGAGGCTTGGACCACTGCAGTAGCTGTAGCTTTAGCACCTATGATTCAAATAGCGGCAGCCCACCTGACAAGGCGAGGTGATCGACAGAGCAAGCTCCACCAGGGGAATAGTGGCAGAATTTTTCAAGCTTCACCCAACAGAGTATTCTAAGGCTAAGAATAGGCCGATGGCTATCTAGTGGCTCAAGAGGTAAAGCGACTACTCCAAGCTTCATCCATTCATGATGATGACAGGGTCAAGATCGTCAAGTGTTAGTTGACCACCACGCAGGAGTAGTGGGAGATTGAGGAGGGCGCAGGCCTAATCCTTTTACTTGGACTGAGTTTGCTGAGAGGTTCACACAAGTGATGCTTTCCAGAGACTATCTAGTTTTCACCCATTCATGAATCTAAGGTAGGCCGATAAGAGTATTGAGGAGTACACTTTTGAGCTTACCTAGTTGAGCCAGTAAGTCTTAGAGGGTGTTTGCAGTCTGCAGAGGCTTATTTTTTGTCAAACTGAATTTAAGCTAGCTTTTTTATTTCTATCTGTTTGGTAAGTAATAAATAATTTAGCTTATAAGTGTCATTTTCAAAATTTAGTGTACCCCAGCTCCTAAAAAACTAGCTTATAAGCTCACCTATGCAAGTTAAGTTTGACCAAATAAAATACTATTCTACCTAAGTAATTTTTATAGTACTTTTATCGTAAAAGCTAAAAGCAACTAAAAGACAACATAAATTATAAGATTTAAAAAATAAGTCTTTCTGACCACCCTCTTACTGGCTAGAGAGGCCAATAAGGCCATAGCTTTTGTTAATGGGCTAAAGGATGAGAGTTGACACATTGAATTGATGATGGAGATTGCTACCTATGATGGCACATTGGCCATTGTTTGGGGAGAAAGTTGATTGATTCATTGCTGTGTTCATAACAACTTCAAACGGTATAATGAAAACAAAAGTTAGTCTTTTTATAAGATCCTTATACAATGAAAACAAAAGAAAGTACAACTCTTGTCAAACAGCGTAATGAGTGTTTATCGCCCGCTGCTTGCCTGAGATCTTGGCCTGTGACGGGGACGTTGATGTCCGTGAACCACCAAATGATCAGATCAGATCCGGAGCTTCGTTGATTCGCAAACGAATCAGGAAGCCGAAGCAATTATCTCAACAATAGCGAGATAATCACTCTGTAGACGATAAAAATTACCTTAGCAAATAAACGTGAAATCCGTCTGCGTATTCAAGTTACCCGCACAAACTAAAAACAGGGCTCACACGCGTACTTGACTCGCCAGCACGAGCCAAGACCATGTAACCACCGAATTCGTCCACATTTGGCGATCACGGATTCGCCTGAATGATTGACTCGTCCGCACTAGTCAATATCATCCAAGCGACTGAAATCCGCCTGCTTACTTGGTTCGCCTGCACGAATCAAGAGCCGAATTCGCCTACCAACGGTAAGCTCGCCAAACTCGCCAGAGTACTTAGCAGCCGCTATACCACGTACAGGGATGGGCCTTCCCATTTCCCACAACGTGAAGGGAAGGAGCATAGTACTCCGAGCCCATCAAGTAGCCGCTCACAGTACGAGTGGTTGGTCAAATCCATGCAGTCGCTAAGTCCGCCTGCATGGAGCTCACCTCGCATGTACGAGTCAAGAGCCGAACTCGCCTGCAAACGGTAAGCTCGCTAAACTCACCAGAGTACTTGGCAGCCACTATACCACGTACAAGGATGGGCCTTCCCATTTCTCACGACGTGAAGGGAAGGAGCACAGTACTCCGAGCCTATCAAGTAGCCGCTCACAGTATGAGTGGTTGGTCAAATCCATGTACTCGCCAAGTCCGCCTGCATGAAGCTCGCCTCGCCTGCACGAATCAAGAGCCAAACTCGCCTGCAAACAGTAGGCTCGCCAAACTCGCCAGAGTACTTGGCAGCCACTATACTACGTACAAGGATGGACCTTCCTATTTCCCATGACGTGAAGGGAAGGAGTACAGTACTCCGAGCCCATCAAGTAGCCTCTCACAGTATGAGTGGTTGGTCAAAACCATGCAGTCGCCAAGTCCACCTGCATGAAGCTTGCCTCGCTTGTACGAGTCAAGAGCCGAACTCACCTGCAAATGGCAGGCTCGCCAAACTCACCATAGTACTTGGCAGCCGCTATACCACGTACAGGGATAGGCCTTCCCATTTTTCGTAACGTGAAGGGGGAAAGTACAGTGCTCCGAGCCCCTCAAACGATCGCTCATGGTACAAGTGAGGAGCATGGTATCTCCTAATAGTATATGATCATATCCCATAATTCAAGGAGTGGCCACGCCGTCTCTCCTCTATATAAGAACTTCTTCTGGCCATGGAGAATGGGTTCAGCAGTTCGGTTGGCTCACAATTAATTTATCAGTTAGCTGAACCACGACTCTCAACTCTTGACGGGGTTGACGACAAGCTCTCTGCATGACCTTTGCATTGTAGCATCCTCTTCCAGCTTTCGACCCTGATAGCCATTAAGCTCGGGAACTCAAACTCGATCAACACAAGCTTCTACTACATACTCAAGCTCACCAGCAACCTCGGTCGAATCGTCCAAGGGAAGTAGACTCGGTGCGAGAACCGAGCAAGGCGTCCTGTAGCTACCAAAGTCCCCATGTTAAACAAGGAGGGTCTTCCCTCTGCTTCTGTTATAATTTCGATTCATTAGTTTATAATAAGCTATTCTTATAAATACAAATGAAATCCCTATTTAGGGAGATCAAAATTTATACCTACAGAAGATGGCGACCACGGTGGTAGAAATTGTTTCCTCAACATAAATAGTTGTAGCTTAATTCAACGAGGTTCCTGTTGGGATGATCGTGGAGTCCCTAGAAACCGAGTTCGACCAAGCCAGTACAAAGAGTACTTGTCCTCCTTCTCCTCTGGTGGCGATGCGTCCCGCAAACGCCACCGAGTCATGCGTAGAGACCGACCTCAAATGGTTAAAGCCCCCGCGCCCGAGGACCCCATCTGAGTCATGGCGGGGAATCAAACTTCCCTAAAATTGATCACGGCCGAACCAAAGGCCGGGAGCACTATGTGAAATATCGCCAAATGGGTCACCAAACGACCCTCACAAACCTCCGCCCAAGAGGAAATGGAGGTTCGCTCGGGCAAGAACCAAGCCTACGTGATTCACCCGGACGCTCCTCTCTCAAGAAGAGCCCGGCAATGACAACGACAGCTCCTCGCCTGATAGAAAGCTCAAACCTCCGCCTCGTATGACGGCCTGAACTATTATGCGGGTCTGAAAGATGCGAGATGGAGGCTCAACCCTTCCAAGGCTGAAGAGACAGCCAAACCAGGCGGATTTCGCTTCTCAGGTCACATCCCTAAAGCGAACAGTCCGCCCAACTTGGGCGGGTCTGCTCCGACAGACGAACCGCCAACGTCAAATTGGCCACGTCAAGTCCACTCGACAGAGAGACGTCATGGTCAAACCAACCTTCACAATAAAGGCAAAGCGATAGGCTAGGCATCCCAAGTTCGTCCACATTAGCGAATAGACGAGGTCCGCCAGCAGGCGCGAACTCACCCAGGCGCGACAACTCGCCTGTCAAGGCGAATCCGCCCAAGTCTAACACTTAACCACCCCTTCCGGAGTGCACAAGGGGGTTCATCCAAACCCCAACCATGCGGTCACCTAGCTGAACCATCTGGCCCCGGGGTTTGTCACCAACTAATAGCGGAAGATCTCCGAGGATACCTAACTCGCAAACGCACTATGCAAAAAGTGAGTCCGCAATGTCACTGTGAGAGACTCATTCAGGCAGTACTCACTAACTGCCAGTGTGTGGAAGTAGTGAGGCCCTCGGTATTCGAAAGGCTCGCTCAACGGACCTCCAAGCCGAGTTCCTCGAGTCAAAGACGGCACTGCCGGAAGAAACCCACCGCCGACAATCTAGAGCTCCCGTCCGCTACAATCAACATGACGGACAAGGGTAAGGCCGTGCTTTCTGGTTCTCCGGACTCGGATTCCTTCCTGGGCCTAATCATCCGCTTGTTCAATGTGGACAAGACGGTATATACCAACATACCCACAGTCGCACAAGGGTGAGCATTGGGTTCGATTACTCAACTTTAGAACCTCCCTCCGGTGGTGAAGACGAGGTTTGCTCAGCGGTAGCCACGTCCCAAACATCACACTCGAGTCAGGATGCACTGGCAAGAGTACACGTGGCTGACACCATGAATGATTAGACGGTGGCCAAGAGGTTCGAAGAGCAACAGGCAACCATCGATTCTTTGAGGGAAATGTTGGAGCAGCTTCCGAACAAGAAGAAGAATAAAAAAACCCAGCACACCCTACCGCGACCAACGGGGAGTAAGGACTGGATGCCTCTTCCTCACCCAGCGACTGAAACGGAAAATAATGTCGGCCCATACTCCGATTACTCTTCCAAGACGTCGCTAGGGACGTCACATACTGGGGGTAGCGCCCACGACAAGAGATTCGATGAGTTCCAAAGCCAGCTCAACGCTTTGAAACTCCAGCAAAACATGAACAAGCTGGGGGTAGTCCGACCCTATCCTGTCGAGTAGGATACAGTCCCATACCCAGCGAAGTTCAAGTCAATTAGCTTGGTGCCGTTCGATGGCAAGGGCTCACCATCACAACACATCTACTATTTTATGGCGCAGACCAGGTTCCTTACAGGGAACGACGCTATCCTCACCCAGTTATTCATAGGCACCCTCAAGGGGTAGTGTTTGAATAGTTCCGCAAGTTGGAACCCGGCTCTATCAAATCATGGGCCGACGCGGAAATGCTCTTCTTGGCCCGCTTCTTCGATGATGACACGGAGGTGTCGATGGCCACCCTCCTCGCCGAGAAGCAACAGAAGTCTTAGTCGGTCAACGACTTCATAAAGAGATTCAGGAACCGATCGGTCCACTGTCGGGACCAAGTTTCTGAGTCCACACTGATCGAAATATGCCGCAACAATCTCTCAATCCATATTCTGTCCAATGTTGGCGCGGTGGAAACCCGGACCTGGAAGAAACTTGTTCGCCAAGGCGAGCAGGTGGAAAATATGATCAAGAGGTTAGAAGCCGAAGAACCTTACCCCAAGAAGGGAGCCGTGGAGCCGACCACGCCAAAGAATCCTCCCTGAACAAGAGGAAAAGAGATCATGGCCGTCGAATCTGCCCCGGCACCCAAAACAGCTCAAAGACCGAAGCCTAGGCAATTCGATCAACACCCTCCAAGGCAATGCGACTTCAAGGAGGACCAAGTGGTGGCAACCTTCGACACTCTCTTAAAGAGCAGTCGAGTCAAACTATCGGAAGTCACGAAACCTGAGGAGGCGAACAAGACTAGTGACCCGAGTTACTGTGCGTACCACAGATTCCTTGGTCACCACACCTCTAAGTGTTACATCCTCAAGGACAAGCTCCAGGCCCTCTACGACGCAGGAGTCCTAAAGAAGGAGAAAATACAAAAGTAGGTGACCACGAATATGATCCTCACAACCAACAAGGGACCTGAGTTTTGGAATAGATCTCCCAGAGGTTCAGGCTCCGGCAGGGGTGATTCATATCCCCAAGGCAGTCGTGAAGATTACTAATGATGACCCTCACAACCAACAAGGGAAAGATTTAGTACCCTATACCTTGCCATCAGGTCAGATGATGTGGGTCCATCTGGACCTCCTCAGTGACGAGCAGTGGCCTGCAAAGCCCTCGAGGAAGACCAAAGGTAAACCTTGTAATGTCATCTCCGCTAACCCGGAGGGAGACCAAACTGCAGTGTCTGCCCTCACCGACTCCAATGAGGAGACTGCCGCCCTTGCTACTAGAGAAAGAAAGGAATTCGCCAAAGAATAACATACAAGGGCGGAGAACCCAGCAGGACCTCCCATGATGCCAACTGCAGCAGCCCCTCCAAATCCAGATAGGCCGAGCTCGAGCAATCAGCCTTTCCGATTCAACGTGCTCGCACAGCTGAAGAACATCCCTATACGAATTACCATGTATGACCTCCTGCGGTTATTCAGACCTACCCGGGAAGCCTTACAAGAGGCATTAGCTGACTTAGAAGTCTTCGCCACCTACTTCTTGAGGGAAGAAGATGCGGAAGGGGAATGTACAATGTGCTGCCAGACCACCGAAAGATGGGTCCCTTGCATCACATTCACTCCTGAGGAGATGCTTATCAAAAACACCTCTCATGATCGACCATTGTACTTCACAGGGTACGTCGATTCATCAAAAGTGGATCGAATTCAAGTCGACCCAGGGTCTACACTAAGCATCGTACCCTTGACACTGATCAAAAAACACCTTGGATACCTCCGAAACATCTATCTACGACTATCACGACTATCTTTGGCTTTAATGCCACTGGAACTCGGCCACTCAGCAAGATCCGTCTGAAGTGCCGAATAGGTAACATGAAGACAGAGTTGACTTGCTACGTCATCGACGCCGAGCCATCCTACAACGTGCTCTTAGGACGTCCATGGATACACAACAACCAGATAGTACCGTCCATATTACACCAATGCTTAAAGTATGTGGATAATTACGAACGGGTAAGGACAGTAGTAGCCGACAAGCAACCCTTCAAGGGCGTCGAGAACTACTTCACAGACTCTTTGCTGTACTAGGACCCTGATAAGCCATCGATCGAGGAGCTCAAGAGCGGTAATGAGGCGGATAGCGAGCCCGAGTACGGTGACGGCCTGGTCCTGAACGATTTCGAATCGATTGTAACTGGCTGCGAAAGTCACAATGTAAATGACGCTGTTCAGGCGGAGGAGATTATCTTGATTGAGAAGTTCAACTTTACTTATTTGTCGTCTTGCTCAACGTCCGAGGATGACGCACCTAACGACCTAATGTCGAAGCTCTATAACGACCCTTCTCTACACTTTCATGGATGCTCGTCGTATGTTGCAAAGAGAGAAGCGATCAAGTATTCACAAGCCATACTCATTGTACCGGCCCGGGATAATTATCAAAAAGATATTATCTTTGGATGAATCAATCACCCTTTGCACACGCTGTGGGACGAGTCTGAAGAGGAAGACCCCACGCCTCAGTTTTCGCAGTACAGTCAAATCGTGAAGCGCATAATGAGTGACATGGAGTACGACCTCACTCATCCAGAGGTCCTAAATTATGGTCGAGGGTGAAAGATAGTCATCCGACCTACCTACGTGCCTAAAGGCAAACCCTCAAATTACTTCAACAAGACTTGGAGAGGGTTAGGCTATGCCTCTTCCTCATCCGAATTGTTCTGCTATTTCAACGAGGACTCCGACAATGCACGTTCGGGGGATCGTTCGTCGACAATCTCAGCATGAGACTTGGACGTCAGCATAGGGGACTTGTTCAACAACCTTATAGTTAACATGGCTGCGATTGATCCCGCCGAGATGGCAGAGGATGGACAAGTCCCACTTTATGATGAGACATGGGACCGCCACGTCAACGCTCAGTGGAATAATCGCTTCGAGCAACGTGAACCGCCTACTGAGGACGAAATCCTCCAAGTGAACATGGGCGATGAGACCAATCTCAAGCCCATATTCATCAGTGGTAGTCTACCTCCCCAAGAGAAGGAAGATCTTATTGCCCCCATACGGGAATACATTGATATCTTCGCATGGAATTACGAGGACATACCCGGCCTTGATCCACGGGTCACCATGCATCACCTCAACATCGGCTCAGATGCCAAATTAGTCAAACAACAGTAGAGGTGGTTTCGTCCGCAAATTATGGAGGCAATCGAGACCGAAGTGAAGAAGCTGATCGAATCCGGCTTCATCAGAGAGGAACAACACCCCGACAGGGTAGCCAATATTGTTCTAGTCCTGAAGAAGAATGGTAAGATCCGCATCTACATTGACTTCAGAAACCTCAATGCAGCTTGCCCAAAGGATGAATTCCCTCTCCCCATCACGGACGTCATCATCGATAATACGTGCGGATTTGAGAGGATGTCCTTTATGGATGGGTTTTCAGGGTATAATCAAATTAAAATGCACCCAGAGGATGAAAAACACACTTCATTCAGAACCCCAATGGGGGTATACTACTATACGGTTATGCCTTTCGAACTCAAGAACACCGGTGCAACTTATCAACGTGCCATGAGCACGATCTTTCGAGACCATCTGTGGAAGACAGTCGAATGCTACGTGGACGACTTGGTCGTGAAAAGTCGTAGTAAAGATGACCATCTCCAAGACTTAAGGGTGATGTTCGAACTCATGAGAACTCACCAACTCAAGATGAATCCTACGAAGTCATTCTTAGGGATGTCCAGCGGTAAATTTCTTGGATTCGTGGTAACAACAAAAGGAATCCGAATTGACCCAGATAAGTTACGAGCTATTCAAGAGCTTCAGCCGCCCTGAAATCTTAAGGAACTAAGGGGTCTTCAGGGACGATTGGCTTACATCCGGAGGTTCATTTCAAATCTTTCGGGTAAGTGTCAACCCTTCTCCAAACTGATGAAGAAAAGTACTTCCTTCGTGTGGGATGAGCCTTACCAACGGGCCTTTGAAGAGATCAAAGCTTATCTCTCAAACCAACCCATCCTAGCGGCTCCAATCTCAGGAAAGCCATTCCTCATCTACATCCGAGCCATGGAGCACCCTCTGGGCACCTTGTTGGCGCAGAATGATGATGCCGGCCACGAGCAGGGCATCTACTACCTGAGCAGAACTCTACAGGGCGCTGAACGGCGATACCCTATGGTCAAAAAGGAATGCTTAGCCCTAGTATTTACCATCCAAAAGATGCGACACTACCTAGTTAGCCAAACCATCCATGTCATTTCCTGGATGAACCTCATCTGAGTCTTCATGACGCAGCCCGCGGGCTTAAACTGGTGTTTGGCCAGATAGACACTCCTACTGTCTCAGTACGATATTCACTTCATGCCACAGAAGTCAGTCTAAGGACAGGCTATCTGTGATCTCATGGCTAGTCATCCGCTAGGGGCGAAAACTGACCTATTCGAAGATTTGCCAGATGAACCCCCCGAAGTTAACATGACCTCCCCAGCGGAAGCCTGGCAAATGTTCTTTGACGACGCGTCTCATGTCGGCACGAGCGGATCTATCGTTGCAGGAGTGGGGGCGGTCCTCACCTCCCCACATAAACACATATTACCCCGAGCCTTTTCTCTAACAGAGTCATGCACCAACAACGTGGCTGAGTATAATGCGCTACTCATTGGACTCGAGTTGGTAAGAGAGTTAGAGGTAAAGCATCTCGAGGCCTACGGCGACTCTCAGCTCATTGTCAGGCAGATGACGGGAGAATATGAAGTCAGAAACGACGACCTGATCCCGCTTCACAAAGCAGCTATCAAACTGGTGGAGTCATTCAAGAGCTTCCGCATCGAGCATGTGCTTCGTTCCAAGAATATGCACGCAGACGCCCTCGCATCCTTGGCAGCTAACTTGGCCCAGCCACTAGGAATGACTCAATGGATCACTGTGGTGAGCCGAAGACTCTTTCGACCATAGGACGTTCTAGAAGTGAACGCCACTCACCACGTTTCCGATCATCGATTATGTCCTGTACGCATGCTGCCTGAAGACACTAGGGAGCGAGAGTCTGTGTGCTGACGTGCCTCAAGGTTCTGCTACGATTCGACCACAAAGACGTTGTATCAAAGGTCGTATGACGGTTTGTTACTTCGATGTCTTTCAAAGATAGAAGCACAAGAAGCTCTGCGTGAAGCTCATGATGGCACTTGCGGAGCTCACCAGCCCGGACCTAAGCTTTGGGATCGGTTACGGAGGATAGGCTACTTTTGGCCGGGGATGGTTAGCGACGCGGTTGCTTATGCCAAGCGTTGCCACACGTACCAAATCCACGCTAACTACATGCATTGACCTCCTGAAGACCTACACCCAACAACCGCGTCATGGCCTTTCGAAGCATGGGAGATGGATGTCGTCGGACCAATATCCCCACCGTCAGCAAGAGGTCATCGCTTCATCCTCGCGATTAAGTGGGCCGAGGCCATCCCTTTAAGAGCAGTCAAAACTAATGACGTGAATAAGTTCATCAGGCATCATGTCATATACCGATATGGGATACCTCAGCATATCATTCATGACAACGGCACACAATTCGTTAGTCATGCCTTCACCCGATTTTGTGACAAGTTTCGAATACAGAACTTATCCTCTATAGCCTACAACCCTTCGGAGGATGGTTTGGCTGAGGCCTTCAACAAAACAATCGTTAAGATCTTAACCAAGCTGACTTCCAATAGCAAGCACGATTGGAACGAGAAGCTGGACGAGAGCTTATGGGCGTATCGCACAACGGTTCGTACACTGACTGGCAACATGCCTTATGCATTGGTATATGGCTGCGAGGCCGTTTTACCATTAGAGATTCAAATTCCATCCATACGCGTAACCTTAGCTACGGGGATGACAACCAAGGATAATCATCAACGATGCCTCGCAGAACTTGAAGCGTTGGATGAGAGACGGCTTGAAGCCTAACAACACATTGAGTTCTACCAAGCCCGAATGGCTAAGGCCTTCGACAAGAAAGTCAAGCGTCGATCCTTCAAGGAGGGAGAATTGGTACTCGTCGTTCGACGACCGATGATTCTCACTTCTAATAAGAAAGGTAAATTCAAACCCAAATAGGAAGGACCGTTCATGATAGAGACAGTCTATTCGAATGGAGCTTATCGTCCCATCAAACCAAACGGTGATAAGATCATGATGCATATCAACGGTAAATTCCTAAAGAAGTTCTACCCTTAGTACTCCCCTTCAAACTCCTACTGGTGCATGAGTCTAAACTGCCCCTTCAAACTCCTACTGGTGCATGAGTCTAAACTGCCCCTTCAAACTCCTACTAGTGTATGAGTCTAAACTTCCCCTTCAAACTCCCACAAGTGCACGAGTCTAAACTGGTCCTTACAAACTCCTACTGGTACAAGAGTCTAAATTGTTCCTACCTCATATACTCTGTCGTGTACACGAGTATGAGACGCCGCTTACATGGAATTCCTCGAGGATACTACGCATAGCGTTCTTAGGGATAACCCAAAACCCCCCTTTCGGTCAAACCTTTCTATAGTTAGGACCAAAATCGATTATCAAGTTAATCCCCACCTCTAATAGTCGTTTCTCCGTCAGTCTCATTCAACTGGACGATGAATCTCTCAACCCAGTCACGTTAACTATTACCTCTGGTGAAATCAGCTTACCAATCCTCTCCAATAGGATGGTAAACACACAGAGTTGCTCACATCGCAACAAGCAATCCAGTCATGTTAACTATTACCTCTGATAGAATCAACTTACCAATCCTCTCCAATAGGATGGTAAGTTCTCAGAGTTGCTCCGATCGTAACAAGATTCTATCGGGTTAATGATTACCTCTGGTAGCCGGCTCCGTCATTCCTATGAATGACACCGCCCGAGTAGTAACCTACCATGAGACGCGTTGCTACTCCGGTCGGTCGTCACACTCATACGTCCCTAAACGACCGGACCTATTTCGAACGTTCTAATACTCCATTAGAACAATCGATGGGTAGTAGCCCACCATGCGACGGCTCCTACAACAATCAATCATCACACTCCTACGTTGCTAAACGATTCGGTTATCCCCAACATCCTTGTCTTCGTGAACGACGATGTTCGCTAAGGGCGGCTTACCAGGCGACATGCCCTGATCGATTGCCGAACAGCAACTCGCCAAATGGTGGGTCATTGTTGGAATTTTGATTTTGTCACATGCACAAGCTATAGCTCTGTTTGGGTTAGATTGTTAATCTTTAACATCTTAAACCCGCCTGAACTACAATGCGAGAGTCGGAGTTAACCCAACCCCACGCTGCGGGCGGCCAAAGATGAAAGAGAATCTTAGCAACTAAGTCTAAGGTAAACTCTTCGAAAGCCCGCCACACTGTAAAAAATGATATAGCTGACTCGCCTCGGGTGACAAGCAGCGCAGGTGAGTCCAACACGATGGCTATCAAGGACTAACCAGTAGTCCTAAGCACAGATCAACGCCAGAAGATAAAGAAAGGCTATACATGTAAAACCAAGATTAAACAAAAGCGTAAAGAGCCATTCCAAGCTGAGTTTTAAAACACACATTATGTTTTTAGACAAAGATGCAACAAGCATCACCAAAATTACAGCACCAGAACAACAAAAAAAAGGAGGAAGGCAAAAGCCTAGACTAGCTTTGAGAGGCTGAAGGAGGCTATCTTGGCCCTAACTGCCTCAAGGTTCTTGGCCTGTCGAGCCGCGACCTTCTCCTCTTCAATCTGGCAGAGCTGATCAAGAGCGGATTCGGCGTCCTCTTCTTCCTGCCGAAGGACCTAAAGAGTCTTCGCTTCCTCCTCGAGAGCACCATAGACCTACATTTTATCATGCTCAAACCTCTTCAGGTTCTCCTCTCCTTGAAGGGACCCAGCATCCAAGAAGAAGGCGGCATCAAGATATGCGTGGTCCAGTAAGTCGCGGTGTCTCCTGCGAAGACGCGACGTGAGCCTCCTTGGCCGATATACTTTCCTTCTGATCCTTGCGCTCGAACTCCCGTTGGATCCGAGCGCTGATCAGAAGTGACGTCGGCTCGTCACTAGGTTTCACCTGAACCAGTTCCTCCAGATGGTACAGGAGTTCCCCTAAGCGATCGAGCTCTCTCCTGCACCGCCTAGCCAATTGGGTGCCCCCTAGGCGTCGGATCTCCTCAAGACAACCGAAGACGTGAGGAAGCAGGTCGTAGCATCTGCCTTGGCTAATGAGGGCGGCCACCCTTCGAAAGTCATCCTCCAGCCTCTTGAGGAGGTCTAAAGTCGGGTTAGGTTTAGGAGCGGCCGCCGGCAAGGCAGTGTCGGCGGCACCGGAGGAGGAAGCGGCCTCCTTGCCCTTGGAATCTTGCGGCTTAGTCTCAGGAGCCATGGTTCGAGGCAACAAAGCCTCTGCAAGAATTCTCTCCAGGCAAATTTTCGTAAACACGAGAACTCTGCCAAAGGAATGGTTAGCACATTATATACCCGAAAGCCCAACGGCTGAGATTCACTTCCCCAAATAAATCGAACGGCTCAGATCTCTAGCGACGCTTCGAGCTCGACGCCCATAAAAGCTTCGCTCTTGGGACTCCAAACCGACCGTTCGGATTGAGCGCGGAAGGCAAAGAGTTTCGTCACTTTGCAATTAATAAGGACTGACGCGCCCACATCGCCGAAGCCGGTGAGCATTTGGGTCTGTAGGTAGACACGTGGCCCAAACTCGCCAGCACTTGAGTTTTGCCTGCGGACCAAGTTCGCCAGCACTTGAGTTTCGCCTGCGGACCAAATTCGTCAGCACTTGAGTTTCGCCTGTGGCCCAAACTCGCCAGCACTTGAGTTTCGCCTGTGGCCCAAACTCGCCAGCACTTGAGTCTCGCTTGTAGTCCAAACTCGCTAGCATTTGAGTTTCGCTTGCAACACAAACTCGCATCGCTTGAGGTTCGCCTGCGGCATAAAATCTCCAGTAATTGAGTCTGCCCATCGCATGAGTAAGACGCTGAATGGCAACACAATGAAAAATGAGAAGATTGTGTATGCTACGAGAAAGTACGAAGTTCATTAGATGTTTTTGGACAATACATTTGAACAAAATTATGACTTTACAATCAAGAGAGTCATAACATTACATTCGAGAAGCAAAACATTGAACAAGGTATCTTGAATCTACTCCTATCCTACGGATTTATTCTAGGAGTTTGAAAGATGCGAGTTTGGCTCTGACTACAGCTATCTTCTCCACATGCATGGCGCGAGCTTTGCCCTCTGCCTCCTGCTGGACCCTCGCCTCGAAAGTAGCATGAGCAGCGACATCCTCCTGAAGCAGCAGTCGAAGATTATGCCTCTCCCTTGCAAGATCGCCTTGCACGGTCTCGTTCTGAATGCGTAGGCCCGTCAAGATTGATTCTCCCTCTGCGTGTGGGATCATACCTAAAAAAATCAAAGAAACGGTAGATTCTGTGTCAGATTGCAATAGGTGGTGGCGAAGATCCAAATGACCGATAAGGGCCTCTTTGTCTTCTATGTCTCGCCTTCGGCACTCTTGCTGCCACACGGCACGACGACGAGCTAAAGCCAAGAATGGCTTTACTTCAAGCTCCAGAGCCACATGTCGCAAGTCCTCCAGTTTTGTTAAGAGCAATTCCAGATCAATGAGTCTCATCGAGCAGTGTATGACGAGCCTATAGTCGCCCTGGTGCTGGATGTAGGCCATACGGTCTGAGAGGGACTGTTTCAGTTCCACGAAGGTGCTATGGCCCTGATCGATGAGCAAGATCACTCGCTTCACGGCACTCTCTAATTCCTCTAACTAGGTCGCAACGAGGTCCGGAGGTTTAGACTCCGGGTCGCGGCCAGGTGCGGGAGCCGAAGAAGAGGCACCGTCTCCCGTCTTCTCCGCACCAGATACCTTCGCCCGCAGTGCCATCTTGAACGAGAAGGAAGCAAGGAACACTGTGACCTCTTCGACAAAGAAAGAGGGCAATGTATGATGTACGGCCCAAGGGCGTCTCTCGAACGATCCAGATTGGGTGTGGAACGAAGAGCCCCCTGTTACACCGCCTTTAATACGAAGTGACGTGCCAGCACCAACCCAGCTAGCAAGCACGTAGGACCGCAACTAGACATGTGGCTACTCCCTAATCAGCATTCAACTCACCTTCGACTTAATTCGCCTGTGGCTAGAGCTCGCCCACAGCCTAAACTCGCCAGTGATTGGAATCCAGCTATAGCTCGAACTTGCCCACCGCGACTTCACAGAGAGAGATAAAAGCTGGAAGGATAAAAGGCAACAATAACAGAAAGGAGAACATGCACAAACACGTTTCGAAGATCAAAGGAGCATATCATTCATCCAGTTTTAAGACAGTACATTTGAACAAAGTTATAATTTTACAATCGAACGAGTCATTAACAACAAATGTCTTAACACTGTTCGGCCCAGAGAGTCTAGTCCAGGAGGCTGAAAGATGCAAGCTCCGCTTTAGCTGCGGCCACCCTCCTCGCGTGGTCTTCCTGGGCTTTATCCTCAGCTTCCTTCTGGGTCCGACCCTCGAAGGTGGAGGCAGCGACAGAGTCTTTCTGGCGCAGCATCTGAAGGTTTCGGGTCGCCTCTTCGACAGCTTTGTCAACTTTATGACTCTTAGATCGGAGGCCCCCTAGAGTCGTCTCCGCAAGCTCCAACTTAGCCCTCAGACGGGATACGATAGAAGTAAGAGTACCTATCCGCTCCCCCAGTGAGCGCTGCTGGTCTATCAGGAAGGCGGTATGGGACTCCAAATCCGCCATTTCCCTCGAACGAACCTCCTGTTCCTACGCCTCCCGTCGCCGAACTTGAGACAAGAAGCACTCCACGTTAGCCGCGGGATCTCCTTGCAGCAGAGTCTCTAGGTGTGTCAGACGCGACTCCAGATAGAGAAGCCGCTGCATGCAACGGGCGGTGAGACGAGGTTCACCCAACCACCTGAGATCGACCATGCGATCCAGGAGGGACTGTTTGAAGTCGGCATAGATCCCAAGACCAAGGCTGACGAGGGAAATCACCTGCTTCACGGTATTTTCGAACTCTTTGATACAAGCTTGTAAAGACAGAGAGCCTGAGGGAACGGGCTCTTGATCCTGAGCAAGCGCTGCAATGGGAGGAACCTCAAGGCAAGGCTCCGCTCTAGGCGGGGGAACAGGCTGAGAATCGGGAGAAGCCACGGCTCCCTCGGACTCATCGTTGGAAACAAGTATGGGCTCAGTCCCCCGCTCTCCGGTGGGGGGCACTCCTTCCCGAACTACACGATGGCAACAAAAAAAAGAGAGGGTTAAGAGCAGGTGGTATCACCTTACTCACAGACCCATAATCGAATCGGACGAGGGCCTAGACGCTAAAATACCTTCGGCGGCGGCGGCTTCGACGGCGAAAGAGGAGGAAACACCCTTACCCTTCTTTAAAGCGGTCCTCTTCACCTTTGGCGCCATAACAAACGCAGTGAAAAAGGAAGCGTCTCTACTAGAAAGACAACTGGAGCCACGACACCCCTCAATGCAGAGAGGGAGGGGCATTAAATACCCGGCATGGGTGAACACCCGCCGTTCGATTGGACCGTTCGAATTGAACAGTCACAGATAAGGCAATGTGATACCAAATCTCACACAAACGATTGAGATGTGTCAGTTTCCAACATGATCTCTGGCCAACAGTTCAGGTCGGGTACGAAGAAAGGGGAACCCCTACTACGTCACTTTTAGCGGGAAAAGACATGCCCACGCCGTCTTAATTAGTAGGCATATGGCCCACCAAAAGCAAGGCCTGCCCACGAATTGAATTCATCAGGCGAACTCACTTATGTTGAGTTCGCCCGAGGGCTCAGACCCGCACGCTATTGCAATCTGCCTAACTAAGGCTCAATCACAGTGGGGGTTCGAACCACTTTCAAATTCGTCTAAAGATTGAACCTAATCGGGACTCAAGCAAAACTCGATACCACCAACAATAACTGGGTTCGAACAACTTTGAAACCGGAATCCCTCAGGGTTCGCGCTGGCACCTCGATACCACCGACAATAGAGGAGCGAATGGCGAAGGTCGTGATCCTTAGCCGGCAACTTGAAGTGCGCATTGGTGCCACCAGCGTAGGTCCAGAACCACCCTCGCGCACCATCAATCAACCCTCCTTCATAATCAAAATGAGGGTTGACGTTCCTAACATAGAGATGGTCATACCCGAACTGACGGGCAAACCTACAAGGGAAATAAGATTCAAGATAACACACGGGGCCAGTTCGCAAGATGTGATACCCCGGTCGGATGTTAACTAACCACCGGAAGCCGCAAAGAGAGAACGGTGTTATGGGCCGCCGTCGACACGTCCCGAAGCGACTCGCCATATCCACCCCCCAGGGAAGTAAGGGAAGAATCGTCGGAAGTTATAATGACCAAAATAAGACAACGTCTTCCTCATATCAGGGACGTCCTTACACTTCCAAGAGCATCTTTCCAAACGCTGGACGAACGGGACCGATCCCTCTCCTTGAAGAGCTGCTGGGGCACTCATCAAACACTCGCAGTGGTATACGAACCACGCCATCAAATAAGTGTACGGCAGCCCCACTCGCGGATTAGGAGTCTTGGCGACTTCACCCTCACCCTCGTCAACATATGACACGCGGCTTGCAGTTTCCTCTAAGTTATTATGGAATATCTGGAGCTATAACATCCATATTAAGAGCTCAGCTGAGATGGCAATTATGAAGGTTTGAAAGAGGATGAGTATATCTTTATCTTGTATATTAAATTTTGATAGACTTCAGATCTAGCCAAAAATACTCTTGAAGTTACTAATAGGATACAATTAGTACATGTGCAGAGATTGCTAGATGAAGAAAGATGCACTGATTAGATAAAGAAAGTTGATCAGAGATAAGGGAAGCTTGAATGAGAAAAGAAGTATGCTAGAGAAGCGGGGGTTGAAGGCATGTTATTTTCCTTTCTTGCTTGATTATTTGGGGAAATTGCGCCGTTGACCCTGCAGTTTGCCGCCGAATCCCCATCAAAAAACCCTAGTTCTTCCTCCCCGAATCGGATCTTGCCGCCTCTCCTCCTCCTCATTTTCGTCGGACACCTGACTTGTAAGTCCTCTACCTCTCAAGCTCATTTTTACAAGTAACAATTGATTTAATTTCTGTTCTATCAATGGTGAAAGTGTTGTTATTATTGAATTTCTAATTTTCTGCATCCTTGAACTAGTTGATACAAACTTATCATGTCCTTTATATGTTTGTTCAATGAAAGCATCATTCACTGCATTAATATAGGTTCTATTTTCATCTTTTATTTCAAATATTTTGAACAGAGAGTTCCTAAATGATGCTTTTATGTGTTTCTTCCTCCCTCCCCCAGTTATTGTCATTCTTGTTAATTAGCTGGAGCTTGTAAACTTGTCATTTCTTAATGTTACATCTCACGCAAATGTTATCATTCTGTGTACTGATCTTGCAGGTTCCCATATATTTGATAGCTTGATAATAGATTATTCTCTAATTATGCCATATAT
>BQKN01065036.1:903945-917384 GCA_022839385.1 Asparagus kiusianus
AAACTAAACCCAAGAGGGTTCTAGCCTCAAGGTGAATAGTATAAAAAATTAAAATCTAACTACAAAATAAATTGTAAAATCTAAACTATAAAATAAATTATAAAAATTAAATGTAAGAAAATAAATCTATTCTATAAGCATGAAATAAATCTAAGGTAAGAGGGTTCTAGCCTCTTGGCTATTTAACAAGAAAATAAAATCTAACTACAAGCATAGAAATAAATATAAACTAATAAGCAATAAAAAAAGAAATAAAAGAGAAAAATAAAAGAATTGCAAACCTTCAAATAATTCTTCATCTCCATCTTCATCATCCAACAAAGAGAAGAAATATTTAAAGTGATGAAAAAAATATTTGATTAATTGTAACAAAAGTTATAAATTTGTAAGGCCTTCTCAACTAAGAGTAGCCATCCTCTCCAAATAGAGTTATAAAAATTTTCACATCTCTAACCCCTCACTCTCTACCACTATTTATAGTAAACATTAGTGAATGAGAGCCCTTAGATCGAAATCTTATCAAAAAACCATGAATTTCAGCCTTAGATTCGTAACTACCTGTTGATGGTATCGATACCAGCATCGATAGGGGTATCGATGCTGGCATCGATACTTGCATCGATGCTAGCATCGATGCCACCATCGATGCTGGCATCGATGTGCACCCCTTTCTGGTTGCTGTCTAGGAATTCCTCTTGTATTTGGCTTTGGGCTTTTGGCTCTTGGGCTTTTGGGTTTCACACTTGTTTTCTTCATTAAGTCAATGGGCTTTTGTTGAAATATAAGATTTTTGAGATTTATTCTTCATTAACCTGCAATTAAAGATAAAAATAATTATTAGTAGTATATTTATTCATATAAAATAGATAATGAGGGTATAAAATTATAATAAAATATGATTATAAAATACCCCCACAACTAAACTTTTGCTAGTCCTCTAGTAATGAAAGAAAAATCCTAATTCACTTTCGCAGGAATCGCGGTTGTATTTAGCGCATAAAACAAGCCTTTAAACTCCTAGGTTACCCTAGTGGACGAGTTGTAGTCTCGTGAGGGTTTGCAGTGAATATACCCACAAAATTCGGTCATCTTGCCAAATTAAAGAAGTTAGTAAAAAACTAAATTTACTTGATAATTGAAGATAGTTATTACTCAAGAAAATATTTTTATTTATAACTCTAAGGTAAATTTCCTAGAAAATCTTCTCATTATAGCAATACAAAACCAAGCCAAACTTAGAAATTCAATTTAAAAGTTTAAAAAAGAATATGCTAACTAATTGTTTTAAATAATTTTTAAGTTACTTGATCTAAAATATTTTCCAAGACCATATATACAAATATAACTATATATAATATTTATTAGTATTTTTATTTTTATTATTTTTTATATTATTTTTTAACTCTTTCTTCTTTGGTGATTTTTTTCTACTTTAACGGGCTTTCTAAGCGACCATTTAACGAGTTTTGGGCCAATAGATCCCAACCTAATTGGGCTTAGGTCATTAAGTATGAAAATACTCCTTAGGCTTAATTACTCGGTCAGCTTAGGCTTTATAAGATAGAATCACCTTGAATTCAAGAGTTTTTTTTCTTTCTTTTTTTTTTTTTTTGGTGTCCATTTTTCGCACTGTTCTTTTACAATTTTTTTATATGTATATGTATATATATTCTGAAAAATATATAAGTCAAGACACTTTGAAAAATTATTTTTAACTCTATGCTAAGCATGCATAAATTCTATTATTTTAAATAAAAATCTAAGTTAAGGCTTAAGTAAAGTATACTACTTTGAAAATTATTTCTTAAGAAATTCATTTAGAGTTATCATAAAAGGTAAACTTGAGTAAATAACAAACTAGAGATTAGAAAATTTAAAATTTATCAAATAAATTAATTATTACATAACTCTATCAATTTGGTAAGTGGCGATATTTTTATAATTTTTTTTAGGAAAAGGGGGAAAATGATAAAAATGCAACTAAAAATATAAAATAAAGAGAAAAAATAATTAATTCCCACCCCCACACCTAAATTTTGTATTGTCCTCAATGCAAACTCTATGATGCACAAAGTAAAGCAGATAAGAAGTAAAGTACTTACATTTGATCAGTTGATAAAAATCTGCAATTACCTTTGGTCTGAGGAGGATAGAATCAAAATTTTATTCTTTTTTCTTTTTTTTCTCTTTTTTTTCTCTTTTTTTATCTTTTTTTACAACTGAACAAGAAACTCTAAAATAAGAGAAGATTTTATTATACTGAAATAAACAAAATAAACAATGTAGAATAAAATATTCAACATGAAGAGCTCATGTTCTACATTAAATCCTACCTTATTGCTAAAAATTCTTCCCCGGGTTTTAAACAAATTCAAAATGATATAACAGTACTGTGATGAAATTCCAAGCATATCCGTGTTCAATAATTCTTGTGGCGATGAAAGGTATGTATTATTAGTGTCATTCGTTTTGAACTTAGATTCTTGATTTATGAATGTTTGTTTTCTAACAACCAAATTATCTTTAACAATTTTCTCAACCCCATGGTTTATGGTTGATGTATAAAAATTTGGTTGTTGTTTATTTTCCAAAAATCTTAGTTTATCAAGAAAGAGTTCTTCAAAATTTAGTTCAAAGCAGCAATTGTTTAACACAGTTTCCTTATTTTGACAAACCGGATCTGCTTCTCCTAATATTTTCAGCTCCTCATCAAAAATTTCCTCAAAACTTAGATCTGATTCTTCTTCTTCCTCCTCTGGTCTTTCCTGAATTGAGTTATCAGAAGGAGAATGAATTAGAATAAGAATTTGGCTTAAAGGTGTTCTTTCCTGATTATCGACCTATTTTCCCGACTGTAGTGCATTCATTTGAGTGTCCTTAGGATTGACCATGGGTTGACTCAGAATTTCTCCTTCCTCTCCTTCACTTATGGCACTAGCTAGTTGATCAATGTGGGTTTCTAATCTAGCTATGGCTTGAGTGTTAGAGTTAAGTATGAGTTCGGTTGATTACATAAAGGAGTTCATCGTGTAGGATGTTTGAGTTAACATATCTGTGGCTAGTGTGGAGGTCTTAATTATGATTTCAAAACCTTTTTCCAAAATGTTGAGACGTTTATCATGATCTGTATCAAGAGGAGTGTGCGTTACAACTTGATGATGAGAATACTGATTTTGATGTGACAGACTAGGTTGTTGAAATTATGGATGAGAATTGAAAGGAATTGTATTTCCCCTGAGAAAATGTTGGGTCGAAGAGGGAGTGAAGTTTTGAGTTCCGGAGTGGTTTCCCTGATTCTATGCAATGTTTGTGTAACTTGCCCAACCTGGATTGTAGGTTGGAAAGAATAGATCATTCACCGAATATTGAGATGAGCTCTCTACAAACTCCCGAGCTTCATTAGGGATTTCAATCCTATTAGGATAACATAAATTTTGAAAAATATGTGGATTAGCCATTTGTTCAAAACGAATTTATCGATGTGTATTGTCCCTAATCCATGTTTTGCATGCACCAAAAACAATTTCTTTTTATACTTTAAAAAAATTAGTTTTTTAAGAAAAAAGAAAAACAAAACAAAAGCAATCACTTTTCAATCATGCTAACTCTACGGTTCAGCCTAACTCAGCTAGACCAGCTCCTAACCAAAAATTCCTTAAGTAAAAAGATAAAAGTTTTACTCGGTTAGTTAGCCAGGTAAGAATAGGAACAAAGGTCGATCATAGATCGATTAAGTACCTAGTTCATTGCAGAGCACTTTACGTAACCCTTAAACCTTACCTTAGACACCAACTAATCCAAGAAAACTTAAACCGGTTCACCAAACGATTCTTTGTTCCTTATTGAGCTCGATTCCTTATGGCTAACATCTAATGAGTTTTATTAGGCTTGGGTTGTGTAGTGAGGAATTTGTGATTTTTGGGCTAAGGAAATGGTGATGAAATCCCTCATCTTATCTTGATTATCGGGTTTTGTCCTTAAAAATATTTTCAAGAGTGTGCCAAACCAAGATGCTCAAATCACTTTGGTTAATTCCTACTAACTATATAAAATGCAACCCTAGGAATTAAAAGCGATTAAAAAGGATGGTAAAAAGAAAATCTTGTTTTTAGGGTTAACAATCAGACAAATGAGAAGGAAGAAAATTGTTTGGATTTATAATCTTGTTAGTCAATGTCAAAGTGGAGGGTGAATTTTATTATGTTCAACGAAAATAAAAACTCTTTTTAGATCCTAAAATTGTCACTAATTGTGAGAAACTAGCTAAAGATATGGAATTGAAAATATTAGGAAGAAGACTTACCACAAGCGAATCTCCAAGTCCTTAATCTCCAATCCTTGATCTTTAATCTCCAAGTAGTTCTTTCACAAGAAACACATAAGTTAAAGAACCGAAATAATTAAAACCAACTTAAGCACCCTCCCCGGCAGCGGCGCTAAAAACTTGATGCGGCATAAATATGTCCCAAAAATATTGCAAGTGCACAACCGTGTCAAGTTATAGTATAAAAAGTTATCGATCCCACGAGGAATGTGTTTTGTAGGAAAAAAAATATAAATCGGTTCTTATGTTGTGTGCGTGACAAATAGGAGTGAAGAATAAGTATGATTGTGGAGAGATAATGAGAGTGAAAGTAATAGTGTGTAAATCGGTACAAAATGTAAGTGAGAGTAGATGTGATAAAGAATGAATGATTTTCACAAGGAGAAAAATAAAGATGAATAAAATCAAGAATCAAAAAGGAAAATCAAGAATAAAAAGAAAATTCAAGAAAGTAAAGATGGCGAATTTAATTAATGATATGGATAATCTAGAATTGAATCCACTTCTTAGAAAAAGGTGATTCCCTAGAGGGTTCTAGCCTAAAGGCGAATCAACGAAAATGAAAATAAACAAAAAGGAAAACTAAACCCAAGATGGTTCTAGCCTCAAGGTGAATAGTGTAAGAAAATAAAATGGCGATTCTCTAGAAGGTTCTAGCATAAAGGCGAATCAAAGAAAATAAAAATAAACAAAAAGAAAAACTAAACCCAAGAGGGTTCTAGCCTCAAGGTGAATAGTAAAAAAAATTAAAATCTAACTGTAAAATATATTGCAAAATATAAACTATAAAATAAATTGCAAGAATTAAATGTAAGAAAATAAATCTACTCTATAAGCACGAAATAAATCTAAGGCAAGAGGATTCTAACCTCTTGGCTATTTAACAAGAAAATAAAATCTAACTACAAACATAGAAATAAATATAAACTAATAAGCAATAAAAAAAGAAATAAAAGAGAAAAATAAAAGAAAGACAAATCTCCAAATAATTCTTTATCTCCATCTTCATCATCTAACAAAGAGAAGAAATATTTAAAGTGGTGAAAAAATTATTATATTAATCGTAACAAAAGTTATAAATTTAGAAGGCCTTCTCAATTAAGAGTGGCCCTTCTCTCCAAATAGAGTTACAAAAATTTTCACACCTCTAACTCCTTACTCTCTACCCCTATTTATAGCAAACATCAGTGAATGAGAATCCTTGGATCCAAATCTTATCCAAAAACCATGGATTTCAGCCTTAGATTCGTAACTGCCTGCTGATGGTATCGATACCAGCATTGATAGGGGTATCGATGCTGGCATCGATACTGGCATCGATGTGCACCCCTTTCTGGTTGCTGTCCGAGAATTCCTCTTGTATTTGGCTTTGGGATTTTGGCTCTTGGGCTTTTGTGCTTCACACTTGTTTTCTTCATTAAATCAATGGGCTTTTGTTGAGATATGAGATTTTTGAGATTTATTCTTTATTAACCTGCAATTAAAGATAAAAACAATTACTAGTGATATATTTATTCATATAAAATAGAGGGTATAAAATTGTAATAAAATATGATTATCACAACCCTTTAGTTAGAGGATCTGTTATCATGGAGTTTGTCCCAATATGCTCTATGGATAGCTATCCACTCTGTACCCTTTCTTTCACAACCAGGAACTTAATGTCAATATGTTTTGACTTAGTCAAGCTCCTGTTGTTATTGGAATACATTACTGCTGATTTATTGTCACAAAATAACT
Source organism: Asparagus kiusianus (assembly GCA_022839385.1). Lineage (NCBI taxonomy): Eukaryota > Viridiplantae > Streptophyta > Magnoliopsida > Asparagales > Asparagaceae > Asparagus > Asparagus kiusianus. The sequence continues at coordinate 910,010 of BQKN01065036.1, forward strand.
TAAGTAGTCTTTCAACTTTATCCAGAATGCACAGTCCAGTGATAAAATTTTACAACCATATTCAATGATTGGATACCTCATAGCAAGCTACAAACTCTGCTGCCATAGTGGATAAAGCTACAAGTGCTATTTGATACTTTTCTATGATATAGCTCCTCCTGCTGACATATAAATGTAGCCTGATGTAGACTTTCTACTATCTTGGCATCCAGCAAAATCAGTATTAGAGTACCCAATGACCTCCAGCTGATCTGGTTTTCTGTATATGAGCATATAATCTTTTGTTTTCTAACGATATCTCATAACCCTTTTGACTGTTATCCAATGATCCATACCAGGGTTGCTTAAGTATCTCCCTAACATCCCAACAATGTACGCAATAATCGGATGCGTACACAGCTGAGCATACATTAGACTTCCTACAGCCGAAGCATAAGGAATCTTCTGTATTTCCTGAATTTTAAGGTTACCTTTAGAGCACTGATTGAGACTAAACTTGTCTCTGTTAGCAACAAGGATGTGTCCTGGTCTGCAGTCTTGCATGCCAAATCTTTTAAGAAATTTATCGATATAGCTCTTTTGTGATAATCCAAGTATACCTCGAGAACGATCTCGATGTATCTGGATTCCTAATATAAAAGAGGCATCCCTAAGATCTTTCATCTTAAAATTTTTTGATAGAAATCTCTTAGTTTCGTGCAACATGCCTATATCATTTGTGGCAAGCAATATATCATCAACATACAGAATCAGGAAAATATACTTACTCCCACTAAACTTTTGATATATACAGTCATCAACAATGTTCATCTCAAAACCAAACAAGATAATTATTTGTTAAAGCTTGTAATACCATTGACGAGGAGCTTGCTTGAGTCCATTGATGGATTTCCTTAATTTGCAAACCATATTCTTCGGGTCTCCTGACACAAAGTTTTCTTGTTGCACCATATAAATTATCTCATCAATATCACCATTGAGAAATGCAGTCTTAACATCCATCTGATGTAACTCAAGATCAAAATAAGCAACAAGTGTCATGATTGTTCTAAAAGAGTCTTTCGATGAAACCGAAGAGAAAATCTCTGTATAATCAATACATTTCTTTTGAGTGAAGCCTTTAGCTACAAGACGTGTCTTATACCTCTTCACATTACCATTTACATCCCGCTTGGTTTTAAATATCCATTTACAACTAATTAGTTTTGCACCTTCTGGTAATGGGATAAGTTCCCAAACCTTATTGTCTTGCATAGACTTGTACTCTTTATTCATGACATCAATCCACTTTTGAGAGTTAGAACTTTTTTATGGCCTGAAAGAAATTGATTAGATCATCTTCCATCATTCCATTATTTTCCTCATGTTCTTAGAGAAATATAATATAATCATCCTGAATAGCATTTCTTCTTTCTCTCATGGATCTCCTTAAAGGCACTGGTTCTTGAGATTGTTGAGTTTGTTTTTTTGGAACAAGGAGTTGTTCAATATTATCATCTTGAGGTTTCGGATTTACTTCTTGAGCAATAATAGGTATAGAAACCTGAAGATTATCAAAAGTAACTGTATGGATTGGATCTGAAGCCAATTCCTCCTCAAAAGCAATGTTTCTAACCTTATTTCTCCCCCTAAACTCAACATCCTCAAAGAATGTTATTGTTCCCGTCTCAAAAATATTTCTAAGCATGGGATCATAAAACTTATAGCCCCTAGAGCGTTCAGAATACCCAATAAAGTAGCTGATAACTGTTTTGGAGTCCAATTTCTTTTCATTTGGCCTATAAGGCCTTGCCTTAGCTGGACATCCCCAAATATGTAAGTGCTTTAAACTAAGTTTTTGACCAGTCCAAAGTTCATAAGGTGTTTTAGCAACTACTTTACTTGGTACTCTGTTCAGAATGTAAGCTGATATCTTTAGTGTTTCTCCCCAGAGTGACTTTGGTAAAGAAGAATAAGCAATCATACTTCTTACCATATCCTTAAGAGTCCTATTTCGTCTTTCATCTACACCATTCGTGCTATGTCACTCCCCGCTTCCCAAAATACACGGGAACCGGGACGTGAACAAGCCCGCGACGTATTAGACTGAGGAGAGATAAGTGCTAGACCTCTTCTTCTCAATCTAATACGCTAAGCGTCTGGAAATAAAACAAAGCGAAGTCACAGGTCCCCGATCACAGATAGCAAGAATATAATGAACAACACAGAACAAAATAGTACATATCACAAATGAATATCATCCCAGGCATAATATTCGGGTCAACATGCCCTTATACAAGACTATCTGAACGAAATACTGAAAATATAAAATACAATGATCCAGCGGAAAGAAATGCTAACTAAGATCAAATGACTAAGCTTCAGCTTCTTCTGCTACACCGTCTTCAAGGTACTCCTGCTGTGAATCCTCTGGCTCCTGCTGAACCTGCTCTTCTCCTAAGTCTGACGTACACCAGAGAAAACAGGTGTACGTCAGGTGCATGACGCACGGTAAGATCCCACTCGGGAAAATAATAATACAGAAGAATGACCAATGCAATGACAGTAATAACAAATAGAAACATGCAGCTGAAATACTATCAAGCTAGATATAATCCATCACTAGAGTATAACAATCAGGAGAAAATATAAACATCCGAGTAACAAGATCATACAGCTAGCCATCCTATAATCATCCACATAACAAGGTCATACAACTAGATGGAATTAATATTTAAAAATCTACAATAAGAGACGTAGTACGTCGAGCGAAATAATCCAAACAAGGAAACCCTCATGTATATACCATATGTCTCAAATTATAAATAATTAAATATTAATCCCGATCTATGTATGAAAAGAAGTACAACCGGCCTACATCTCACAAGACTCATACTTAGTCAAGAATCAAGGTCATGTAACTAACCATCACATCACTCATCTCAAATAATCAACGATCTCAATACCCCTGCTCCTCAGACCCACCCCAGGCCGAAACAAGACACTGGCGCGAGCCTGGAAAACAAATAATAATCTCGATATCACCTCACCTCAGACCCACCCCAGGCCGAAACAAGACACTGGCGCGAGCCTGGAAATAATCAACAACCACAATATCACTGCTCCTCAGGCCCACCCCAGGCCGACACAAGGCGCTGGCGTGAGCCTGGTAATAATCACAATCACATCTACTCACATGAACCAAGATTTCTCATCCCAATTCTCGTAATTCCAGGTCAAATACACATGAAATTCTAGATCCTAATTGTGTCATACAGGTCACTATAGTCATAAACTCCTAATAATTCTTAATCACAACAATAAACAATCAATACAACTAATCATGTGCAATAATATCATGGCATGTCAGATAATCAAAAAGAATTATAAATCATAAACAACCTCTACATAATTCAGAAAATAATCTTTTTCTAAATTAATTCATTTTAAATTATTTCCTTTAACAATTAATCTAAACTAATTTATTTTCCAAAATAAATTCTTTTAAATAATTATAATTATCTAAAAATGATTCTTTTGCCGAACTAAATTCTTTTAATTCCTTATAATTATTCTAAAAATGTCATTTATCATATTACCATTAATATTCTTTAGCAAACAATCCCACGCAGGTTATAACATATCGCATTCTATTCTATAAAATCAATTATTAACAGATATAAATAATGGAAATACAGATCAAGGAAAGCGGGATCTTGCCTACGAGACCGTGAGGTCTGATGACGAGGCTACGATGCCAATGCGGACGCGGCGTGTGGCGATCGAGGCGACGTAACGGATGGCGGTTCTGCAACTGGATGTGCGTTGGCATTTGATCGAGCAGGTGGCGTGCGACGACACAAAGGTGGCGAAGGCGGTCAGCGGCAGTCGACGGGGCAAGGGGTGGTCGGAGTTCGACAGCCTGGGCGGATCTGGTGGCTGAAGGGGAGGCGGAGGTGGCTGTCGTCGACGGTGTGCTGGCAGCGGCTGCAAGGAGGAGCAGGGGTGGAGGCTAAGGTGGGCGGCGATGCTGGATCTCAATGGGGGCCGCTGGTGGTGATGGGGTGGTCGTGGGGAGAGAGGAGATGGGGGAGGAGCGGTCGACGGCGGCGGGACTCGAGCTGGCGGCCGTGTTGGGCTGCAGGCGGCGGTCACGCGAGCTCGAGGAGGGGGCCGGCGACGGGCACTGGGGGAGCAGCGACGGCTAGAGGTAGGAGGAGGCGGCTGGGTTCGAGTGCGGGGGTTGGCGGTGATGGTGGCCAAAGAGGTGGCTGTGTAGGCTTGGGTTCGTCGGAGGGGGAGGAGAATGGAGGTGGCGGCGGGGTTTTCTCGTGAACATGAGAGATAAGAGAGAGAGAGAAAGAAGGAGAGAGGCGACAGGGGATGAACATGAGAGAGGGTGAGGTGGTTTATATATATATACGTATAATAGTAATTAGGGTTAGGGTTTAATGATTAAATAATTAAAATAAAATAATTACGGTACCTAAAAATTAAACTAATTACAGAATAATTATCTACAATTAAAAACGTACACGTTGAGCTAATACAATAGTTGATACGAAATAGTCGAAAAATACCCATATTGTATAATTAAACAAGAATAAATAATAATAAAAATATATTTACTTATATTTAAAATCAAATAATTATGGGATAATTATATACACAGTAAAACGTACTAGTTATACTAATACGATAAATAATATGTAACAATAGAAATAATACAATAAATTATACCAAAAACACGTAATTAATAATACCATGTATTATGAAATAATTTGTAATAATATTAATAATACAATATATTATTTAAAATATTACGTAATAGTACCGACAACACAACAAATTAATTCTAGAAATTTTTACTACACGAAATAAATTTATAAATATTAAAACCATTTAAATAAATATAATTTTGGTTTTTAAATCGTAGAAAATTATAGGGAATCAAGAAAAATACAGATACCCTTTTAAAAATAATAATTAAACATTTTAAAATACCAAAATATTATTTTAACTAGTATCAAAATTCATGGTCCTTACATGCTAGGTGAGCCCGGTATGGTGTACTGTGAGACGATACCGTATTCTTCTAGGTATCTAGCAAATGGTCCCGAACGTTGTTCATCTGAACCATCATATCTGCCGTAGTACTCACTACCACGATCCGATCTAACAGTTTTAATTCTTTTGTTGAGTTTATTCTCAACTTGAGCTTTAAATCTTTGAACATGTCCAGAGACTCAGATTTTTCATGAATGAGATATAGGTACCCATAACGTGAGTAATCGTCTATGAATGATATAAAATATTGTTGATCATTCCAAGATGTCGTAGGGAATGGTCCACAAATATCTGTATGTATCAATTCTAAGACTTCTGAAGATCTATTAGCACCTAATCTCTTAACTTTGGTCTGTTTTCTTTTGATACATTCAACACAAACGTCAAAATCCGAAAAATCAAGGGAATCTAAAATGCCATCAGACACAAGACGCTCAACTCTACCTTTTGAGATATGATTCAAGCGCTTATGTCATAATGTCTCTGATATTTTTTATTTAATTTACGCTTAGTACCACGTGATTCCACATGCAAAGTTTTATTATAAGAAGCAACTGTATCAAGCAAATATAGGTTGTTATATTACTCAAGTAACCAGTTTTTACAACATTTGAATTAAAAGATAAACTGAATTGATTGATTCTAAATGAACAAAAATAATCTGATTTGTCTAATACAGAAACAGAAATCAAATTCCATCTAAAAGACGGTACTAAAAAGGTATCTTTCAAATCCAAATAAGAACTAGTTCCTAACAGCAACCTAAAGTGCCTAATTGCTTCCACATCTACCGATTGTCCATCGCCCACAAAGATGTGTCTTTCAACATCACTTGGCTTTCGGTAGCTCAGGCAACCCTACATAGAAACACTTATATGAGTAGTAGCACCAGAGTCTAACCACCAAGTGTTTCTAGGTACTGAAACTAAATTAACCTCAGAACAGACCAAAATAAGGAACATACCCTTCTTAGCACGTCACGCATGATATTTGGTACAATCCTTCTTTATGTGTCCAACCTTATTGCAAAAGAAACAACCATGATCATCCTTATATTGTTTCTTCTGAATTGGACTCTTAGCAGCTTCATTATCATTCTTAATTTTCTTACCCTTATCCTTAGAGGCAACGGCCAAATGAGCACTTTCAGTCTTATCTTGCTTCAACATATCTTCTTCTTACACACAGTGTGAAATGAGCTCATTTAGAGTCAATTTCTCCTTTTGGCAGTTACAACTGAACTTAAACTGATTGAATTATGCAGGAAGAGACAATAGAACCAGATGCACTAGTAACTCGTCACATAGGTCGAGTTTGAGTGACTTAAGTTTTGAAGCAATATGAGATATTTCCATAATGTACTCCCTGATATTTTCTTTGCCTTTATACTTCATCGAAATCAAGCGATCTAACAGCGTGCTTGTTTCTACCTTATCGTTTTTCGCAAAATGCTTCTCAATTTCGGTAAGAAAATCTTTAGCCTTAGTAATCCCTTCGGATTCTATACCCCTGAAGGCTTTCGGGACGCTACGCTTAATGATCATGAGACTCATGCGATTTGAACGCTCCAATTTCTCATACTCCTTCTTTGCATCAGGAGTGCTATCCGCACTGAGAGGTTGGGGTTGTTCAGTTATTAATGTAATGTCTAAATCCATGTAGCCAAGAACAATTAAAATGTTCTCTTTCCAAACCTTAAAATTTGTCCCATTGAGCATGGGAATTGAGTTAATGTTAGCAGAAATTATTGTAGCAAATGCATTAACAGAAATAAACAAAAGATTTTAACCTTAATTAGTAATCAATAAAATTTAAATAATGACAAATCCCATCTCAAGATATCTGACACAACATTAATATCAAGTCTTTGGATAGTTATATTAATTTGTAAGTGATATCTTCTTGCAATGATCAAACGTTGATAATAACTCATGTTAAATAATAAAACTATCTTTGGATCGATTCATTATCCACATGTAAACCTTATAATTGTCACGTGTTTATCACCGCAGATGCGTATGCAGTCTAAATAAATATTAACCTTCCTTTGGGCCAATTAAATATTTACACGAAAACATACACATAACCATCTAACATCCCTCATGAACAATCTACACAAGAGAGGCTACTTTGATAACATCTTGTTTTAATTAATCATTTGGAATGAGAGACAAAATTGATACCTTAGTGACATATTATTTGAATTAAATAATTGATTAACTACCAAATAAAATTTTAAAATTTATTTAAGCAATTAAAATAGATTTCCCTATTTTAATTAACCATAGATAGGCCCATAAATTAATATGGCCTACAACTTAATAGATTA
>BQKN01065038.1:0-15705 GCA_022839385.1 Asparagus kiusianus
TACTATGCGGACCTAGAGTCGAGAAAACAGAAAATGACTCAGTTGCCTCAGCGGCAAAATAACCATATTTCTACAAAACTTACGACGGAGGAATGGACCCTCGTCAAAAAGGCCCGTTCAACCCTGAAGGAACGGATACAGAGGCGAAAAGAGAAGGCTATCCGCGCTCGTGCTCTCCGGCAACAAGCGCAAAGAACTAAAAAGGAGGTGGTGTCTGAAAAACCGCCAAAGAATCACAAAGTTTGGATACCGAAGGCGCCACAAGCATCTGTTCCGGGCCCATCTACCGCATCAACAGTAAAGCCCTGGGTTAGCCCAGATTTGTCCAAGTTCAAAGTCACCATGGCAGATCGCCTTGGTCCCTCGGTCGATCATCGAGGCAAAAAACCAGTTGAAGAAAGTCCAAGTCAAGCAAGCAAACCCTTGGTGGTTTCCTACACAGGGGGTCGTAAACACCCTCCTGTCAGAACTAATCCAGTCCAAAACGAAAGAGTACCAGTTCATTCTCGTCTAGGACCCGTGAAGACTCCACTCTCGCAAGGGGGTGTATTTAAAAACTTAACCTTGAATCGCTCAGAAACGACAAATAATCGTACTGTGCATGTTAACAAGGTTCCCAAACCAAAGATAGGTTGCTCAAATCACGGCAGTGATGAGCTGTACTATCGGAACAACAAATCAAAGAAAAGGAATGTCCGAGAAGACGAATCGCATTGCGCATGCGAGAGACTCATCAAGGCAGTGTTGACGGAATGCGGTTGCTCACAAACTCAAAAACGAGTTTCTGTATTCCAAAGACTTTCAAATGAAGCGTCAAAATCCAAAATAAGACGTTTCAACCAGAGAAAGCCTGCAAGGCGATAAGATGAATTCCCTGAGGTCACCATTAATATGACCGGCAGAGGAAAGCAACAGTTAGTCAACCCGGACCCTGATTTCTCTTCGGAAGGAAGAGTTGAGCGGGGTCTTTCTCAAAGAATGAAGCGGTTGCAACGAAGGGCCAACCGACGCCCGAATTACAAGAGAATGCATGAAGGTTTATCATCGGAAGACGAATTGTCAGACACTTGTTCTGCGGTCGCTTCAGACGATACCGCATCCAGTGTGGGGCGAGCGAGAGAATCATTCGCCATCACACCAGACATGTTAGCTCAAATTCTGCAAGAAGCGTTGGCCAAACAACGCGAAGAGATCAGAGCTGAAATCAAAATGGAGATGGAGTTGACAATGCAGCAGGTACGAGATTTGCAGGTTCAACAAAGTCAACCAGAATCAAGCCAAAAGGTAGAATCCAGCAAACGCAATGCCAAACCTATACAAATAGCTGAGGGTGACGACAAAGAAGACGAGACTATCTTCGACGATCCTCCTCCTGATAAAGACAATTCTGGGAGCGGTCCGGTCAAGTCAACCACTCAAGCTCTCTTGAAGAAGAGTGAGGAAGAAGATAAGAAGATGCAGGACCTCGAGAGTAAAGTTAATGCTCTAATGACGGCCCAGGAAGTGAAGAAAACGGGTATTCTGTGCCCGTATCCAAGGGAGTGGGATCTAATTCCTTATCCCCCTAAATTTAATTTGATTAACTTTACTCCTTTTAATGGCAGTGGTTCACCAACTCAACACTTAATTTATTTCAAGTCGCATCTCGGCGCGATATCAGGGAATGAAGCCCTGATGGTACGGTCATTCGTAGGAACCCTACGCGGGCCCGCCTTCGATTAGTACCGATGCCTGAAACCCGGAAGCATCAATAGCTGGGGAGATATGGAAGAGCTGTTTCTTACCAACTTTTTCGACGACGACACAGAAGTCTCCATTGGTTCGTTGTTGGACGAGAAGTAGAAGAATGGAGAATCGGTTGACGTATTTGTCAAACGATTCCGGAACAAAGCGGTGAATTGCAGAGATCCACTCACCGAAGAATTCATCCTACAGACATGTCATAATAACTTGTCTTTGGATGTACTGGAGATAATGGGGGTTGTACCCTCTAAGACCTGGAAGGAGTTGAAGGTCAGAGGTGAGCAAGCTGAACGGTTTCTCAAGAGGAGGAATTTGGAGAGAGGTCAGCCACCAAATAATAATCAAAATCAGAAACAGAACTTCAATCCTCGAGGCAGAGGAAGGGGGTCGGGACCCGCTATCGATGCGCATCAAACGTCACAGCAGCCGCCACAACCGCAGCAGTCTTCATTCCAGCTGGCACCAAATCAGAATCAGCAACCCCAGAAGCAGTTTAAGCCTTCTGAACCCAGGTTCCCGAAGGAATATTCTTTCAAAGATGATGAAGTTCCAGTTATCTTCAAGTACCTACTAGAGAATAACAAGATTAAGCTTCCACCGGTCACAAACCAAGAAGAAGCAACGAAGATTAATGACCCAAAATACTGTGCGTACCACAGAAGGGTCCACCATCCTACTAAGGCGTGTTATGTCTTGAAGGACAAAATACAAACCTTAATTGATGTTGGTATTGTGACACCGAAGCCAAAAGAGAAGAAGGTGGGCGCAAACGCGATCTCCATTAGCTTCGGGTCGGTTCCTTTGTCCTGGTTCCAAGCCGAACCAGTGCCAGAGGTAAAGATGCAAACTATCAATGATGATCCTCATGGACAGCGCCAAAAAGGGTTAGTATCACATACAGCCCCTAACGGCGAAATCCTTTGGGTTCATCCGGATTTGCTTGAAGACGAACAGTGGACGGCATCCACATCGAAGAAGAAATCGAAGGGCAAAGGAAAGGAGAAGTCCTGTTACGGAGCCTCGGCGATTCCTGAGAAGAACGATGAGGAGATAGCAGCTTTACCACTCTCGGATGAAGAGCAAGAAGTTTTCGCGACGAGGGGTGGAAATGAATACCATTACCAGTATCCTGAAGCTCCTAATCCTAATAGTAAAACTCTAGCAGAACTGGGGGTGGATACGACCCCACCCATAGCAACTGAGAGACCTCAGAGAGTTGTTAAGCAGAAAGAAAAGGAACCTCAACCCAAAGAAGTTCAAGTTCCGAAGCAGTCTCGTTTCAATAAACCAATTGGACGAGACAAACCGGAAAGTTCAAATGCTCCATACCGGTTCGACGTAATGACTCAGTTAGCCAATATCCCAGCAAGAATCACACTATACGAGTTATTGCGCCTTTCGAAAGAAACCAGGATAGCATTGCAAGAAGCCTTGGCTGATTCTGAAGTATTCCTCACTCAGATCAAACCAACTCCTGAAGAGCCAGAGTCGGCAATGCAACATTGTAATCTGGCAGCCACCAAATTTCCTTGCATCGCTTTCACAAAAGAAGATATGCAAGTCCGGAATTCAAAGCATGATAGGCCGTTATATTTCACAGGATATATCGGTTCGAGCACGGTCAACCGGATTCAAGTCGATCCGGGCTCCGCTGTTAGCATCATGCCACTCCGATTGATGTACCACCTCGGAATTCCCGCCAGCAAGTTAGCCTCAACGGGAACTGTTATTTATGGATTCAATACTAGCGGATCAAGACCGTTAGGAAAAATCCGGGTGAAGTGTCAACTCGGAGATTTGAAGTCTGAAGTCACTTGCTATGTGATCGATGCAGAGACTTCCTATAACTTGCTGTTGGGTCGTCCATGGATCCACGGTAATCTTATAGTTCCCTCCACCCTCCATCAGTGTTTGAAATATGTCGACACTAATGAGGAAGTCAAGACGGTGGTCGCGGATAAGCAACCGTTCAAGGGGTTAGAAAATTATTTTACTGACTCCCTTCTATATGGTGCTGAGTCCGAAACTGAACCATCGGCCCATGGCACGGACAGCGGAGATGAAGCTGATACCGAAGCCGGGCTCGATTATAGTGAAGGTCTTGTATTAAATGACATTGAACCTCTTGTAATCGATCTTGACGGTGATGAATCGTCGGACGAAAGTTGTAACTGGCAACTTGCCGATGAAATAATAAAGAATGATTTAGAGTATTCGCCTTGTCTTAATGATGTAATGCAGGAATTGTATGATAATCCTAATCTACACATGCCAATTCGTTCGTCCTGCACGGCAACGAGATATCTGCAAAGTTCAGCCGGGACAACGGTGATTCTACCTGCAAAGACAGGGGGTGAGAAAGAAATAATCTTTGGGAAAGGGAATCCATCCCCAGCTACTAATCTTTTCTTGGGTAGTAGCTCAGATGAGGAAAAGCCAGGACAACATTTCTCTCGATATAGTTGGCAAGCTAATGATTACATGGAGAGGCAAGGTTATAACCTCTCGCTTGGCGAAGGTCTTCATTTTGGTCAAGGAGTTAGGGTGCCACCCCGTTCTACTTATGTACCAAAAGGAAAACCAGATAATCATTATAGTCATAATAGAGGTCTAGGTTATGCTTCGTCATCTGAGGATGAAGATTGCCAACAGATCATCAGCCAGTTGATAAATGGAAGCGGGCATTCATCCGATACTTCTATGTGGGACTCTGACACGAGTATCGGAGAGAGATTCAAAGCCTTAATGTCAAATATGGCGACAGTTGATCCTTCCACGACTGAAGGAGATGACCAGTTGCCTATTTGGGAAGACCCATGGATGCATTACATGAATATCCAATATGGCGACCGATTTGAACAAAGAGAACCTCCTACTGAGGATAAAGTGGTCCAAATTAATATGGGTGACGAAACTAATCCGAAACCTATATTTATCAGTGGTGACCTTCCACCAGACGAGAAAGAAGAGTTAATCGCCCTCATTAGAGAGTATATCGACGTTTTTGCTTGGAATTACGAAGATATGCCGGGACTCGATCCGAACATAGCAATGCACACCCTCAACATAAAACCGGATGTCAAACCTGTCAAGCAACAACAAAGACGGTTTCGTCCACAAATTATGGAGGCGATAGAAGCTGAAGTCAAGAAGTTGATCGACTCAGGTTTTATCAGAGAAGAACAACATCCTGAATGGCTAGCTAACATTGTTCCAGTTCTTAAAAAGACCGGAAAGATCAGAATCTGTATTGATTTCAGAGATCTGAATGCCGCCTGTCCTAAAGATGACTTCCCACTACCAATTACGGACGTCATTATCGACAATACTTGCGGATTCGAGAGAATGTCATTTATGGATGGTTTCTCAGGATATAATCAAATCAAGATGCACCCAGACGATGAAAAACATACAGCATTCAGAATACCCATGGGGATCTTTTGCTATACGGTTATGCCTTTTGGTTTAAAAAATGCTGGCGCCACGTACCAACGAGCCATGACGTAAATTTTTCAAGAACATCTGCGGAAAACCGTTGAATGCTATGTTGATGATTTGGTCGTTAAGAGTCGTGATAAAAAAGACCACATTAATGATCTGAAGACGATGTTTGATCTGATGAGAACTCATCAGCTAAAAATGAATCTGACTAAATCCTTCCTAGGAATGTCGAGCGGTAAATTTCTCGGATTCGTCGTCACCACAAAAGGTATTCATATTGATCCTGACAAAGTGAAGGCGATAAATGAGCTGCAACCCCCGAGAAATCTTAAAGAACTCAGAGGATTGCAGGGTCGATTGGCATATATCCGTCGGTTTATATCAAATCTGTCCGGAAAATGTCAACCATTCTCTAAACTTGCAAAGAAAGGCGTGTCATTCATTTGGGATGAAACGTGTCAAAAGGCGTTCGAGGATATTAAAGCATATCTAGCGAACCCACCTATTCTCGTTGCACCGAAATCGGGCAGACCGTTTCTGATTTATGTCAAAGCGACGAGCCATTCGTTAAGTGCATTACTTGCACAAGACGACGATAACGGTCACGAGCAAGCAGTATATTACTTGAGTCGCACATTGGTAGGAGCTGAATCTCGCTACCCAATGATCGAGAAGGAATGCCTTGCATTGGTATTTGCCGTCCAGAAAATGCGACACTATTTAGTGGGGCAGACGATTTATGTCATCTCCAACATAAATCCGGTCCGCGTATTCATGACCCAGCCGGCTTCTATGAATTGGCGTTTAGCCAGATGGGCTCTACTTTTATCGCAATATGACTTGTACTTTAAGCAACAAAAATCGGTTAAAGGACGAGCTATTTGCGATCTTCTGGCGGAAAATCCTACAAAAGATATAGTCGAATTGTATGACGATCTGCCAGATGAAACTCACGAAGTTAATACCACCTCACATCAACAAGTGTGGCAGTTATACTTCGATGGGGCTTCTCGCGCAACCAATGTGGCAAGCGCACCCGGATGTTCTAAAATCTCCTCAGGAGTGGGGGTCGTTTTAGTGTCCCCGGAAAAGCATGTCTTGCCTAGAGCATACTCGTTGACCGGACCATGTTCTAATAATATGGCCGAGTACAACGCGTTAATAATTGGACTCAGTTTTGCCAAAGAGCTGGGGGCCGAATACCTTGAAGCTTTTGGGGATTCTCAACTGGTAGTGAATCAAATACGAGGAGAGTATGAAGTCAGAAGTCCAGACCTGATTCCATACCATCAGGTGGCTATTGAGATGGCAAACTCATTTGAAGGATTTTTCATTGAGTACGTTCCACGTCTCCAAAACGCGTATGCAGACGCATTGGCGGCATTGTCGGTATCATTGGCTCAACCTCCCGAAACAGAACAATTGATTACAGTGAAGACTCACCAGCTTATCGTTCCAATCTACGACTCGGATGTTAAAGAAGTATACTCAACAGCAGTTGAACCCGAAATTCGAGATTGGCGCTTTCCCATTATCGACTACGTCCTACATGGTATATTGCCTGAAGATGTAAAAGAAAGGGAATCGATTCGGCGAAGAGCACCGAGATTTTATTACAACGCCACAGCACAAATGTTGTATCGACGATCGTACGACGGTCTTCTACTCCGTTGCTTATCCGGAAAAGAAGCAGAACAAGCACTCAAAGAGGCGCATAACGGAATATGCGGTGCGCATCAGCCCGGTCCTAAACTTTGTGACCGACTTAGAAGAATTGGGTATTATTGGCCAACTATGGTAAAGGATGCAGTTGACTACGCACGACGATGTGAAGTATGTCAGTTACATGCAAATTATATGCATCAACCTCCCGAGTATTTACACCCATCGGCGACGTCGTGGCCATTTGAAACTTGGGGCATGGATATCGTAGGTCCTATTTTCCCACCATCGGTTAAAGGGGACCGCTTCATTTTGGCAATCACCGACTATTTCTCAAAATGGACAGAAGCAGTTCCACTTAGAGAAGTGAAGACGAGTGAGGTCATTAAGTTTATTAAACACCATGTCATATATCGGTACGGTGTTCCAAGACGAATAGTACATGATAATGGTCCTCAATTCGTCAGTAACGCATTCATCAAGTTTTGCGGCAAATTCGGGATTAAGGATGTTTCATCAACCGCTTATAATCCCACAGCTAACGGATTGGCCGAAGCTTTTAACAAGACCATCATCAAAATCTTGGCAAAGTTGGTGAAAACCAATAAACGAGATTGGGACGACAAACTTGGCGAAGCTTTATGGGCTTATCGCACAACTGTCCGTACACCTACCGGAGCAACTCCATATGCCTTAACATATGGATGTGAAGCTGTTCTCCCATTGGAAATACAGATTCCTTCTCTCCGTATCGCCCTTGCAACGGGAATGACGACGGAAGAACATCATCAGAAACGTCTCGAGGAATTAGAGATGTTAGATGAGAAGCGCTTGGAAGCTCAACAACAGATCGAGTTTTATCAGGCCAGAATTTCTCGGACTTTTGATAAAAGGGTCCGACGACGAAGTTTTAAAGAAGGAGATCTAGTTCTTGTCGTCAGAAGACCTATGATCCTCAACTCTAAGAAGAAAGGAAAATTTGAACCCAAATGGGAAGGACCGTTTGTAATAGAAACAGTCTATTCAAATGGTGCATACCGTCTGGTTACTCAAGACGGTAATAAATTGATGATGCCAATAAATGGGAAGTTCCTGAAAAAGTATTACCCATAATACGTTCAGGATAACCTATGTAATACGGAAAGTTCCTAGAGAGTCCTATGCAGGATATTTCGGGATAATCCGTTATCAGTTGATTATCATGAAAAAAAAATGATGATCATATGAATAAGATGTTTTTACTAATATCGTTGAGATGAGATTTAATGACAGTTAATCTTTCCTCACGAAACCTTGTAACACAATTATGAAAAGGGAGTCTCGACGACTTGTAATCCCACGCCATGAAACCCCCACCGTCCAGATCAACCAAAGGTCATCGGTCGGTTGAATTCTTATGCTTAAAATCAAAATTGTTCACTGAGTATTTCGTACAAATCAACAAATGCATTGTTATTTGTACCATACTCTTATTCCTCTTTTGGTCAAACCTTTCTACAGTTAGGACCAAAGCCAAAATCCCCTCTCGATTCATTCCATGAACGAGAGGTCCACAAATCGAGTGATTAAACCTTTAAATAGTTAGGATCATCTCAAAACCCCTACTTGGTCAAACCTTACTACAGTTAGGACCAAAGCCAAAATCCCCTCTCGATTCATTCCATGAACGAGAGGTCCACAAACTGAATAATCAAACCTTATGACAGTTAGGGTTATTCAAACCAATTCGGATTCTTTAAGTGGAGATCCCACTTTGAGTTTCCTTTGCATCAAGAGATAGAATATAAAATTTTTCCTTTCCGATTTTGGGTTTATCTCTACCAACAAACAAGAGACCAGGAGATAGAATATAAAATTCTTTCTCTCCGATTTTGGGTTTATCTCTACCAACAAACAAGAGACCAGGAGTTAGGATATGAAATTATCCCCCTCCATTTCTGGGTTTATCTCTACCAACAAACAAGAGACAGGGAAATGGAATACGAAATTATTCCTTTCCAATTCTGGGTTTTTCTCTACCAACAAACAAGAGACTCTGAACTAGAATATCCAAGTTCTTTCTTCACAAGCTTAGATTCGTTTTCATGCAAAGAAAACGTAATCCATCCACATTTTAAAATCCGTGTCACATTCACGCATGGGGGATGTTATCTCTATCCCTTATTAGAGATAAGTCTACATCTAACACATGTAGCCTACATATTCAATATTGTAGTTTAAAGTCTAAAAGAGTTTAAGTCTTTTAGCCCAACGTTATATGTGAAACGGACTTAGATAATTCACATACTAGCCCGATTCAAACGGTGTCGGTAAAGGCATATCAAATCCGTTGAGGGCTGAGGATTTGCCAAAAATCCTATAAGTATTGTGGTTATTTATTCTAAACAAGAATGAGTAATCATAATGAAATCTTAATAAGCAAAAAGATTCAATATAATGACCAAGAGTGTTCAGATGAAACTACAAAAATATACGTTCTCCAATTACAAAAGCTTATATTGACTAATCTGATTTTCAAGTTTTGACAGCTCTAATGCATAAGCCTGTTCAAGCTCAGCCGTCAATCTAATCTTGAAAGCTTCTTCATCAACACTTTGAAGCGTGGCGACCTCTTGTTCCTTATCAGTAATTATTTTATCTTGAAGGTTTAGTTGCTGTAACAGGTCTTCCCCAATATGAACTTCTCGCGCCAACTCGGACTCTAAGACATCATAAGCATCCCTGGCCATTGCAAGTTCCTCCTCTAGGCGAGCTATTTCCGCTCGGCTCGATTCTAAATCCCGGTGTAGATTGGCCTTAGCCTGCGTTCTTTTGTCAATGTTCACTCTAAGCTGGTGACTATGGGCTCTTAACTTTTGGAGTTCAGAGTTGGCAATTTTCTGGGAATCACGCCACGATTGCAGCCTGGATTCCATATGGGAAGCGATATAGGATGGTACGCCTTTGGTACGAAGAGTTTGCAGAAGTTCAATATGTTGCTTCAAATCAACCAAATAAGCAGTGACTGAGTCGGCCAAATTGTTATACCCTTCATCTCTGAACCCTGATATAAAACGCTCAAAAGATTTTTTATAACTCTCAAAACATGATCTTTTGGAGAGAATACGATCGACCATGGAATTCAGAAAAGAGATGAAGCCTTGGAGATTGGAGCAGATAACAGATTTATCAGGATCGTCATCAACCAATAACGCTTGGATTTGATCTGATAATGATGAAGGAACTGCGATGAAGACAAATAAGTCAGTACAGAACGTATGTATCCATACAAGACAACAGGATGAAACATACCAAGTTCGACAGAAGAGCCTTCAATACGACTTGGTTCACCCAAGGATGGTAGTCCGGATTCCTGAACAACCAAGATTGATTTAAGAACGGTAGCTGTTGATGCACCCGCTATATCAGATGGTTTTTCAACTAAAGCCTCAGAAAACGGCGGGTCCAAGCTAAGAGGTTCCTTAGGAGGGGATTCTACAAATAAAAGGATTACGATGATTATAATGGAAAGATAATCCGAAATTTGAAACTAGTTATGGAAAAAACTTACCAGCTCTAGGTACAACATCAGCCGACGTACCAACTTCTTCAGTTGGTCTTGCTTTTGTTGCGACTGGACTAATCTGGGGAGTGACGGTGACCTCTATCATCATAGGGTCCATAGGAGTACGAGGTTGAGATTCAAGAACTGATGATTGCAAATCAACCTCAGTTCCTGCCCATGGCACGAGCTCACGATCCCCTGGCTGATCAGTCGCTCCAGTGACTGTAGTTGTATCAGTTTCGACGGCTGGTCCTATAATTCAAACATTTATGCGATTAATCAAGTCAGAAAATGTAAGATAAGGAGCTTACAGAACAGAAATCTTACTCTCAGAAGGACCTGCTTCTGTTAAACTAGCGCCAACCGTTGATTCTGTAGCCGCACCAGTGTCTTTCCCGAACAACAAATCGGAAATTTCTTGATGATCGTCCTCTGAAATATCGATATGATAATCGAAATCAGTGAAGTCGTCAATTTTAGGAGTATGGGCGATTCCCCCTTCTGTTGGTTCGCTCGTTACGACATCTACGGGATACATTGAGTTGTGAATAACATATGAATACAGATGAACTTGCTCAAGATGCAGATTAATTTTACCTTTGTTCGTTGGGATAAGTTCAGGAGCCTCGCTACTTGCGCCAACTTCTTTTAGTTTAGCTAAAAGAATAGAAAGCGCACGAGTCATTAAAGGAGGCACACGGCACGACTCATTCATTTCTCGGATTTCTCTTTCGAGAGGAGAAAGATCAGTACCTGTGTCCGTAGCTGATGGATCCATGTCAGGAGGTGGTGGAATACCAGCTGGCCCTTCTCTCAGAGCATCCTCCATTTGCTGGACAAAACTGGTCTCCTCGGTCTCCATACCTCCGGGAGAAGCAGCATCAACTCGCAGTTCTCCTTCCTCTCGACTCCCTACAGAAATTGAACATGAAATAAGCTTGAACATAAAAATTGTAGGAACGATAAAAAACAAATAGTTACCTTGCTCATCTGAAGAAGCACTGTGAGCAGACGTCTCCTCTACAGCCGGAAGACGAACACGGGGTTTGGAGGCGGATTTCTTCTGCCTTTTCGATGGACGCCCTTTATCCCTAACTCCAGACCCTTCATGACGATGTTTAGTGCGTAATTCAGCTTTGGGAGAGGCTTGAGTTTGAGTTTGAGCAGAAGGTCGGGATCTTGGCCGAAGAGCAATAGGCACTATATCTTCCTCATCCTCTTCATCACAACTAAGAACCTCTACTGTCATTCGGTTCGGATGTTCCATAACAACTCTCTCTCTTCCTTTTTGGAACATCTGATGGTCGAGTAGACGCAGCAGACGGGCGCACAAGTCCACTTTCAAAGAAAGAATCAGGAAGACCTGGTCTCTCCTCGGAACTTGAGCTTTTGCCCTCCTCCTCGGAAGTCTCCGTCTCCTCAGAATCAAATTCTTCTTCACTACCAGCTGAACGAGCCGGTTCTTTTCCCTTCCTCGAGGATTCGACAGCTTCTTTCTTTTTAGGCGAGGTCACAACATCACGTGTCGCTCTGCTTGAACGGCGCGGGGCTGCCTCCTCTACTGGTTCCTGCACTCTCTGGTGTCGGGTGGTGGTGTTAGCAGCAAGCAACCATTTACAAAATAAAAATGTCATCCGTAGAGGTGGTATTTCCAAGGGGAGATCGAACTCGGCGTTTGTACAACCGGCGATACTCCAGAACCAAGCTCTCGCTCCGTCGATAAGTCCTCCACGGAAGCTTAAGTGACGATTCGGGTTGCCGACATATATTTGGTCATAGCCGAATTGACGAGCAAATCGGCGTGGAAGATAGGGTTCAATTAGACAAGTATCTCTCACCCGGAACAATAGGTAACCGGGTCGAATATTCATCAACCATCTGAAGCACCCAATATCCAAGACGGTGCGATTCTGCCTTGGATCCTCAGCATCCAATAAAGTGGCGTTGTAGGTACCAGAGAACTGAGGGAAACAAGGATAGAATTCCCAACACTTGTGAATTCTGAACTGAATCGTTATATCCGGCTCTCTATGTTTAATCCATCTGCAAGCTTCAAGGTTCTGCAACAGAGGAATGTTGGGATTTACTTCCGCCGGAGCTTCCATTAAGTCTGGTCGGTGAAGCACTAACCAAGCCATTAAATATGTATATGGCAATTCCAGCTTCGGAACTGATAAATTGGCGGAGGGTTTCTTCTTCTCCTGAGTAAACGCAATGATTAACTGTCGCAATCCACTGTGAATGGCAGCCATCATAGCAGGAAGCAAGGATAATTTGCGACCTGTAGCTAACTGGACGGCTGGATACAGTACTTCCATTGGCATTATATCAGAGGATTGGTGGGGAACCACACACCTCTTTAGCCACAAAGCTAAGAAACCAGCCAACAGAGCGGTAGAGCTAATCGGAACGCCAGCTTGCCACAAATAAGAACGAAATTTTGTCCCATATGGAAACCCATCTTCTGAATGAGAGGTATAAGTTTGGGCCTTTGTTTTCTCCAACAGCCTATTGATTTCATCTTGACTCATTGGAGACAATCCGCATACATCTTTTGAACGGTCTTCTAGATTCTTGAATAGATAATCAGCGAACTGTTTTAAGCTGACTTGAGGAGACTTCCTCCTTGCTTTGGTGTCCATCTCAGCCGTAGCTATGTGGTAGTGGCAAGTCAACTCCCATAAAACGTCATGAGTCACAGCTGACCGATCCTTTATTTTATTCAGTTGATCGGTAGTTGGGAAGAACTCTTGATATGGAACATCACCCAACGGCAAGCCAGAAACCTGCATCATCTCATGCAGTGGTAGTCCGAGTTCCCCATTCTTGGTAAAGAAGGTGTTAGTATCCGGGTTGTAGATCTCGAACAGACAGAGGAAATGACCTACACTAATTTGCAGACCACTCATGGTAGCACGGATCGGAACCGCCAACCCCAATTCTGCTAATTCTCGCTCCCAACGTTTCAAAACGTAGCGAGTCATTCTAGTCCACCACCATTTGTCTCCAAAATAATGGACCCACCCATAACATCTGAAGCTGTCTTTGGGTAACACCTTTCCCGCTGCCGCTAACCGGTTCTTCACTATGTTGGCTCGCGATGTTGTTTCATTGTGGGGTATATTATCTAGTCCTAAAACACCTGGATGAAGCCCTCGTACGGAAGCTCTCTCACTTGAACCTGGGGTGGCTTCCTTCCCAACAAAACCACAATGAATGTGTTCGTGGTTTTCAGTTAACCTCCAGAACATTTCGCGGTTAACAGATAAATTCCTGAACTTTAACAGCGAGTGGTCCCGAGGAATCAGCGGCAAATATAAGAAGGATGATCCACTTTGATGTAACCATTGTGCGGGCTTGCAGAACGCGACTCCCGGATCCTTTATGGCGTCACCAAACAAGAAATCCGGCTTTCTTATGCATTGGTTTTCATCTCGTTCTGAAATCAGAGGGGTATCTGTGATTATCCGTCGCAGAATACGGCAACTACCTCGCTGAATTAGTTCTCTAGCTCCTTCACTATAATCCGGTTTAAATTGAGGAGCAGATTCTATTAAGGGTAATCCCTCATAAAAAGAATGATTAATACCACTCCGACCCGTAACCGCATCAGCAGGAATGGCAGTGGAAGGAAATTGGACTGATAAAGAAAATATACACATAAATGGTGTAAGAATACTCCTAAAATTATGGAAAAAAGCGGTATATCTTACTCTATAAGATATAATCGCTATTTCATAACAGGCGTGACGATTTGTCATCTCCCACATGTATAAAGGAGATATGCGTCGCTATACACGGACATTATAACGGCATATCAAAGTCTTTCAATACATGTAGGATGATATGAAATCGCCCCTGTATGTTCTGAAGTGTGTTTTGTCTAAGCAAAACGAGCACTTTTAAGCGTCGATCCCCTCAAAGGAGGATGCCGGCTCTTCTCGAATGTATCTCAAAGGATACAAACGAGGATCTGCATACAAACACAGGCATATATATATGAAATTGATAAAATGCAGTATTTAAAATGGTGAAAAGATGAAAAAGATATACCCCCATGCGAGGCGGCAACAGGGACAGCCTCCTCAGGAGACTGAGCAGTCGAACGGCTTCGGGAACCTCGGGATTTACGTGGCAACATAGTGATTATGTGATCTACAATGAAATACGAGAGGAAAATTAGGGTTTTGAGTATGCAATCAACAAAAAATAGAGCCAGTAAAACCGAGACAGTGCATGCATGTTCACGGTTCAATAGAATCAAAGTTTGAAAGAAGAGGAGACGAACAGACCTTTGAAATCCGAAGCAAATCTCCCCAAATCGAAGCCCCACACAAATCAGAAACGAAGAGAAGAAGAAGAGGTGAAGAACTGGTCGAAAATCGCTGGAAAAACACCCAAGAAATCACCGAAAATCGTCCAGAAAATCGCCCAGAAACCCTAAAAAAAAAATCCTAAGGCCCGATTTTATACCCCCTGTCTCGCTCAGCGCGACAGCAAATGCTGTCTCGCCGTGCGTGACAGCAAATGCTGTCTCGCCGTGCGCGACAGCAAATGCTGTCTCGCCGAGCACGACAGCAAATGCTGTCTCGCCGAGCGCGACAGCAAATGCTGTTTCGCCGAGCGAGACGGCAAATGCTGTAGAGCTGTCTTGCGCCACGAAGCAGTAAACACTTTTTCTCCACAGAGATCATAAACACTGCCTCACAGCATGAAACGGCAGATGTTCTCTTGATCAAAAATCAAATGTGATACAGATGGATACTCCAATGGGTACACGAGTCTAAACTGTTTCCCATACACAATAGGAAGTTCCTGGAGAATATTGATCTGAATGTTCTTAAGGATAACCTATTGAACTCTCAGTGAACGTGTTAGTTCAATGACAAAAGCTGAACCTACAAGAACAAATACCAGCTTCGATTCAAGATCTCGACAACGGTCAAGCGATAAACGCGACACCGGGAGGACATTAGCTATTCTACAAAAAACTGGATAGACTAAAGTCAGAAGAGGTCAAGAGGTTGAAGCCATTTGCAAGTCCTGCTACATGATCTACTCAACCAAGCATTGAAGGGATCGTAAGTAAAATCTATCTTATCCAAAGCATCCCAGACTCTTCTATAAAAGAATACGTCTGGAATACTTTGGAGGGGGTATCTGTAGGCGTCAAAAAATGCTAATAGATATCCCAACACCGAAAACCACTCAAAACTGGGAAAATAACCCAAAACCTACAATTTTTGCTGTCTTGCCAGCGAGACAGTCTTTTGCTGTCTCGCCAGCGAGACGGTCTTTTACTGTCGCGCCGGTCG
>BQKN01065039.1:7172-50773 GCA_022839385.1 Asparagus kiusianus
CTCTCTCTCTCTCTCTCTCTCTCTCTCTCTCTCTCTCGTATTTAGTCCGCCGCCACCCCCTTTTCTCTCTCCTCGACCCCGATCTTTGTCGCTACCACCTCGTCGGCCCGACCACGAACCCTCACCCGCCGCTGAACTTATCTTCGGCCACCTGACCAGCCACCCGTGCCCAAGCTCGGCGAGCTTCGCCTCCGCCAGCCCCTTAACCCATGTCTCCCTTCTCCGACGAACAGCCCACCCGAGCCCTCAATTCAACCACCGCCATACCTCCCCTGAGCGTTGCCGCCTCCCCCTCTAAAACCCTCCGACCACCGCTAACCCCACCTCAGCCTCCGCCCACCAAGCTCCACTCGAACAGCCCACCTCAGCCCTGCTCATTGCCGCCTCTCTCCGTCTGAGCCGCCGGCCTTAGACCGCCGACGACATCCACTAGACCTCAGCGCCTCCCCCACACCCCAGATCCATCGGTCCTCCCCCTCGTTCCCCCGCTCGCCTCCAGCCCGCAGCAACCACCCCTTAGGCCCGCCGCTAGCCCTCGCCGTCCGTCTTCGTTATGCTGCCTGCTCCAACACCGACCCGATGTCCGACGAACTCAGTTACCATCCAACAGCCCCTCATCGTCGTCGTTGCTGCCGTTGTACTACAGTAGCTACACCAAGATCCCCGTGCCATTGAACCCGTCGCCGATATCGTCGTCCAACTCCACAAGTCAACCGTCAGATCCGTCGTCGTTACCTCCTCTCGCTGACGTCACAACCCCCTTCAGTCCAGATCCGTCTCCACAGCATCGCCACCACATCGCCGACAGGCCCCATTGGCCTTGCAGGCAAGATCCCGTTACTCAGCTTGTCGTTCTTTATATTTTCAGATCTATTATGAGTTGTCTGTATATATTAGTTTGTAATATAATTACTTGCGTGGATTATTTGATGAAGAATATTAAAATATATTATAGTAATATGATAAATAGTATTTTCAAAATAATTATAAGGAATTAAAAGAATTTAGTTCAGCAAAAGAATCATTTTTAGATAATTATAATAATTTAAAAGAATTTATTTTGGAAAATGAATTATTTTAGATTAATTGTTAAGCGAAATAATTTAAAATGAATTAATTTAGAAAAAGATTATTTTTCTGAATTATGTAGATGTTGTTTATGATTTATAATTCTTATTTTGATTATCCGATATGCTATGATATTATTGCACATGATTAGTTGCATTGATTGTTCCATGTTATGATTGAGAATCATTAGGAGTTTATGACTATAGTGACCTGTGTGACATGAATAAGATCTAGAGGCTTGTGTGCTATTGATTTAGAAAAACAAGAGGAGTTGGGATATTTGTGATTGTGGTTATATCCCGGGCTCGCGCCGGTGAAGTTTGTGTAGTCACCGGGGTGGGTCCAAGGAGTTGTGATATGTGGTATTGTTGATTATTTCTAGGCTCGTACCAGCGATATTCCTGTAGCGCTGGGGTGGGTATGAGGTGTCGTGATATGTGATTGTTGATTATTTCCAGGCTCGCACCAGCGATATTCCTGTGTAGCATTAGGGTGGGTCTGAGGTGTAGTGATATGTGATTATTGATTATTTCCAGGCTCACACCAGTGAAATTCCTGTGTAGCACTGGGGTGGGTCTGAGGGGGGCAATGAAACGTTGTGCGTAGATGATTTTGTGAACAACCGGTTATCCGAGAATATGAACCTTGACTCTATGTGAGATGTGAACCAGTGACATGTCATAGGATGGTTATTTACATGACCTCGTTCTTGGCTAGGTATGATTTGTTGTGAGATGTAGTCCAGTTGTGTTTCTTTTCATACATAGATCGGGATTAATATTTAATTATTTACAATTCAAGACATATGGTATATACATGAGGGTTTCCTTATTTGGATTATTTCGCTTGACGTACTACGTCTCGAGTTGTAGATTTTTAAGTATTAATTCCATCTAGTTGTATGACTTTGTCACTTGGATGATTATTCTGATCACTAGCTGCATGACTTCATACCCGATTGATTTATGGATTCTTATGATTATCATGTTTTAGTAGTGAATCTGCATGTTGATTTTGTTAGATTTCCAATTGTACGTTTCTTTTGTCATTCTGTTATCGTACCATTTTCCGCTTTGGCTTTTGTTGCTCTATTTGTGTTGTGGGATCTTGTCGTGTGCCATGCACGCTGACGTACACCTGTTTTCTCTGGTGTACGTCAGACTTAGAGGAAGAACAGGTTCAGCAGGAGTCAGAAGATTCTCAACAGGAGTACCTTGTAGACGGAGCAGAAGAAGGAGTCGAAGCCTATTCTTTGATGGTTCCAGTTTACTTTTGTAGTTCTTTCTTTTTCCATTAATCGATGTATTTTGTATCTCTCCAATATTCATTTGTTCAGTTTTGTATAAGGGCATGTTGATCCGAATATTATGTCTCGGATGTTATCCTATTTGTGATATGATATTTTTTATTCTGAGTTTGTCTATTATATTCTTGCTGATTGTGATCGTGGACCTGTGACTTCGCATTATATTTATTTCTAGATGCTTAGCGTATTGGATTGAGAAGAAAAAAAAAGAAAAAAAAATAATAGTGTATATTTCTTCTTAATCTAATACGTCGCGGGCTTGTTCACGTTCCGATTCCCGTGTATTTTTAAGAAGCGGGGCGTGACAGGTTTTAGTGGTGGCTAATGCAGGTCACGGTTCCGATCATGATCCCGAGTTCCTACTAGTAAGAATATGATGGACAATTTAGATACATATCATATTTCATCCGTGAGACTATTCTTGAGCTCTTATTCCATTTTCTTGATAGATTTCATTTCATCAATATCTTATCACTCTTTGACTCCGGGGCTTCCCACTGTTCTTGTTTCGTTGCTTCGTGACTACACACTCTCTCCCTATAACTTCATCTTTTCTTGTATCGGTTGTTATTATATGTGTTGTTATTTATATGACTATGTTTCTTTGGTTGACTTATATGTTGTTGATTGTATTGATTTCTGCATTATTTATTATGTTATGTTATGTATCACACATAGTATTATATTGTATGTTTTTCATTAAAAAATATATATATCATTACTTATACATTTTCGATTGTTCAAATCATGTCATTAGATTTTACATACACATCGCATATCACATCTGATATTTAGATTATTTTATTGTGTTTAATTATACTTTTGCATATCTACATTATGTATGTGTGCATTTTCTATCATATCATCTATAATTTACTTATGTTTAGATTATTGTATATTATTCGTATTTTGTGATATACTTTAATAAGTTCATGATATTAATATTCTACATATACACTATATTCTTATCATTTACATTTTCAGTATATAGTTCTATCAATAAGTTTTGTCTTTTTAGATTATTTTAGTATGTTCACAATTGGTTTCGTTATTTATAAGAGCAATGTATTTATACTTTAATATCCAAGCGGTTATTCATATTGTTAGGTTTGGGGTGAGTTACTATTTATATAGGTTTTGTAATATTATCTTGTATCATTGAATATTGTTCTTTTATAACTAATATAAAAGATTATTTTAAATAGTGTTTGTAAGTATGTATAGTATTTATTCATGGTTTGTTCTAAGTGTAATTGCATATTTGTTGCTGTTTGCTTCGTTTTCGATATGTATTGTTTTGTCATTGTAACAATATATAATGTATACGCGTGTTATTTTTGTATTTATTTATGGTATTTTTAGATATTTATGTCTTTTATTGTGTCATTATTTGTTGTTCATTCTCTATTCATTATTTTTGTTACTTATGTTTTGTTTTACTTTTTTTATTCTTTTATAATTACTATTCTCTTTTCATTATAGTGTATTCACTTAGATTATTATATTTACGATGTTATTGATTTGTAGTCATTTATTATTTCTAGTATCAACTGTGTAACTATGTTTATCTACGATGTATCAGTGTTTTTATTATACATAATTATGCTCTTCTTATGTTTTCATTTGCTTAAATACCTATTTTACCTTTTATAGTTTTTGTTTTTATATATTATACTTCTTTATCTAGTGGTATGTTTGTGAGTTTCAGTATTGTTAGTAAGCATTTATGTTCAGTGTATTCTATGATCTTGTATGAGTTAATTTATTGGAGTTCTATGCTGTCAATTTGTTCATTACTTATGTGAATGCATTGAGCTTTGTTATGTTTTCTCGTCAGAATTGTATTTTTATTATTTTAACACATATTGTTTTATATCGTGCTACTCTTCCATTTTGTTTCTTTCATTTTTGTATTGTCGTAGATTATATTATCCCAAATCGTTGTATTCTTATATTTTCTTGATTAAGTGTTGCTATTTTGTGGTGTAACGGTGTGGTGTTATGACTTTATAGTTGTGTATACGGTTGTTACCATGTGTGCGTTGTTTAGTTTTGATTTTCGTGATTTACATATTGTGTTTTAGTTATGTATTTAGTCATAATATTTTTGTAGTTGGCGTGTTTTGTGTGTTATTACATAATTTTGGTCACATTGTACTTTTCTTGTATGTGTATTATGTTATCGTTATTGTTTGGTTATTTATCAAGTTATATATTTTCTTGTATGTGTTTTATGTTTTTTAATTTAAATTATTAGTTTAACTGTGTTATTCAGGATTATGTTGTTATTTAGTTACAGCTTTTGCATAATGTCGGCGTTTTGTTTATTAGTTGTTTTTTTTTGTTGGATTGTGTATATTTTACTTTAATAAGTGAATTCTATTGCTTGTTCATTAACTATTTCAATTGTTGTTGTATTATACCTAGTTATTCATGTTCCTTAGTATTTCATTTTCATGCGTCCTGTTATTTTACGCTAACGAATGTGTTTTCGTTATCTGCTATTCGTTGCATGAACATGTTAAATTCTTGTTCTATATGTAAAATGTCACATCTTATATCTTACATTGCGTTGTTATTATTTTACATTCTCCTCTGCATATGGATATAGTTCCATATCTTCGTTCTTGGGTTTTTGTACATTACTTTTATATTAATTCCGAGGACGGAATTTGTTTTAAGGAGGGTAGAATGTAAGGACCATAAATTTTGATACTAGTTAAAATAATTTTTTAGTATTTTAAAATATTTAATTATGATTTTTAAAAGAGTAATTATATTTTTCTTGAATTTCTACAATTTTCTATGATTTAAAGCCTAAGTTTTATATTTATTTAAATGATATTAATATTTATAAATTTATTTTATGCCGTGAAAATTTATGGAATTTATCTGTTGCGTTATCGATGCTGTTACATGTCATTTGGAATAATAAGTTGTATTATTTTTATTATTACGTATATTTTCGTATAATACGTTGTATTATTAATTACGTATTATTTGTATAATTTGATGTATTATTTCTACTGTTACAAATTATCTGTCGTATTAGTATAACTTGTATGTTTTACTGTGTATATAATTATCCCATAATTGTTTGATTTTAAATATAAGTAAATATATTTTATTTATTAATTATTCTCGTTTAATTATACAGTATGGGTATATTTTGACTATTTCGTATCAACTATTGTATTAGCACAACATGTACATTTTTAATTGTAGATAATTATTTTGTAATTAGTTTAATTTTAAATACCGTAATTTTTTATTTTAATTATTTTTGTCTTAAACCCCAACCCAAACCCTAATATATAAATATATATATATATACCCTCTCTTCCTCTCTCTCTCTCTCTCTCTCTCTCTCTCTCTCTCTCTCTCTCTCTCGTATTTAGTCTGCCGCCACCCCCTCTTCTATCTCCTCGACCTCGATCTCCGCCACCTCCACCTCGTCGGTCCGACCACGAACCCTCACCCGCTGCCGACCTCACCTTCGGCCACCTGACCAGCCACTCGTGCCCAAGCTCGCCGAGCTTCGCCTCCGCCAACCCCTAAACCCGCGTCTCCCTTCTCCGACGAACAGCCCACCCGAGCCCTCAGTCCGACCACCGCCATACCTCTCCTGCGCGTCGTCGTCTCCCCCTCTGAAACCCTCCGACCACCGCTCACCCCACCTCAGCCTCCGCCCACTGAGCTCCACCCGAACAGCCCGCCTCAGCCCTGCTCATTGCCGCCTCTCTCCGCCTGAGCCGCCGGCCTTAGACCGCCGACAACATCCACCAGACCTCAGCGCCTCCCCCACACCCCAGATCCGCCGGTCCTCCCCCTTGTTCCCCCGCTCGCCTCCAGCCCGCAGCAACCACCCCTCAGGCCCGCCGCTAACCCTCGTCGTCCGCCTTCGCTGTGCCGCCTGCTCCGAAGCCGACCCGACGTCCGATGAACTCAGTCACCATCCAACAGCCCCTCATCATTGTCATTGCTGCCGTTGTACTACAGTAGCTACGCCGAGATCCCCGCGCCGTTGAACCCGTCGCCGATGTCGTCGTCCAACTCCACAAGTCAACCGTCAGATCCGTTGTCGTTACCTCCTCTCGCTAACGTCGCAACCCCCTTTAGTCCAGATTCGTCTCCATAGCACCGCACCACATTGTCGACAGGCCCCATTGGCCTCGCAGGCAAGATCCCGTTACTCAGCTTGCCGTTCTTTACATTTTCAGATCTATTATGAGTTGTCTGTATATATTAGTTTGTAATATAATTACCTGCTTGGATTTTTTGATGAAGAATATTAAAATAGATTATAGTAATATAATAAATAGTATTTTCAGAATAATTATAAGGAATTAAAAGAATTTAGTTCAGCAAAAGAATCATTTTTAGATAATTATAATAATTTAAAAGAATTTATTTTGGAAAATGAATTAGTTTAGATTAATTGCTAAGCGAAATAATTTAAAATGAATTAATTTAGAAAAAGATTATTTTTCTGAATTATGTAGATGTTGTTTATGATTTATAATTCTTATTTTGATTATCCGATATGCTATGATATTATTGCACATGATTAGTTGCATTGATTGTTCCATGTTATGATTGAGAATCATTAGGAGTTTATGACTATAGTGACCTGTGTGACATGAATAAGATCTAGAGGCTTGTGTGCTATTGATTTAGAAAAACGAGAGGAGTTGGGATATTTGTGATTGTGGTTATATCTCGGGCTCGTGCCGGTGAAGTTTGTGTAGTCACCAGGGTGGGTCCGAGGAGTTATGATATGTGGTATTGTTGATTATTTCCTGGCTGGTACCAGCGATATTCCTGTGTAGCACTGGAGTAGGTCTGAGGTATCGTGATATGTGATTGTTGATTATTTCCAGGCTCGCACCAACGATATTTATGCGTAGCGTTAGGGTGGGTCTGAGGTGCAGTGATATGTGATTATTGATTATTTCTAGGCTCACACCAGTGAAATTCCTGTGTAGTACTAGGGTGGGTCTGAGGGGGGTAGTGAAACGTTGTGCATAGATGATTTTGTGAAAAACCGGTTATCCGAGAATATAAAACTTGACTCTATGTGAGATGTGAACCAGTGACCTGTCATAGGATGGCTATTTACATGACCTTGTTTCTTGGCTAGGTATGATTTCTTGTGAGATGTAGTCCAGTTGTGTTTCTTTTCATACATAGATTGGGATTAATATTTAATTATTTATAATTTGAGATATATGGTATATACATGAGGGTTTCCTTATTTGGATTATTTCGTTTGACGTACTACATCTCGAGTTGTAAATTTTTAAGTATTAATTCCATCTAGTTGTATGACTTTGTCACTTGGATGATTATTCTGATCACCAGCTGAATGACTTCGTACCCGATTGATTTATGGATTCTTATGATTATCATGTTTTAGTAGTGAATCTGCAAGTTGATTTTGTTAGATTTCTAGTTGTACGTTTCTTTTGTCATTCTGTTATCGTACCGTTTTCCGCTTTGGTTTTTATTGCTCTATTTATTTTGTGGGATCTTGCCGTGTGTCATGCACGCTGACGTACACCTGTTTTCTCTGGTGTACGTCAGACTTAGCGGAAGAACAGGTTCAGCAGGAGTCAGAAGATTCTCAACAGGAGTGCCTTGTAGACGGAACAGAACAAGGAGTCGAAGCCTATTCTTTGATGGTTCCACTTTACTTTTGTAGTTCTTTCTTTTTCCATTGATTGATGTATTTTGTATCTCTCCAATATTCATTTGTTTAGTTTTGTATAAGGGCATGTTGACCCGAATATTATGTCTCGGATGTTATCCCATTTGTGATATGATATTTTTTATTCTGAGTTTGTCTATTATATTCTTGCTGATTATAATCGGAGACATGTGACTTCGCATTGTATTTATTTCCAGACGCTTAGCGTATTGGATTGATAAGAAAATAAAAGAAAAAAATGATAGTGTATATTTCTTCTTAATCTAATACGTCGTGGGCTTGTTCACGTTCCGATTCCTGGGTATATTTGGGAAGCGGGGCATGACAGTGATCTAAAAGTGGACGAAGTCATCATGGCTGACGTACCCTTCAAAAATACTAGGGGTGTCCCAATCGCATCCCTCAGTAACACTACGGGTGGTTCAATTGCACCTCGCAATATCACTAGGGGTGGTTCAGTTGATCTTTCTCAACATCCTTCAAAGAAAGATGCGGGTGAGGACAACAAGATGATGCAGGAGCTGAAAGATAAGGTCAACGTCTTGCTATCGGCTCAAGAAGTAAAGAAGACCGACATTCCGTGTCCATATCCAACAGAGTTGGATTCAATCCCGTACCCGGTAAAGTTCAATCTAATTAACTTCACACCATTTGACGGGAAAGGTTCATTGACTCAACATCTAATTTATTTTAAGTCCCACATGGGAGTGATCTCCGGGAATAAACCCCCCGATGATTCGGTCATTTGTGGCCATCCTTCGCAGGACGGCCTTCGATTGGTATCAACGTCTTAAGTTGGGGAGTATTAACAGTTGGGACGACATGGAAAAATCTTTCCTCAACAATTTCTTCGATGATGACACCAAAGTATTGATCAGATCTCTTCTAGATGAGAAGCAGAAGGACGGTGAGTCAGTTGACAGTTTTGTCAAACGCTTTCGCAACAAGGCAATGAATTGTATGGATCTTATCACAGAAGAGTTCATCTTGAAGACATGCCACAACAATCTTTCCATCGATATCTTGAAAGCCTTGGGGGTCGTACCATCCAAAACTTGGAAAGAGTCAAAACTGCACAGTGAACAGGCCGAACACTTTCTTAAAAGGAAGAAAACCGAAAGAGGTCAATCGACGGCTAAAGCACCTGGAACTGCTGTCGACATTCATCAACAGCAACCTTAGAGGTAACAAGGGACTCTTAATCCGAAGTTCTAGGAGGATTATTCTTTCAAAGATGATGAAGTTCCATCCATCTCCAAGTACCTCTTCGCCAACAACAAAATCAATCTACCACCGATTACAAATCAGGAGGAAGCAAACAAGATTTTGGATCTGAAGTACTGTGCATATTACAGGAGGGTTCATCACCCCCACCAAGGCTTGTATTACTCTAAAAAATTGCATTTAAGCCTTGATTGACATCAGTATCATGACGGCAAAATAAGTCAAATGAGAACAAAAACCTCCAACGGGTATATGAGGATAAACTACTTCCTTTATTTCCAACATGAAGTTCCTAGAGAATATTACATATAATATTCTTAAGGATAATCTAAGATCGAAGGATTGTTCAAGTATACGCCCAACACGCGTTGTTGGGTAGTCTATTCATGTAACAATGACAAAGTCTATGTATTCAATATCATAACACTAAGTCTAAGTGAGTTAACTCTTTTAGTACAACGTTACATACAAAACGGACTTAACAATCCGCATACTAGCCCGACTCAAACAGTAGTTGGTAGAGTCTTATCAAATCCGTTGATAACTGAGGGTTTGAGAAAAATCCTATAAGTAAGATAGTCACTGACGCACCAGCTTTATCAGTTACTCTCGTGACTTAAGCATCTGGGATAATATCAATTCTAGCCGAAGCCTCCACGAGAAACCTTTAAAGCATTCATAATGGTAGCCGTAGCTCTAATAGCTGGTCCTATAACCAAAACTCCCCTATGGTTAAGAAAATAACTAGCGGGACGTAAGGGTAAGATCCGTACCTGCAGATGAACCAGCATTAACGGTTGGTCCTGTAACCTCTACACTTAAGCTTGCCACGCGTTACAACACCGGTCGAGCTTAAACTATGTGGACTCTAGTAAATGTACGAGTATAAACTGTATTAACACCAGATAGCACGCTACAATGAAGGTCAATGCCGATCAACGCAACAATAGATTCGTCGAAGTAAGGCTTAGAAAAAATACAGGTCAAAGGATAATCCCCAGGGGTTCGATCGTGATTCAGATACGAATTCCCAATGAAGGTGATCAGTTTAATATCGATCCAATGACATGAGCTAATTCAGAAACCAACACTCTAGTTCTAATTTACGATTTCGACAACAGTCAGACAATAAACACAACAACTGAAGAATTTTCGCTATTTGACAAAATACTGAATAGACTAAAAGATGAAGATATTTAAGAATTAAAAGCTAAGCCTATCATATCCAAAGTATTCCAAGCTTTTTTATAAAATAATAAACCTAAAACACTTTGGAGGGGGTATCTGTATGCCTCAAAAATTACCTATAGGTTCCCGTACGTAGTTCGAAATGGAAAGAATACGATGAACGCTATTATCCGAGTTAGAAAGGATTGTCCAAGTCAAAGAGGATCATCTGATGCTGTAAAAAGAAGTGAAGGAAAGTACGCGAAATGTCAAAATGTATGAAACGACGAAGCGAATACAATCAGGAAGGCTCAAGGTGGCTTGCACATGTGCGGGTCACTCTAGAGTGACCCACATGAAGAAGTGAAATTTTGACCATAATAAGATTCGAATTTGAAAAATCTCAAAAGATATAAGATGTATATCTCCTCATCAGCTTTCTAATGCATATTAAATCACTTTATTCTAAGGTCAGACGAGAGAATTAAAGCCAAAATATCGAAGATAGTACAAACTGTCTCGGAAAATCCGAGTCACCTCAAAGTGACTTGGAAATTCCGACTCACTTCGAAGTGACTCACGCCCAAGTCAGCTCCCGACATGTTTTCTGATAAGAGTGACTTTTATAATTCCTTGAGGTCATCCATAAACATGTGGGGTTATCCTTAAACGTGTGGAAGCTGTTACACAACCGAAAACCCACCTAAATGGGTAATAATGGTTGTTCTTCGATCCTATCCACAAACACGATATTTAAAATATATAAATACACCCCCTAGCACCCTCATAAAGGCAGCTCTAAAAGGAGCCATAAATTTTAGAGGATCTAGGGCGAGGTTATGACGAATTTAAGAGAGGCTAGCAAGATCTTAGCGAACTCCAGCATAAAGAGAGAGCTATTTGAAGGATCAGATGCCCGTTTCGTCATTCCTTGAGATCAGACTTTGTTTTGATCTCGAGAAGAGTAGTAATTTCACTTCATTGAGATTATTTACTTTTGCGATTGTTTTCTTTATAAAGCAAGAGCATTAATCTTTTATTTCGATCAACCAGATCTAATCTGCGGCGATCCACGGATAAAACCCGGCACAAGTAAAGATCCCATGCAAGCAGCAGGTGATAAACACCATCTGCGTGTGTTTGAAGAGAATTTTAATTTTTGTTTTATTTGTGTAAGCGAGTAGTCTTATAAAAGACTAAATCTTTTGAATTCATTGTAATCAATAAACGTGTAATGGATTAGGCAATAAACCAACTTTTGACGCAAACATTCGAGGCCTAGTCTATTATGTCCCTCATGTGGTAATGAACACACTAAGGAAATGTTCAAAACCGAAAGCTACCTCTCCCGAATTCACGATACGAAAGGTTGCCCAACCTATATTTATTTTGTGATTTATTGATTTATTTATTGATTTTTGAGTTTTCAGTCAATATTGCCTTTTGGGGGGACTGTTGGCAATGTTGTTCATAAAAAAGGCAATTTTACCTTCGTGAATAGTCCCACGTTGAAAAATGAAATGAATAGTTGGTGGTTTAAATTGCATCTCCTCTTATTAGGCTTTCAATCGTGTTTTGGGTTTTGTATTGTTTGGGCTTTGCATATCACACATGCGCGCGCGCACGCCACGCCACACCACGCCGCGCACCACGCCACACCGTACGCGCACAATTTTGTTTTCTCTGGCTTTATTTGCACATTATTTACGTGTAATGGCTGTGGGTTTATTGCGTAATGATCGACATTATGGCGAACGTTACAGAATTGATTGCTGGATTTTGTAACGGCTCTCTAAAACCCCTATATAAGCAGCCCTTCTCATTCTCGAAAAATACACAATAAGTTCTCTTCTCTCCTCAGTTCTTGAAAGTTTTCTTTGTTTTTCTCTCTCTAAAATTCCTCGGTTGTTGTTACTATTATTTGGGCAACTTTCTTCATCTAAGCAGAAGCTCTGTTCTCTCGCCCGAGTATAGAGGCCGGCAGATTCTAGGGAATTTTTCCTCTAAGGGAGAGAGGATCATCTACGCCAGGATGATAAGCGGATCCTTAATATTCTAGAGCAGTGTTTACACGACTGCTTCCGATCAGGTCAGACTTTCTTATTTCTTTTATTTTGGATTTTTACATGCTATAATCTTAATTATTTTATTTATTACCAACACTTTTAATTATTTTAGTTTACATATGTTGATTTATATATTATAAAGCTATTTCTAACTTATATATCATCTCTTAATTAATGGGAAAAACACTATACGCTCATAAACTTTTATTGTTTTGTAGTAAACCCAAATAACTTTCAAAATCACACTTCCCCCAAAAGAACTTTCAAAAATCATACTAAACCCCTACTAACTTTTAAAATCACACTAAACTCCCAATAACTTTTACAAAAAAAATCCCAAAGTTAAACTGTTACATCTGGCATGCCACGTGCAACCCTCGTGACTTTAAAAGATAAAAAACCCTTACATCATTAAAATTCATTTTATGACCTTTTTTATTTTTAACTCTAAAATCAAAATCACTCATTATTTGTCATTCATTTTTCTCTTGCTCGCTTCGAGGTTGAAGTCCCAAACCCTAACCTTTATTGGGTCAAATTGCCCTTTAAAACGTCTTTTTATGTTTTTTTTTCTTTTTCTAATTTATGGGTGTCATCTTAAAAAATGAAAAACTTATTGGGGGTTTCTACAATTCTAAAAGGTATAGAGGTCCTCAGTGTGATTTCAAAGTTTTAGGGGTTTAGCGTGATTTTTGAAAGCTATTGGGGATTTAATGTGATTTTAAAAGTTATTGGAATCTTACTACAAAACATTGAAAGTTCATGGTGTTTATGGTAGTTTACCCATAATCATATATAAGAGCACATCTATCCAATCCATAAATGATAACTTAAATTTAAAAGGAAATGAAAATTCTTGAGTCATTTTTAGTAAGGACTGTAAAAAGAAGCTAATCAAATTAGAATTTATATGGTAATTGATTTATTACTCTATATGCATGATATAATAGAAAACTCATCATATAAGACTCTAATTTGATATTAAAATAATGGCATGTGGCATTCTTTTGTGCTATTAGTTTGCATTCTTTTGTACCTGTAGGAGTCGTTCACCACTTTCTCCTCATGTATAAAGGAGGATATTAGGTCTAATTGCATTTAAATATCTCATAGTTTCTCTTACTTTGCACTTATATACTCTCATTTGTTTTGGCAACACTAAGAGGGTGTTTGGCAAGATTTATTTTGATAAGCTTTTAAGCTATCTCAGCTTCTAGTTTTATGATAAGAATTGCATATAAAAACTTTTTTGTTAGAATAATAATTTGTTTGATCAAACCTAGCTTATTTAAGGAGCTTATAAGCTAGTTTTAAAAAGCTAGAGTACACCGACTTTTTGAAATGGGATTAATGAACTAACTTATTTGATATTGTACCAAAAAGTAGATATCAAAAGCTAACTTAAAAGCTAATTTGACCGAAAAAAGAAGCTCCCTCAAACACCCTCTAATTTTAAAATTTGCACTTATATACCCTAATTTTTTTACCAGCACTTAGAAACCCTAAAGTTTTTAATACTCAAGATGTCAAATTTCCTAAAGTGTTATTTGTCTTTGAGTGCAAACTGGAAAATGAGTGCAATTCATTGGGAATGTATATCGAGTAGTATGTTTAGGATAAATCACATCCGTCCACTAAATAAATTAACAACTATGTAAAAAGTAATGGTCTCTCCACTATTTTTTGGTAGCAGAGAGGATCCAAATTCCTTATTATGACTGTTGTGTGCCTTTGCGGAAGCGTGCTCGCACACCAAACGAGTTCGTGAGGCACAAGAGAAGATTAACAAACCAAACACGACTGCACTCCCATCCAATATACGACAAATCAATCGCAAACACAGAGATATACGTGGTTCGACAATTTGTCTACATCCACGGGGAGAAGATGGGGAGATTCCACTAAATCAAGAGAAGTACAAAGGGTTATAAATCTCTCAAACACTCAAACTAACCCAACCAAAAGATCTCTCAACTTGCTCACAAATTCCCCCTCTCAATATACTTAGAACACTCTCTAATCCCGGATTAGGAACCCTAGAAAATCATTTTTCAATATATACCAAAATACAATCCCTAAGCAAACAGGAAACAAAGCTCAAGCCCAAATCCGATTAGCGGTCGACCGCTGACAAAGTCGCGGTCGAACGTGGCAAATGACAAAAACCAAAAATCGATTACAGGGATTGGCAATCGACTGCCATGGTCGATCGGTTGTGGTCAGAAACTCATCCCTATCTTGTGCACATTTCTGGTCGACCGTACATGTTACCACGGTCGATCGGACAGAAACAAAATCTGTCATCCTGTAATTTTCCTGATTGCTATTTCTCTTCAATTCTCCACCTCGGTGAAGTTTTTCCAAAACTGAGCTGACACCAAAGAAAGAGCATTATTGTGTCGTCTCTCTAAACTTAGCTGCACTAATGTATTTGCCTATGTACCCCCTCTCCCAAGGGATCAAGCTACCCGTAGTTCATCCAAATAGCCGTCAACAGCCTTAACAATCACGAATATGCAACAAGTTTCAATAATAATCAAACTTGCTGCTCGGAACCACCTTAGTGAGCATATCTGTCGAATTATCCTTCGTGTGGACCTTCAACTTTTTTCACATCGCCATCTTCAAGAACATCTCGAACGAAGTGATAATGCACGTCGATGTGCTTCATCCTCGCATGAAAAACCTGATTTTTTTTCAAATAGATAGCACTCATGCTATCACAATAAAGAGTAACAGACCGCTACGACATACCAAGTTACTCCAAAAGTCCTTTAAGCCAAATATCCTCCTTGACAGCCTCCATAATTACCATATACTCTACCTCTATCATTGACAAAGCCACCATAGACTGTAAGGTGCATATCCAACACACCGACACACAGGTCAAATTAAACACATATCATGTTGTAGACTGGTGCTTATCCAAATCACCAGCACAATCCGAATTAACATAGTCAATGCACAACTGATCACCTCTAGTGTCCCGCTCAAAAACTAAACCAACAATGAGAGTACCTCAAATGTACCTTAAAATCCATCTCACGGCGTCCCAATGACCCACTCTTGGATCGTGCATATATCTCGAAACCATGCTCATCGCCTATGACAAATCCGTCCTCTTACATACCATTGAGTACATCAAGCTTCCAACTGTACTCACATAAGGAGTCTTCGACATCAACTCTTGATCTTCAACTGTCTTTGGTGAAAGGTTAGCTGAAAGCTTCAAATTGGCTCCCAAAGGTACACTAACTGGCTTCGTCTCCATACTCACATTAAACCGCTGTAGTACTTTCTTCAAATAAGCCACCTGTGTTAAAAAATTATGCCCTTCTCTTTGTCTCTGCCAATTTCCATCCCCAAAACATGCTTTGCCTCACCCAAATCCTTCATCTCAAACTCCTTTGAAAGCTGTGCCTTCAACTCATCTATAGAGGATCTAGAAATACAAGCAACCAACATGTCATCAATATAAAGCAACAAATAAATGTACGCACCTCTTTTTAACTTGCGATATTACATGCAAGGATCAAATTGCCTATAACACTATCAAAAAGATTGCTTCCCTATACCTTGGAATCCTAATGGCTGAGTCATATATATTTCTTTATCAAGATCACCATGAAGAAATGTCGTCTTCACATCCAACTGATCTAACTCCAAACCATACTATGCCACCAAAGCTAGCAAAATGTGAATCGAAGAGTGCTTCACCAGCGGAGAGAAAACCTTATTATAATCAATATCTTCCTCCTGTGAATAGTCCTTCACAACCAACCTAGCCTTGAACCTCACTGGAGTGCCTTTAATGCCCTCCTTCTTCGTGTATACCCACTTGCAACCAATTGCTTTTCGCCCCTTTGGAAGCTCGACAACCTCCTATGTGTACGATCTGATTTGATACACAATACCAAGTATAGGATCGTGACTCTTAAGAATAGAGTGCGCTCTTATAAAAATCTGCAGAAGTTTTACATTTATGCACTAGAGGGTAAGTTTGCAAAGTAGATTATAAATTTCAAAGAAAGAATGACAATCTCAGATAATAAATATCACAAACATAAGTATGCATACTGGTTCCACCTCCCCGGTGTACATCCAGTCCCCAAGCAAATCCCGCTTGAGAGTTTCTACTATGATTTTGAAACCTTACAAAGAAAACCTGACTAATTTGCAAGACC
Organism: Asparagus kiusianus; assembly: GCA_022839385.1. NCBI lineage: Eukaryota > Viridiplantae > Streptophyta > Magnoliopsida > Asparagales > Asparagaceae > Asparagus > Asparagus kiusianus. The sequence goes on from BQKN01065039.1 coordinate 23,895, forward strand.
ATGCAAATTGCAAACCCAATTGACAACACCATGCCAATTGTAAACCGACCTCTAGATCAAGAGATCAACCCCTCTCATAAACCAAGAGAACCTTTCTTTGAAGCAATGTACAATTCCAAACTTATAAGCTTTGATGTGGATGTGAACATGTAACAGTGGCTTATCAATATTTTTAACTCTCTGAATATTGCCTAAACAAGCTCTAAGAATGATAGGAACAAAGGCAATATCAAAAACTCTTTTTTATGGAAAAATAGATCGAAAACCTGAAAGTTTAGAGAGTTAATTTACACAATATGTGAATCTTACAAGTACAAAACTTGGTACTTATTTTCTGATGTTTAAACCTATTTATAGCCTCTGAAATGACATAATTTTAAACCCAATTAACGTCCATAAAACGACTATAAATAGTCACTTATTCAAAACCTAAAATCTAGAAAAACTGCATCTGTAGTCGATTACAAGTCATAGTAGTCGACTACACTGAGTCTAAACAGACTATGTGAAGTCAAAAAATTACTTAGTAGTCGACTACAAGGCATAGTAGTCAACTACACTGTAAACTCACAGATTCTAGAATTCTATTTTTAGTATTTTGGCTATAACTTTCTCATACAACATCGGAATGAGGTGATTTAAAATTTGTTGGAAAGCTGTTGAAGAGACCTACAACTTTGGTCTTTTGAGTTTTCCCAGATTCGAATTTCTAAGTGGTATAAATAAAATGTTTTAAGACTCATTCAATATCTATAAACTCTAATGGCTAACATAGGGGATTTTTATTGTTAACCAATATACTAAGCATGTATTAGTGTGTTCTAACACCATGTGTGTGCATGTGTGTGAGTGATCAAGGCTTGTACAAATTTTTAAGCAAAAAAATGTAAAATTACATTTTGACAATAAAGTATATCTTCTTCTTTGCTTTATTTTGCCTTGAACTCATTTATGTCTTGAGTATCTCTTTGAATATAATTGTTGATATAGCTCTGATACTGTAAAACAAATGTTAGCACATAATACACATAACATATAATATTTGTTATCATCAAAACAAACTAATCTTGGGGTCAAGATTCCTAACATTCTCCTCCTTTTTGATAATGACAAATATATGTTATTAATCTATAAAAATTTTAATCCCCCTGCATAAAATCATTAAATAAAATCTTTTACTACCCCTGCATCAAAGCATTAGTGAAAAATTTAACATTTTCTATATAACTCCCCTTTGTCATTAGCAAAAAGAAATAAACATAATTCTAGTTAAAAAAAATTTCCCGGGTACCTTAATAAAAATATTAAATACTTTTGTATCCTTTTATATTATATCATTAGGATTAACCCTTAGGAATCCAAATCCACTTAGAATTTGGTTTCCATTTATTAACATAAGTGTAATTCTTTGAATTGCAATCTTCATACATATAAGATGAAATATAATCATTCCTATCATGAATATTCAAATTCTTAGGAATCCATATATACTTATTTTTGTTTAGCATGGATATTCTTATTATTATTCTTCAAAATATAATCATTCTTTGTAAAATAAACAAATCCAATGCCAAAATGATTGTTTGAAGATTTTTGAAATAAGAGCAAATTATTCAAATTCTCTTTACATTTATTGAATTTACTAATATTCAAACGTATATCATCATATTTTAATTTAATAGAAGAAATATCTTTATCTAAAACATTAATGTGAATTTTTAAATCATTGTATTCTGATTTTAGATAAACATTCTCATTAGTCAAAATATGATTTTCTTTAAGCAATGATTTATTTTCTTCTTTCAATTCAATTACTTTAAAATTAGAAATAGTAGAAGAATTAAAATAAGAAATTTCTTCAAGTAATTTTTTATTTTCACATTTAAGAAAATTATGTGACGCCGTTAATCTCAAAAATATTTTATATAATTCATTGAAAGCATCTAAAAGCTCTTCATTGTCACTTACTTCATCTTGTGCCATAAAACACATATGGGCGCTTTCCTTTTCTTCGATTTCTTCATCCAAAGACGAATCATTACTATCATCCCATGTAGCCGCCAAAGCATTCCTTTTCTTGTTGCTTTGATTATTGTTGAAGTTGTTGAAATAATTTTATTTTTTTCTTATTTATTAATAATGGATCTTTCTTCATATGTGTTGGTTTGTTACATTTGAAACAAAGTAAGTTATTTGAATTTGACTTTTTTTATTTGAACTTACCTTGTTTTATGAACTTTCGAAACTTGCGTGCAAACATGCTCATTTCTTCTTCATCATCCGAATCTTCTTTATCAGAAGTAGTATTGAATACAAGCACTCTCTTGTTCTTTGTTTCATCCTCATTCTTTCTATCTTCAATTTGAACTTTATAAGCCATGAGTTTACCAATTAGATTTTCTACTGTAAGAGTTGATAAGTCATTTGCTTCCTCTATTACGGTAACTTTCTTTTCCTATTGTGGAGTAAGTGGACGAAGTATCTTTCGCACCAGCTCCACTTGAGTGTATACTTTTTCAAGACCGATGAGAGAATTGGTGATATCGGTAAATCTTGTAAACATCTCTCCAATGGTCTCGTTTTCCTTCATTCTATACAATTCGAATATGTGTACAAGAACAGAAGTTTTAGATTCTTTAACCTTACTTGTGCCTTCATGAGTTACCTCGAGTGTGTGCCAAATATCATATGCAGATGTGACCATTGACACCCTGTTGAACTCATTCTTATCAAGAGCATAGAACAAGACGTTCATTGCTTTAGACAAATTTGCATTGTTCCTTTGAGATGTAGTCCATTCCGTGAAAGGAGTAGTTGGCTTCTTGTATTTTGTCCACAACGTTCCAAAGTTCGTAGCCAATTGATTGGAGATAGATTTTTATCTGACACTTCTAATAGTTGTAATTTAGTCCATCAAATATTGGTGGTCGATTTGTAGAATGTCCTTCCTTGAATTTTGAATTTGAGTCGGATGTTGATGTTATTTCTTCAACCTTGCTCTGATACCAAATATAGGATCTGATTTGATACACAATATCAAAGTGTAGGATCGTGACCCTTAAGAATAGAGTGCGCTCTTATAAAAATCTGTGGAAGTTTTATACTTAAACACTAGAGGGTGAGTTTGCAAAGTAGATTATAAATTGCAAATAAAGAATGGTAATCTCAAAAAATAAACATCACAAACACAAGCATGTATACTGGGTCCACCTTCCTGGTGTACATCCAGTCCCCAAGAAAATTTCGCTTGAGAGTTTTCACTATGATTTTAAAACCTTACAATATCAAAAGCAAACCTGACTAATTTGTAAGACCATACAAATTGCAAACCAAATTGACAACACCATGCCAATTGTAAACCGACCTCTAGATGAAGAGATCAACCCCTCTGATAAACTACGAGAACCTTTCTTTGAAGCAATGTACAATTCCAATCCTATAAGCCTTGATGTGGATGTGAATGTGTAACAGTGACTTATCAATCTTTTTAACTCTCTGAATATTGCCTAAACAAGCTCTAAGAATGATAGAAACAAAGGCAATATCAGATAGTTTAGAGAGTTAATTTGCACAATATGTGAATCTTACAAGTACAAAACTTGATGCTTATTTTCTGATGTTTAAACCTATTTATAACCTCTGAAATGACATAATTTTAAACCCAATTAACGTCCACAAAACGGCTATAAATAGTTACTTATTCAAAACATAAAAATCTAGAAAAACTACATCTGTAGTTGACTACAAGTCATAGTAGTTGACTACACTGAGTCTAAACAGACTTTGTGAAGTCAAAAAATTGATTAGTAGTCGACTACAAGGCATAGTAGTCGACTACACTGTAAACTCACAGATTCTGAAATTTTGTTTTTAGTATTTTGGGTGTAACTTTCTCATCTGACCTCGGAATGAGATGATTTAGGATTTTTTGGAAAGCTGTTGAAGAAAACTACAACTTTGGTTTTTTGAGTTTTTCTAGATTTGAACTGCTAAGGGGTATAAATAAAATGTTTTAAGACTCACTCAATATCTATAAACTCTAATGACTAACATAGGGAATTTCTATTATTAACCAACACACTAAGCATGTGTTAGTGTATTCTAACACTATGTGTGTGCATGTGTGTGAGTGATCAAGGCTTATACAAATTTCTAAGCCAAGAAAATGTAAAATTTCATTTTCACAATAAAATATATCTTCTTCTTTGCTTTATTTTGCCTTAAACTCATCTATGTCTTGAGTATCTCTTTGAATATAATTGTTGATATAGCTCTGATACTGCAAAACAAATATAGCACATAATACACACAACATATAATATTTGTTATCATCAAAACAAACTAATCTTGGGGTTAAGATTCCTAACACTATGGATCATTCTTGTGAAGAGACTACATCTCTTCATGTATAGTTACCTGCCACGAATCAGCTTTTGAACTCTGCTCGGCCTCTCTGAATTTAGTAGGCACCAACTCATAGGTACTCTCCATCGAAAGTGCATATGCAACTACTGTGTCGGTATATCATGCTGGCATCCGTATGTCTCTCCTCTGTCTTCGAACCACAATAGAATCTTGAACATGAGCCGTTGGTCCCTGATCCTGCACATCTGTACCCGTATCCTCCTCATCATCATCGTGCTCGTCTGGCGTCACCTCAGTCGGTACTCTAATGGATATTATATCATTTGGACAATGTGGAGCTGTATCATCTCCATCACATACGATATCTCCTCCGTCGGGTCGCTCTCCACCTGATGAGAGCTAGGAAGCTTCAAGATAGAAGCTGATATCTCTACTTAGCACAATCTTCCTATCAACTGGATCTTATAGCTTGTATCCCTTGATACCATGCTTGAATCCTACAAATATGGCCTTTCCTAGTTCGAGGTTCCAATTTATCTATTCTAACATGATAAAATACAGGGCACTCAAATACCTTAAGCTAGTCATAGTCATGTGCTGACTCTCCTAACCATATTTCCATAGGGGTCTTTCCCTCAATCACAGATGAATGTAGCTTGTTAATAAGGTGGCTCGCATATGATAGTGCCTCAACCCAAAAAATCTTCCCAAAACCATTCTACGACAATAAGCATCAGATCTTCTCCAGTAAAGACCCATTCAACATCTTGCCACCCTATTTTGTTGTGATGTATGACTAACTATAAAGTATCTCTCTATGCCCTCGTCTCGACATAGCTACTGAAAGGGGTCAGAAGTATACTTGTCGCTGTTATCAGAGCACAACGTCTTGATCTTTCTCCCAATCTGTAATTCTAATCTCTTCTTCCACTCTACAAATAAATCTAAGACTTCACTCTTCTTTGTCATGGTGTACACCCAACAATGCCTAGAATAGTCATCAACTAATGTGACAAACCAATATCGACCACCAAGTGATGTCGTCTTGATGGGACCCTAAATATCTATATGCACGTAGTCCAAGATACCCCTCGTCCTATGGATGACTGTCCCGAACTTCATCTTCGGCTTCTTGCTAAGAACACAATGCTCACAGAACTCAATCTTCCCACTCTTGACTTCCTTCAATAGCCACTGTTTTCACAAAGCATGTATTGACTTTTCTCCTTATGCCCCAACCTGTAGTGCCAAAGTCTACTCATGTCCGTCTCTGAAATAGCTAAAGCTACCTGGTCAACCTCGATGCTCCCCTTTAGATAATATAAGTTTTAACTGCGGACTCCCTTCATCACCACCAATGATCCATTAGTAACATTCGCTACAACGTTCTCAAAAGTCACCTTGAATCTCTTTGCCTCCAAAGCTCCAACAAAAAAAAGATTCTTCTTCAACTGATGAATAAATCTCACCTCTTTTAATTCACAGACAACTCTATCGTGCATCCGAATCCTCATGGTACCTATCCCATAAATATCATAGGATTGATCATCTTCCATGACAACAACACCCCCATCGAGTCTCTCAAATGATGCAAACCAATCTCACGTAGGAGTCACATGATAAGTAGCACAAGAATCAAGCATCCAATCTGATGTAACCACACGATTCACCTCCGGAGTAATCTATAGAGAAAAAATCGAATCATCAGAATCATCGCCTTTCGCAACATTCACCTTATTAGCCTTTGCGCCCTTCTTCTTGCTATTCTCCTTCTCCTTGAGCTTCGGACAATCTCTCTTCTAATGTCACTGTTCCTTGCAGAACGAACATTGGTTCTCAGCTAACTGGTGATGGACTCTAGACTTTGACCTGCTCCTATTACCACCTCTTAGATATGGGCTTCTACCTCTCGTCAACAAGGCCTCTCCTGAAGTACTAGCGTGGGAAGTCTCCTTATCCTTCCTCCTCAAATCATAGTTCCTCAAACCATTAGTAACTTCACTATATGTCTCCCATTTAACAAAGCAAGTACGAAGGTATCATACTCCTCATCCGGTAAGGAGTCCAAAAGAATAATAGCCTTGTACTCATCCGTAATCTTCTCATCCACATTGGCCAAGTCCGATAACAACTTAGTGTAGTTGTTCACATGAACTGCTAGTGAGGTGCCCCTGGATATCTAAAATCTAAACAATCCTCGCAGTAAGTGCAAACGATTCTCAACACTCTTCGTAAGGTACTTATTATTAAGAATCTCCCACATCTTCATTGTAGATATCACCCCAATCACATCATACTTCAGCTCCTATTCCAAACAAGACCTGATCACCCCACAAGCATTCCTATTCATCTTTTCCCATACCGCCTCTTCATATTTTGGTGGCCTCTCATGGACCATGATGGTCTCTTCCAAATTCTGGGTATTGAGCGCATCCTATACGTCGCTCATCCACAAACCAAAATTGATTTTGCCGTCATATTTAACCACACTAATTTTGGTGTTCTAAAAACCAACTTGAACTGTATCCGCCATCTTGCTACTTTCACTAACTTCTTCATCCATATTCACAAACTCTAAATTATAAAAAAATTCAAACTTGATAGAATTTAGAAGTTACCCAACTGAACCCTAGAACGAATTCCAAATAGATCTCCTAACCACACAAGGAAAGCGAAATCTTCAATGGCAACCCCGAACACTATCTCCACTGATGCCTAGAACTCCAAGAGCCAAGCTTTCATGATGAATCTTCCTCCACCCAATACCGAAACCCTAGATCTCAATTTGAGCTCTGATACTAATTTGTTGCGTGTCTTTGCGGAAGCGTGCTCGCACATCAAACGAGTTTGTGAGCCACGAGAGAAGATTAACAAACCAAACATGAGTGTAATCTAATCCAAAATATGACAAAATCAATCGCAAACACAGAGATATTCGTGGTTCGGCAATTTGCCTACGTCCATGAGAAGAGGATGAGGAGATTCCACTAAATCAAGGGAAGTACAAAGGGTTACAAATCTCTCAAATACTCAAACTAACTCAACCAAAAGATCTCTCAACTTGCTCACAAATTCTCCCTCTCAATATGCTCAGAACACTCTCTAATCCCTGATTAGGAACCCTAAAAAATCGTGTTTTAATATATACCAAAACACAATTCCAAAGCAAACAGGAAACAAAGCCCAAGCCCAAACCCGATTGGCGGTCGACCACCGACAAATTCGCAGTTGACTGTGGCAAATGACAGAAACCAAAAATCGATTACAGGGTTTGGCGGTCGACCGGTCGTGGTCAGAAACTCATCCCTGTCTTGTGCACGTTTCCGGTCGACCGCACATGTTGTCGCGGTCGACCGGACAGAAATAAAATCTGTCATCCTGTAATTTTCCTGATTGTTGTTTCTCTTCAATGACCATCTGAGTCTTGAGTTATCGCAGTCGTATTAGATATTGTACATTACTTTTAATTGATATTATGCAATAATTACAATTTTAAGCCATGTTTTATCTCTTGGTGGAAAATAGAGCAATTAATATATGAATTTTCTCTTATATTTGATAATTATCTGTTTGCCAAATATTTGATTCATACCATCTTTATAATATCCGAACTGTATTTTTTTTCATTTTTGAGGATACTTTTATAATTTTTTATTGAAAGCAGATGCGATTATAATAAGTGCAATATCTGAACCATATCCAATCCGTTTGCACCTAGTTGCAACTCATCATATTTTAAGAAATTTAATTACATCAAACTTAAAGGTGCCTTTTCAAAACTCTGCATAAACTTTAAAATATTTTTCAACGGAATCCCCTAAAAATATTAATGCATCTACAAGCATTTATTTTGTGAACAATAAGAGTAACAGTTGAGGGGCCAACCCATGGGGGTTCGTTGTGAAAATTTGAAAGCTTAGGCGGCTTATATATATAAGACACCCCAAAGTTATGGATGTGGTGGAGGAAAATGTACAATATTTCTCCGAGAGTTCTTTAGCAGTGTGACATTTCTCCTCGTTCACAAAATACTATACGTGAGGTGGCAACGTTCCTTGTTCCTAATGTTCCAATAAATTTGATTAATAACTCGATATGGGATCTAATTTATGAGGCCCCTGATTTTTGCATGATTAAATGAGATAAATTATGAATTTTGGCTAATTTTACACTCGGTGCATTAATTTTTGAAAAATCTGATATATTAGAATCCAGAAATATGAAGTTTAATGGGTTACACATGCCATGCTCATTTACTTAGATGGACTTTGCACGTGTGCTCGTGAAGGGTATGGAACCAAATAAAGATATTTGCTGAGAACTCAAATCTATAATTAACTTTTATCTCAAAGTATGATCTTTTTTCAAACCTTCGACAACTTGTGCCAGGAATTCCTCTCAAGAGCTGGCCAAACCAGGGAGGAGGAGAAGATCGAAGGAATTTTTTTCATCCTGCTGATTTATGCAAGTGGCTCCATCCCCTATTCCCTTTCCTCATCATCGCTATACATTAGTTTCATCGTGGTTTCTTTGGTTCTTGAAACCCTGATTTTCCTGTGTATGTTAACATCTGATGTAGATTTATAGAAATAATATTCTGTAGGGACAAGCCCGGACCCAATAGAACAAGGTCTCAACGAAAAGTAGAGCGGAAGCAATGAAATAAACGCAGAGATTTACATGGAAAACCTCCTAAATGAATTTTAGATAAAAAAAAAGAACAATGATTGAAGAATTCACTATGAGAAGTGTTAGGAGTTTACAATCTCTCTCCTTACAATGAGAAACTCTCTTTATTCTTTTCTCTCACTCTTCTATATGTAGAGATTGAAATTGTTGTTAGGATGGTTTTCTCCTGAAGAGTTTTTGGGCTTATTTATAGCAGCTGTGAAAATACTATTTATAATTTTATAATATATTTTCTTTTAGTGTGCCAACCTTTCGGTGCCATTAATTTTTATAGGGTCCACCATTTTTTCAATTGTCAAAAAAATACGGCTATCAATTTCCTACTTGAAGATTTGATTGAGTATCAATCATATCTTCACACGATTTTTTCCATCTTACCATCTTTATGTTGTGTAATGACCGTAAATTTTTAATACTGGTTTAAATAATTTTTCTGGTATTTAAATATTAAATTATTATTATTAAAAGAGTATTTGTATTTTTCCCAATTTTCTAGAAATTTTATGATTTAAAAATCCAATTTTATATTTATTTTAATGATTTTGCTAATTATAAATTTAATTATTTTGGTGAAACTTTTTGAATTAATAGTTAATTATTCATTATTGCTATTGTTATTATTATATTGACCATAAATTTTCAATATTTATTTGAATATATTTTCTAGTATTTTAATTATTTTTAAAGGGGTGTTTTCCCTGTATTTTCCCTCTCACCGGTACTCCACTCTGTCTCTCTCTCTCTCTCTCCAATAATTTATCCTCTCTCTCCTACCCCACTTCCCCAATTCCCTCTCCCTTTCACGCAATTACCCTGTCTCGTGTTTCCCCCTCTTTTTATTTTAATCTCTTGTGTTCTCTCTCTCACTCACGAGCTCTCATTTTCTCTCTCTCTCTCTCTCTCTTCAACTCAATCTCTCTCTCGTTCTCTCACTTTCTCTCACTTCCCTCTCTTCATCATCTCTCTCAGCCTCTCTCTATCTCTCTCCTCCGCTCAACGCCCACGCCCTCTCCAGCCAGACCCGCCGCGCTGTCCAGCCGCCGACAGGCTCCCCTCCACCGCCTCTGCTCAGCTCATCGCCGCCCCAAGCTCAGCCCTCCCCGTCCTCCTCCTACCCTTCCCAGCTCCGAGACCCCCTCCACGAGCTCCACCAGCGCCGCCTCCTCTGACCGCCCGCCGTCAAGCACCGCCTCTGCTGCACCATCACCTCCGCCTGCGGCTACCCCTCCTCCGCCTGCACCACCTCCAGCCTCCTCTCCCGCTCCGTTGCCTGACAGCCGCCAGCCCTCCGCCTGAGCCGCTCCCCTCTGCCCTGACCACGCCTGCTCCGCCCTGTTCGCCGCCCAGATCTGCCCCCAGCTCACTCCCCAGCCGCTCCACCTCCATCTCCGACAACCACCACGAGCTCTCCCTCTCTCCTTCTCTGCCTCTCCCACCATCGTCACCATCCCCTACAGTCACCTCCTCTCCCTCTCTCTCTCTGTCCAATCTTGCCGCCCTGAGCCCCTCGTCGCCGCTGACGACTCACCACCGCCACCAGCAGCAACGCCGCCATTCCTCGTCGCGCCTCCAACAGCCCACCAACAACTCCTACCTCGCCGTCGCGCCACCGCCGCTCTTCTGCAGTGACGACTCCCTACAACCGCGTCGTCAGATCCGCCGTTGACTGCACCGTTCAGACCCGTCATACCGCCTCCGCAGCGGCATCGCTGCCTCGTCCACAGGCCATTGGCCTCGTAGGCAAGATCCTACTTACTCAGAACTGAATTTTTGTATTTATTATGAATTATCTGCAATTTTAGATTTGTTAATATTTATCTGTGTGGGATTGTTGATGAATAATATTAAATATATCATAGTAATATGATAAATAGCATTTTTAGAATAATTCTGATAAATTAACAGAATTTATTTCGGCAGTGGAATTATTTTTGGATAATTATATTAATTAAAAATAATTTATTTGAGAACGGAATTATTTTAGGAAAATTATAATAATTTAAAAGGAATTATCTTGGGAAAAAGAATCATTTTAGAAAAATTATAATAATTTTTAGAAATTATCTTGTGGAAGAAATTATTTTAGAATGATAAATATTTTAAAAAGAAATTATTTGGGAAATAGATTATTTTGAATTAATGAGAATTTATCTTATAAAAAGATTATTTTTGAAATTATGAATTTTATTATTTAAAAGATTATTTTTAGAATTATTATAATGAGAAAAGAATTTATTTTAGAAAAAAGAATTATTTCGAAGTAAATAAATTATTATTTCAGAAGATTAGTTTAGAACAATTTTATGATTCAAATTCTTAATCTTGATTATCTGATATGATATGATATTATTGTACATGATTAGTTGCATTGATTGTTCCTTGTTGTGATTGAGAATCGTTAGGAGTTTATGACTAGAATGACCTGTGTGACGGGAGTAAGACCTAGGGAATCGTGTGTTGTTGCCTTAGAAAAGCGAGAAGAGTTGGGATGGGGAAAGTCATGGTTCATGTAATTGGATAAGACTGTTGATATATCTTCTAGGTTCGTACCAGTGGATCGGTGTCGCCACTGGGGTTGATATGTGGAGTCACAGATGATCGGTGTCGCCACTGGGGGCTGATTAGTTGGGTCAAAGTAGATCGGTGTCGCTACTTTGGTTCATGAATTTATTTGATTGGGTGCACGTGGGGGATATGTGAACAGTCAGTTATCCGATGATATGAGCGTTGACTCCGTATGAAATGTGAACCGGTGACCTGTTATAAGATGGCTAGTTATATGACTTGTTACCAGTGGATCGGTGTCGCCACTGGGGTTGGTTTGTTGAGACAAGGTGAATCGGTGTCGTCACTTTGGTTAGGATTTATGGATTCTTGTGAGATGTAGGTCTGTTGTATTTCTTTTATACATAGATCAGGATTAATATTTAATTATCTACAATTCGAGATATATGGTATATACATGAGGGTTTCCTTGTTTGGATTATTTCGCTTGACGTACTACGTCTCTTATTGTAGATTTTTAAGTATTAGTTCCATCTATTGTATGATCTTGTTGCTTGGATGATTAGACTGATCGTTAGCTACATGATCTCGTTACCTGATCGATTTTGGATGCTTTATGTTGTTATGATTTTAGTAGTGTTTTCATGTTGATTGTGGTTTTCAGTTGTACGTTCTTTCGTTGTTTCTTTTATCATATCAATTTCCGCTTTGGTTTTCGGTTGTTCTATTTTCTTTTGTGGGGACTTGCCGTGCGCCATGCACCTGACGTACACCTGTTTTCTCTGGTGTACGTCAGGCTTAAGAGGAAGAACAGGTTCGCCAGGAGCCAGAGGATTCGCAGCAGGAGTGCCTTGCAGACGTAGCAGAAGAAGAAGCCGAAGCTTAGTCATTCCTTTTAGTTTGTTTTGTAGCACTTTCATTTCCTTTCGTTCAGTATATATTTATATTCCCTAGTATTTCATTCAAATAGTTTTGTATAAGGGCATGTTGACCCGAATATTATGTCTGGGATGAATATTCATTTGTGATATGTATTATTTTATTCTGTGTTGTTCATTATATTCTTGCTGATTGTGATCAGGGACCTGTGACTTCGCGTTGTATTTATTTCCAGACGCTTAGCGTATTGGATTGAGAAGAAAAGAAAAAAAAATTAATAGTGTATATTTTTTCTCAATCTAATACGTCGCGAGCTTGCTCGCGTCCCGATTCCCTGGTATTTTGGGAAGCGGGGCGTGACATGTTGCTTGCGTCTCTGACAGACCACAAGGGAATCAACACCAAATAAATTTATCATTATTGACATCTTTTGTTAAAAAATCTACAAGGTTATATTTTATGTGAATTTTTCGCACATCCACTGTTCGTTCTTCCACTTTCTCACGAACAACGTGGTACTAAACTCGAATGTGCTTTGTCTTTGAATGAAAGGCTATATTTCTTACCAAATGTAAAGCACTCTGACTGTCACAAAATAGAGAAATCTTCTTTTGTTTATGCCCGAGTTCCTCCAGCACCATCTTCAACCATATCGCCTCTTTACCAGCTTGTGTAGCTACACATATTTTGCTTTTGTTGTTGAAGTAACTACAATTAACTGCAGTTTTGAAATCCAGCTTACAGCTCCGTCAGCAAGTACAAACACATAGCCTTTGGTGGATTTGCTATTATCACTGATGGCCACTAAGCAATTATTTTTTCTCAAGATAGCCTTTATCTTCAACATTCACAGTGAGAAATTACTCCCGTTGAATTTCTCGATCTCAAACTTTACCGCTATTGCTTCTACCACGAACATCAACTTCTTCCTATTTCACGTAAACAGTAACTATATTTATGAACAGTAATCATACTCGTGAATAGTACTGTACTTGTGAATAATATTGTATTTATAAACACTACCGTACTCGTGAATAATAGCCGTCACCTTCAAATGGTAAATGATAATCTAACTTATTTTCTGATATCGATGATCCACCTTTGGTTACAGCCACATAACATATGATAAGTAGATATACACACCCTAAGCCAGGTTTTGATACCATTTATAGGGACAAAACCGGGCCCAATAGAGCATGGTCCCAGCGAAAAGTAGAGCAGAAGTAATGAAATGAACATAGAGATTTACGTGTAAAACCCTCTAAATGAATTTGAGGTAAAAATCATGAGCAAGGATAGAAGAATTCATTATGAGAAATTTTAGGAGTTTACGATCGCTCTCTTTATAAGGAGAAACTCTCTTTATTATTTCTCTCACTCTTCTATATGTAGAGGTTGAAATTGTTGTTGGGCTGGTTTTCTCGTGAAGAGTTTTGGGCCTATTTATAGCAGCTATGAACATACTATTTATAATTTTATAAGATTTTTTGTGTGCCAACCTTTCGGTGCCCGCTTTTCACTTTCGGTGCCATTAATTTTTGCGGGGTCCGCCATTTTTTCAATTGTCAAAAAAATACGGCTGACAATCTCCTACTTAAAGATTTGATTAAGTATCAATCATATCTTCACACCATTCTTTCTATCTTGCCATCTTCATATTACTTGCGTCTCTGACAGACCACAAGGAAATCGACACCAAATAATTTTATCAGTATTGATTGCTTTTGTCAAAAAATCTACTAGGTTATATTTTGTGTGAATTTTTCGCATATCCACTGTTTGTTCTTCCACTTTCTCACGAACGAAGTGATACTAAACTCGAATGTGCTTTGTCTCTGAATGAAATGCTAGATTTCTTGTCAAATATAAAGCACTCTGACTGTCACAAAATAGAGAAATCTTTTTTTTATGCCCGTGTTCCTCCAGCACCATCTTCAACCATATCGCCTCTTTACTAGCTTGTGAAGCTGCTATATATTCTGCTTCTATTGTTGAAGTAACCACAACTAACTTTAGATTTGAAATCCAGCTTACAGCTCCGTCAGCAAGTCCAAATACATAGCCTGTGGTGGATTTTCTATTATCACGTTCATCTGCATAATCAGAATCAATATATCCACCGACAATAAAATTTGATCCCCCATAACATAATGCAACATCAGAGGTCCCCTTAATATATCTTGGGATCCTCTTTACAGCATTCCAATGCTCTTTGTAAGGACTCGTCATGCATTGACTAACCACTCCCTTGTACAATGTCTGGTCTTGTACAAATCACAGTGAACATTAAACTTTTTACTGCTAATGCATACAGTACTCGAGACATCTCCATCCTCTATTATTCATTGCTAGGACTCATAGTGGAGGATAACTTAAATTAACAAAAAGTAGGGTAGAAATTGACTTATAATCTTGTATATTGAAGCGCCACAAGATTTTTTCCAAATAATTTTTCTGACAAATAATTTTTCTGAGAAAGCAAAATATTTCTGTTAATTCTGTCTCAGTAAATTTACATCTCTAGAATCTTGTTTGCAGATCTTAAATTCTTCATTTCAAATTCCCTAGCTAACTATACATTTCGTTCTTCGATACGATCTTTATTTGAACATGCAACTAAGGTGTCGTCAACGTACTACAATAAGATAATATAATTATTTTTGCAAAACCTCTTCAAATATGCACAGGCTGTGCATTAAGTCTTTTCGGTCTCAGCTTCCTCTTTGCAATCTCCTCGTAGAATCGCAATCAACCAATGTAACTGTTTCAATCTGTACAACTCTAATTCTGATTTGATTTTGATCCGTCTGAACTCTTCAATTCTGATTTTGATTTGATTTTGATCCGTCCGATTCAGATTCAGATTTGATTTAGACCTCGGCTACCTTGTTTCATCGCTGGAAGAGAATTGGGATTTTCTCTTCGATCTCAGCTTCCTTCGCTATCCTCCTCATGGCATCTCAATCCTTCAAGGTAATTTATTTTCTGATTTGATTTAAGCTCGTCAATAATAGTCGTCAAAGTTTGTTGTCTGTGAAGTGATGAAGGAGCTTTGATTCCTTATCTGATTGCTTTATATATCAAGTTCTATAATTTTTTTTTTTTTGATTAAGATTGATACTTTTGGGCTTGCTTTATATAGGCGTTCCAGCTCCTACACTTTCTCTCACTTTGCCAAAATCCAAAAGAGGATAAAAGATTCATTTAGTTAGAAGTAGGAAGCCATAAAAGCTACCAGCATCACAACTGTCCCTTGCACCGTAGTTTGGTAGTAACCTACTAAGATCACATCAAAAGCTGGTTTTACGGTGACCTACTACACATGAGGGGAAGGTGTTGGGAGCCCTTCCTCGCGGCCTGAACAACGTGCTTAGAAAAATTAAAGGATTTATCATCAATGGCTATAGATTCCACACTAAGCGCCACGACAAGTTTCGCAAGACTCAAAATTCTGGGGTGAACGCTGTAACCAGTGATGGTAAAACTTGGTTTGGGAAAATTAGAAATATCTATGAGTTAGACTACTTTAGTGAATTTAAGGTTATCTTATTTACGTGTGATTGGGTGGGATGTTGTAGGGGGTCAAGGGATGAAGGAGCATGCAAATGGTTTTACTCTCGTAAACTTCTCTCATTTTATACATACAGGTATCATACTACTTGATGCCTGATGATCCATTTGTCCTCTCCTCTCAAGTGAAACAAATTTTTTTTGTAGAATAAGGATAAAGGATGGTTCCATGTGCAGACCAGGCCAAAAGACAATTTTCAATTGGGGAAACGTGTTTTTGGTGTTGACGATTCATATCCTGAATGCATGCCAGTTGAAATCCCATTAGCAAATGTTCCTAATGCTGCAACTACTTTACTTAAGATAGATTCGGATGGAGATGAATGATGTAATGATGTTTTGATATTAACATGGATATGTTTTTTTGTATGGATGAAGTTTCAACTGTAGGCGTCTAAAAAAATGCTTATAGGTATCCGCACATAGCTCGAGACGAAGAGAACACGATGAACGTCATCATCCCGGTCACGAAGGATTACCCGAGTAGTCCGCACGCTTGTAGGTCAGCTCCAAGTGCCCGTCACGCTTGTTGGTCAGCTCCAAGTGCCCGTCGGGCTTGTCGGTCAGCTCCAAGTGCCGGTCGCGCTTGTCGGTCAGCTCTAAGTGTCCACCGTGTTTGTCGATCAGCTCCAAGTATCGTAAAGAAGCTAACGAGCGTATGAAGTAAGTTAACGAAGCGTACAAGTCAACAAGACGATCAAATACACAAAACGGCAGAAAGTACAAGTCCGGGAAAGTCCGGAAACACGGAAAGCTCGGAACTCGCGTGGTGCACGGGTCACCCAGGGGTCCCCCACGACCGAGCTGGTCACTGCTTGGTGACCCGCGCACGCGTGGGTCATCGTGGTCTGTCTCGCGCCTAGAACTGGCCATAACGTCCAAAAACACGTTTTAGACTGTTTTGATCGGTTTTTTCAGTTCCAGAACCTCTCTAACCGCTTAGATATCTTATCTAAACGTGGGTGGGTCGTTATTAACTGAAGATAAGATCAAATCTCCTATTCTTATTTAAATAACCGTATTCGGGGCCCTATAAATACAAGCCTAGGGCCTCCTTTCAGGGGGGGTCGTATTATTATCAAGATGAGGAAGTGCTGCCGAGTTGGAGAGCAAGGAAGCACGAATTTCAGAGGAGGCTAGATGATCTCGGCAAAGTTCTTTAGCATAAAGAGGGAGAGTTCGAGAGATCTGAAGCCCTATCCTCCCATTCGTTGAGATTAGGTTTGGTCTTAATCCCGAGAAGAGTACAGATTTCGTTTGGTCGATATCAGTACTTTAGTGAATACTTCCTTGGTGAAGTAGGAGCTCTGATTAATCATTCTGTCAACCGGATCCGATCCGTAGGCGGTCCACGGATATCAACATCCCCAGCACAGACAAAGATCCCACGCAAACAGAAACAAATAAATAGGATCTGTGTGTTGTTTGAAAGAGATTATAATCAGTTATTTCCATTGTGTAAAAGCCTTATAAAAAGACTAACTTTTTGTTGAGTTTATTGTAACGCCTGAAGTTGGAATAGATTCAATCACAATGAAGAAAACAATTTATGATCCAAACACGTAGCGGAACAATAGTTTTACATAGTAAGGCTGCACAAAATAACGAATCATTAGTAATAATACAAACTTGCCATAAAATTAGATGAGCGATCTTGGTTCATTCCTACAAGGAAACTTTAATTCTTAACTAATAATTGCAAGAGAAACATAATTGACCTACAATCCTTAACAAGCATGGATTTATAGACGCCCAAATTAATTGATGAAATGCAAACTGGCGTCCTACATATATACATGATTCATATATACGCTACCTACGTACACACAGTATACCTCTAGCTTGCTGCAAATTGACACTTTAATTTGCAGCAACAAGAGATGTACATACTAATTGCATCTACACACCCATCTTCACATTTGATCGATTTACGCGCATATACGCGCGCCACATATATATATACACATCTCGTACGTTGTTCCCTGAATCTTAATTAAGCAGTTGGGTATGAGGCCTGCATAGCAATGTCGCAGAGCCCTTCACCAGCATCAACATCCCTCTCCATCCTGATATACCCCTTTCCCCCCACGACGATCCCCACGAGTTCTTCACCAGCCAATACTTGGTCCCATCGCTCGCCGTCCCGTACCCCACGGTCGTCACTCCATGATCGAGGTCGGTCCCGTACTCCCCCGTGAAAACCGAAGCGGAGTACGTGTCTGCAGCAGAAGCAGCAAATGAGTTACTATGGTTGAAGGCTTTTCTTCTCGAGCTTGGAGTTAGCTTTGAGAAATACTTTATCTACTGCGACAGTTAGAGTGCTATTCACTTGTCAGAGAACGACGCATTCTATGCTCGGACCAAGCATGTTGACGTGAAACACCATGACATACGTTGATGACAAATCAAGAACGAGTTTAAGCTTGTGAAGATTGATATGAGGTACAATCTAGCCGATATGCTGACCAAGCCAGTTCCGCTCGAGAAGATGAGGCTGTATGCAGTCTCATATGGCCTCCGTTGAGAATGTTGAGGACAGTGCAAGACGTCAAAGATACAAGACATCCGGATAATGCATTCAAGAATGGTGTGAAGATATAATTGATACTCAATCAAATCTTCAAGTGAGAGATTGTCAGCCGTTCTTTGTTGACAAAGGACAGTTAGGCACTGAAAGTTGCCTTTTTTTTAGAAAAATGAAAAAGGTGGTGGATCCCACCGAGTCCCGCTAATAAAATATTATTAATGACGGGTCCCATCAATAATATTTTATTAGTGCATAGTATTTTCCCAAACACTATAAATGAGGTCTTAACTCTTAAGGAAATCTCATCCCAGAAGCAACTCCTCTTATAGAAGAGTAAGAGAGAAAATACAGAGAGAGATTGTGAGAGTTCTTGGAGTGTATCTGATCAAGAGAAGGTGTTCTCTTTGATCTATTTTTTGGGATATAAAAGAATTTGGCGTCGTCGTACCGTGGAGTAGCTCCGAAGGAGTGAACCACGTATATCTGAGTACTGTGATTGATTTTTGTGCCTTTATTTTGTGTATTAGTCTCCGTTCGAGGTGTTATTATTGGTGTGTACCCTAACAAAAGATTCATTTAGTTAGAAGTAGGAAGCAATAAAAGCTACCAACATCTCAATTGTTCTTTGCACCGTAGTTTGATAGTAACCTACTAAGATCACATCAAAAGATGGTTTTACGGTAACCTACTACATATGAGGGGAAGGTGTTGGGAGCCCTTCCTCGTGGCCTGAACAATGTGGTTAGAAAAATTAAAGGATTTATCATCAATGGCTATAGATTCCACACTAAGCGCCACGACAAGTTTCGCAAGACTCAAAATTCTGGGGTGAATGTTGTAACCAGTGATGGTAAAACTTGGTTTGGGAAAATTAGAAACATCTATGAGTTAGACTATTTTAGTGAATTTAAGGTTATCTTATTTACGTGTGATTGGGTGGATGTAGTAGGGGGTCAAGGGATGAAGGAGGATACAAATGGTTTTACTCTCGTAAACTTCTCTCATTTTATACATACAGGTATCACACTACTTGATGCCTGATGATCCATTTGTCCTCTCCTCTCAAGTGAAACAAATTTTTTTGTAGAAGAAGTATAAAGGATGGTTCCATGTGCAGACCAGGCCAAAAGACAATTTTCAATTGGGGAAATGTGTTTTTGGTGTTGATGATTCATATCCTGAATGCATGCCAGTTGAAATCCCATTAGCAAATGTTCCTAATGCTGCAACTACTTTACTTAAGATAGATTCGGATGGAGATGAATGATGTAATGATGTTTTGATATTAACATGGATATGTTTTTTTGTATGGATGTAGTTTCAACGAGTAAAGCTCCATTTTATGTTTAAGACTATTCTTGTGTTATGAGTAATTGATACCTTATCATTTTTTATTACCACAAATTATAATCTTGAGATTGTTTTGGTTGTGTTTTCCTACTTTCTCTATTTAATGCTTGTATTCCACATATCTAAATAGTAAAGGTACTTTATGTGCTGATTTGATAGGACGCACCATTAATCTTCTGGAGCAGTTTCTTGACTTTTTGCTTGCATCCATCACAGTTAATGTGAACTTTAAGAACACAGGTCTGCAAGTTTTGTTTGAACAGCAAATATGTTAGAACAATTGAGTTGAACGAAAAGTGCTAAAAGAAATTGGTACAAAAGAACAAAGGAGCTTGCAACAAATTGCACCTGTTTGTTTTGAAGATTATCACTAGATTGATCACCTATTTATATTGATGGCAGGTAGACAAAATGTTTTTGTTCAGTGAAAAATTCAAAGGCAAGAAGATAGCTACAAGTTCATGCAACCACCTAACATTTGCTTCAATCCAAGCACCCACTCAACCAGCATCGTCATTAACTTCTCTGAGTAGCCAACCCTTTTGCACAATGTCATCTAGTGCTTTACATAATGAGCCAGCTATTTGTTGAAAACAATACTCTTTCTCTGATGGTACAAAAGATGGGGGGGGGGGGGATCTCTTATAGTTGTAGATTTATTTATTTATTTATACAGATAATATACTTTCCTCTTCATTCAGGGTAACTAACTATTGCTTTATATAACTTGGAATTGTTTTATGGTGCATGACTTATGTTCCTTAACCTTTCTAGTCTGTCATGCAATTTGTTCATATAACTCGGAACTGTTTTATGGTATGTGCTTATGATTCTTTTTATTTTTTATTGATATAATCTATTATTTTGGTAATTTGATATTGTCTGCTTTTGTAGATGTGAATGGAAATGAACACGTGGGGTGGCTGCATCAATGTGGCCAATATACAGGCTTTGCCATTAAACAAGAGAATTGAGGTAGAATTTAACAACTTGATACGATTAATTAATAGGTCGGGCGCCGTATTATCAAGATTTTGTTCTGGTATTGCTACAAAACCTAATCTTTGTCCGCTCGGATATAATGATTGGAGGCTTGTGCCTAAAAGATTGAGAGCAGAAGCTGTTGGAATAGTTCGAGTATCGATCTATAACTTTTCTATCTCAGAGCAAATTTCTGCTTCCAAAGGGGAGGGAAATGAATGGACTAATACTTTCAATGATCGGCAAAGCATTGAATAATTAGAAAAGGATTGGAATCATGAGAAGAAGCATCGGAACTGAACCCTCTTGATGTTGCTCGCAAATATTGGATACAATTTGTTGAACACTATTTTCTAAAGAATTTAAGGTACCTTTCCTCTTAAATTTAATTCAATGCACTTCAATTTGTCTCAATTTATTTGTTTTAATAGTTTGTGTCATTGGTAGCCTGGGAAGCATATAGTAGATTACAAGTTTGAGATCCACTGAATATTTGTTAGTATTCTTTTAATACAGAAGTCATGCTAAGATTTCCTCAACCCTCACCACCTTGAACACAGTTTTCTGTAGTTGGTGGTTTTTGCTGACGTCAATTTTCCAAAAATTAACAGGTGAATAGGCACGATTATCAGAGTATTTGTTTTATGAATGAGACCAAAAAATATGTGAAATTATATGAGTCTATATACTATTGAAGTAATTAAAAATACTGTAATTAATTAGATTTTGGGGACATATCAGAAGAGGTAGCAACAGCAGCAACACAAGCTTATACTATCTGCAACTGCTTGACAAAATTAGAAAGAACTGAAAGAAAACATGAAAAAGGAACTAAAAAACCAATATGTAATTTTTTGTGCCAGTCATCATGGGTTGTGCTTGCTCTCACTGTTGATAATCACCGAGTTGTTGTTCCGTTGATGGAAGGCTCCTTAACCACATAGGGTTTTGCACAGGAAAAGGACCAAAGTCAAATTTTGGAAAAACGGAGTAGCAGTTTAAGTTTTAGATAGTTATAGCAATGGTTTTGTTTTTAGGCTTGAACCTGTGTGCAAAAGTTATCAGATTTGGACTTAATTGCTGAACCTTGTCATTTGTCATAATTCCTCTTGAATTTTATTTAATTTGACTATAAGCAATGTTCTAAGTATCATGATGATTGCTGGCGGTATAAAAACTTGCAGGTCATATAAAAAGTTAGTGGATGCTACTAAACATGGTGTGTTCAAAACCAGAAAGAAAACAATTTCATTTTTCTGTGTGGTTTGTTATGAAGCCCGGTTCCTAAACGGCTAAACCTATTGTCTTAGCAGTGTTGTAAAAAGCGGCAAAAAGCGGGGCAATCGCGGCGCTTATAGCGGAAGCGGGCCATCAGCGCTACGCTTAAGGCTTTTGCGGCATGGTTAAGCGGTAAAAACCGCTTTGTGTTCGAAAAGCGCGTGTTAGCGGCTTTTAGCGGCAAAAAGCGCTTAAAAGCGCTATTACCCGCATCAGATTTTAATGAGAATCACCCCCGAACCCGACCCGAACCCGACCCGTACCCACTAATATTAAACCTCTCCCCTCATTTTGTGCCCTAGCCGCCTCTCCCAGTCTTCCCCAATCCCGACTGCCTCTCCCAGTCTCCCCCACTCCCCGCCTCTCCTAGCTCCAGCTCCAGCGACGAGTGACGCCAACTTCCAGCAACGCCGTCCAAGCTCCTACTCCCGATGACCGATGATTTCCAGGTTATATAGCTGGTTTATGGAGGAACAAAGGTCTCATCTCATGCCTGTTACAGTGCTCAATCTGATAACCCAATGCAATTGGGTAAGTATAGCTGGTTTTTTTATGACATATGGATTCTTTGTTCTCTTCGTTTTCTCTTTGGCATGATTTTGGGTTTCTCTGTGCCGTGGTTTTTTTTCTTCCCCAAGAAGCGACAAATGGCTATCGGCTTCCTCTCTCTTTTTTTTTTTGACAAATCGGCTTCCTCTCTTCGTCTTACATGGATAGTGTGCTGGATATTACATGGTTGGAAGTGGCTGTTGGGCTTTTGGGAAATTACTGTAGCAGGTTTTCCCTTCACTTACTGGAGATGGCGGTTTTTTCCACAACAAAAACACTGTAGCAGGGGATAGGGTTAATTTATGTATGTAGGTGATAAATGGCTTACTGGAACTGGAGACTTGTTGTCTGCAACAGAGATAGGGTTAATTATCACACACCTATTTCATGTTTAGGCATCAAGTATGCATTTATAGGATTTTTAGATTTCTATATGATTTTTCTTATTATTTAGAATATTTAAATATATTTATATTTGACCGCTATTTGACTGTGCGCTATTTGCCGCTATTTTGCCGCAATAGCCCGCAATAGCCTAAGCGGCACCTCGCCGCGCCGCGACGCAATCCTCTATCAACAACATTGTGTCTTAGGTTATAGAGTCGTGTTTGAGATAAGAATTGTGTTTTAAGTTTTGAAATGATAGTTGATAGTGTAACTTGGAAAAACTGGACAAGTAAAATATAATAGTTTAGAAAAAGAAAGTGCCTAAAACATGAGAGTTTGGTAACTGAAACGAAAAAGTAAGAAGGATATAAGACCTAACAGAAAAGAAAGCATATAGAGGGCACTAAGTAAAGTAGGAGAAGGAGCTTATCATGTATGATAAAATGTTTTCTAAGTTGATGACCGCATTTGTTACTATATTCTCAATACTGATGCAATATTATGTTTTCACTCATCTTCAACTATTTATTTAAAACTGAGACTTAATATTCTCCCTATATCATTTCTTCATACACACAAAACACATATTAGTAAAGTATATACCAAATTCCTTTAATTTGTCATGTGTTAAGAGCCTGTACTAATTGTAGGCACTTGCTGATGCTTTTAGTGGGCATGTAGAGAACTCTTCAGATCTCGGACCTCATACAATTTGAGGTAATGTCATTCACTTTATCTCACTAGTAATAGCAGTTGAAACCATTTCTTTTCACTAGATTCAATAATAAAATCCTCAAACTCGCTAGTATAAATTGAGATGAATCATAAATCTATAAATAGAATTGTTAGGGTATAAAACTATGACTCTCAACCCTCATCACAATTTTAATTTGATGTAGTGGCAAGGTCCTTCAATATAATATCGGAACAGTCCATGTTTTGCATGTTACAATTGTATACTCCTAACAAGAATGCTTATTTTATGAAATTTCCTTTTTCAGGCTAGTAACCTGAATCTCTGTTTAACTATTGCTACATTGGCATCCTCTTAAACACCACATAAATGTGAATTCAAAAAGGGGGAAAAATGGTTACATAAACATGATCTCCATTTATCAAGTCAGATACCAGCAAATGACTCAGACATTGCCCTCATAGCATGGCTGCACAAAAGACAATTGCATATATAACCCTTTTGAATGCTAGGTCCTTTACCCATAAGTGCACACTTCTGGGAACCACTTGCCCATAGGTAAACACCTCTGCTCTTGTGCGCTTTGTCTCTTCTCTAATGAAACAAAATTGTTTATGAAGCTTTATTGACAACTTATCCTCTCTTACTTGTATCAAGAAATATATCTTATTCTTCATATCTATAGATCTACCTGTAGTATGAAGATTGTACTGATGCTAAAGAACTTGATTCAGAGTTAGGTGATAATGAGAAGACAAAATAAAATCTACAAATCGAACTCATTTGCTAGTAATACACTACAATTTATACTGAAATATTTCAGGACTAACGAGAATACATACTTGCAGCTTTCATCACAAGGACCAATACATGGAAAGGAAACAAAGAGCATATAAAAGGCACACATCATATGACAAAACTTGGAAAGAAGCTACCTGAAGGAGTGCAATAGATAAAGGGTGGTTGACATAGATGACGAATCAAACATACTAAAATACTTTTTAATATTAGAAGTTTATTAGAAGTTTTGTATATTCTCAGATGCAGTTTATCTTGATGGTAATATTTCTGTGCATCTTTTGTTGTTTGATAGACTTGATTTTTTTCATTTGTATTCCATGAAAAATACAGAATAATTTTCTGTACATTTTAAGTTGCCTAGGAAGAAGGATGTTTTTAGCAGTAATAAACATGAATTTAGTCATATGTAGCTCTCTTGAATGTTGTTGTTGAAGTGCTAATTTTCACTTGAATATAAAATTTACATATGTTATTTCATTTTACAGGGTTTAATTATCATCTAGTTGTCATATGGTCAAAATATGAAGAATTATTGCTTGACACAAATAAGTGTAGGGAGTTGTCTCACCACTTTCTACACATACTTGTGTCACTATTTTCTTGACACAAACATGTGTCTCGATTTTCTTGACACATGTAAGAGTCGCGATTTCTCGGCACATCTATGTGTCGCTAGTGCTTGACATATGTATGTGTTATGAGTTTTGCGACACACATTCATATGTGTAGAGAGATGCTCTCCACACATGTTCTTACCACACTTGTGGGATGTGTCACGTTTTATTTGTGCTACATAAAAATGTGTCGCGTGATGTTAGAAAATGTGTCATTTATTACACCTTTTGTTGTAGTGAATATTCAAGTAGACCATATTTGATGGAATGAGTTCAAAAAAAAAAAAAAGGTTAGAGTAGTTACAGATGTTTACTGAAGTGGGTTTTTACATAATTGGGGGTAAAACTTTAGATTTTAAGGCAAAACCCCCAAAAATAAAGCACATAAGTTACGGATGTTTACTGAAGTGGTGGGTTTTTACATAATTGGGGGTAAAACTTTAGATTTTAAGGCAAAACCCCAAAAAATAAAGCACATTGACATATGAGATTGATGACATCCATCTTGCAAACAATTAGATCCATATTAATATTATACAACAATAAGATGCATTTTAGCTTGAAAACAACACCAAAGCATAAGAATCATATCCTTAATTACGGAAAAACATACAAAATTACAATCACTTTTCCACCAAGAAAAATTTTAAGCTCAAAACAAACAATTAAATTAGTATAACATGATAGTACCTGAGACATGATCCTTCTTCTAATGTTTCAATCAATGTTCCAATTATTGACACTAAAGCATATAATACTAAGATAATCATACATTTCCAGTTTCAATCTGCCATATATACCTTGAAGGCCTTACATCACAAGATGACCATGAAGTAGACCACATGGGTATAAAGCAAATTGACATCAAATACATGCATGTTCCATCAGAATCCACCAAATTAATAAGATGTTCTCACATTAGTTACCTACAGAAAAGAACAGACATTCAATCCAAAATTATTTAACATCAGCAAGGGATTGCAACAAGATTTAAATTGATCTTTTTTCTACTCGCAATTCCTGGAGCTTCAGCCATATCCATCTCCTCTTCCCTCAAACCTTCAGGCAGTCTCCAGTCAAAACAGCGCACAATATTCGCAACCGCGAGCTCAATTATAACGTTGGCTAATTGGATCCCGGGACAAATCCTTCGACCCGCTCCGAAAGGGATCAGTTCATAATCTTGCCCCTTGAAATCGACCTCGCTGTCCGTAAATCTCTCTGGCATGAACTTTTCTGCGTCACTCCAAATGCGAGGATCCCTTCCAATTGCCCATACGTTGACAAGAACCCTTGTGTGTTTTGGAATGTTGTACCCTTGGATCATTGTATCTTGCATTGATTCTCTTGGGAGTAAAATTGGCGCAGGGGGGTGAAGTCTGAAAGTTTCCTTGATTATTGCTTTTAAGTAAGGCATTTCGGCTAAGTTTTCTTCTGTAACTTTGGATTTTGCACCTGCTATGTGTTTTATCTCCTGTTTTAGTTTGATCATGACATTTGGATTTCGAACAAGTTCTGCCATTACCCATTCTATTGATATGTATGTTGAGTCCGTACCGGCACCAAACATATCCTGTCAAGTGTTAAAGATTAATAACTATCATGAAATGGCACATGAGATGCATATCTACTTGGGTTAGTTTCTCTCTCTCTCTCTCTCTCTCTCTCTCTCTCTCTCTCGTATTTAGTC